>CANSGD010000913.1:0-243375 GCA_947645195.1 Patellifolia procumbens
GCTATCCTCTGATAGAGAAGGCAACCGGTGCCGACATAAGGCCACCTAAAACTAAGGCCATATTTCGATACACACCCTTCACTATGAAGCCACAACATGCCATTAGAAAAAATCAATGGAGAAGGTGGATAAGTCGGGAAGGATCATGAACTGGCCCTGGAACTGACAGGCTTCGGAACCAAGTTCGCCCGCATACCGCCATCTAAGCATAAGCTTTGGCAGACTTCTTCTTTAGCAAAGTGCTCAACCCAGAGCATGGAAAGTCTTCACAGACGGGTCTGCAACCATCAATGGCTCTGGAGCAGGTGTGGTCATCAAAAACCCCAAAAGGGAAAATCATTGAATACGCCCAGAAGTTCCTATTTTCAAACAACCAACAATGAATCAGAGTACAAGTGCCATTGCTGGGCTGCAACTTTGCCAACCCTGGAGGCCAAACACATCCACCTGAAAATTAACTCTTAGTTGGTCACCAACCAAGTCAAGGGGGAGTACGAGGGCAAAGAGCCCACGATGCAGAGCTACTTGCCGGACGTAGGTTTTGACTATAATTTTGAAACCTTCCTCAAAATGAGCAAGTGCCCAGAGTGCAGAACGCCCAAGCAGATGCTCTATCTAAACTGGGGTAAAAGCAGTAGTTCCAGGAGTTAAATAGATCTACCCTAGTGCAATCTACGAAGACGCTGATCGTGCCCTAGAGCTTGAAGACATGCCAGAATCAAGGTGGAGATCGTAGAGTACAAACAGACCGGTAAATTACCGGAGGGCAAAATGTAGGCCCAGAAGCTGAAATTGACGACATGCAGATACTGTTTGATTGGGGACAAGGTGTACAGTGAGTCTTTTTCTCTGCTCGTATCAAATGTGTAGGGCAATGAGACGCATACTACATATTAAGAGAAATCCATGAAGGACTCTGCGGGCACCACATCGGACCAAGAGCTTTGGGCTCACAAAGCTCTCTGAGCAGGGTACTACTGGCCCACAATAAAGGCAGACTCTGAGGCTCTGGTGAAAAAATGTGATAACTGCCAGAAGTTTGGCCCAAATATTAAGCTACCTGCGAACGACCTCATGCCAATCTACAATCCCATCCCGTTCGCCCAATGGGGACTGGACATCTTGGGGCCCTTCACGACGGTCCAGTACCAGAAGAGATACAAACTGTAGGAGTAGATCACTTCACCAAGTGGGAAGAAGCAGAGGCCCCATCCACCATCACAGAGACGGCCGCCAGGAAGTTTCTGTGGCAGAGCATCATCACCATGATAATGGATTCCAATGGCCTTCGTCTTCGACCACGGAAGGCAGTTCGACAACATGCCACTGTCAGGATGGCTGGAGCAGTTTGGGATCTGCTATGCTTTTGTCGTCAGTCTGCAACCTCAGTGCAATGGCTGAAGCTGAGGTTGCCAACAAACAAATCTCGATAGGTTTGCAGAAAAGCTAGAAGAGCAGAAGAGTAAATGGCTAGAGGAACTACCCAACACTCTGCGGTCGATCAGGACTACTGTCAAACAATCAACTGGCAGACCCCCTTTCATCTGGTGTATGGCTCCGAGGCCGCCAGCGCTCGGTCAGAAATCATGTCCCAAAGGCTGAGGATCAGTATGTTCGAGTGATATATCGATATCTTATAGAGTTTTTCCCTTTCTTTACAAGCTAAATTGTGTTATATTGATGCTCTTAGGAGCTATTTATGCTAACTATTTCGATATAGTTGTGGTTTGTGTGTTCTATATCATCTTGCAGGTTTTAGGGAAAAACTCCCTATTTACTTGATGTTTTGAGCACCACGCCATAGCGGGAAGTTAGCGACCATTCGAGGTCTCAAGATGGTATTTGGACCCCATTACGAAGAAGTAAGTGTGCAAAGACTCGGCGTCTGGAGCTGCCAGCAAGGCAAGAAGAAGACTCGCTCGATCGGGTCGGGCAACAACTGCCCGATCGGGCACGAGTGAAGAATCTGGTTAAGGTTTCCCGCCCGATCGGGCGGCCCTGCCCGATGTGATCGGGCGGAACAATACTTAGTCATTCTTGCTGTTTGTCTGAGAGCCGAAGAAGACATCCACACCCGATGCCATCGGGTGGACTTGCCCGATCGGGTGCTGGGGCTGCGGCCCCGATCGGTTGGAATATGCCCGATCCAATCGGGTGCAGTCTATTTTGTTGCTGCTGAAGACTTCCGCCTGATCGGGTTAATGATGAATGGACGCGATTTTCGTTATTTTCCCCACTCTATCTTATTGTTTTCTTAGGACTTATAAATACTTTTGTGTTATTTTTATTTGTATCTTTGATATTATTAAACACTTAGAGAGCTCTTAGGCTAGCTTATCATTGCTTTGGATCGTAGAAGAGATTCAAGTACAATTTCAATTCAATTAGAGGCTCGCTTCTGTCAATTTGGTAATCGTCTTGCTTATTGCCTTTATTCCCTTATCTCAATTACTTTAGTTCAATTGTTTATTTCTAAATTTGTTCATGATGCAATTCTTAGGGTTTTCAATTAGTTTTGTTGTTGTCAATTCGATCATGTCTGAGTAGTTCTCTTTCTAGGGTGTTAGTGTGTGAAGCCATGTTTGGTACCATGATTGCTATTTAGACTCCTATTTATTTTTAGGGCTTGATTAGAGTGATTGTGGTGTGGTTTGTTCTTAATTAGTGATTAATGTTAGTGGCCAATTTCATTGATCGTTTGTGGTTAATAGTTGTTTGCACAGATCCGTCTTACGACTAGAGGCCTAGGACACATCAGTAGTTCTGATTACGTTAGTGAACATGCGGCGTATGTTGAACTAAGGAAGGCCAGGTCTTAACCATAGCTCAACATAGGCTCTAATCCCCGACTCTTGACTTAGGTTTTAATAGTAGTTGACCCTACTTGATGGGGCGAGGCATGGTGGACCGACCTAATTTATTTGTGCTTTTATTCCATAGTTAAATCCGCCACTTACTTCGCATTTTGGCTTACTCATTAGCTCAGTTAATTCTCCATATTTTCATCTGAAGTAGTTGTTTAATTGGATATTAATATAGAAACTCTGTCTCCCTGCGGATTCGATCCTGCGGCCCACTGATTACCTTAGTTAGAGGACCGTAGGTTTATTTTTGATTAGGTGATACGACTAAAACCCATCAAATTTTGGCGCGCGCCGGGAGACGGCTAGTTTTCTAGTTTTTATTCGATTAATTAGCGTACTTCTGTTTGCCTCATTCGAACCTCCCGTTCCAATCGAGGCCGTTCTTACGGTTATCTTGTCATTTTCTCTTATATGTCCAGGTATCGAAAGAAAACTCATATTGTTCCCTTGAGATCCTGACACAGAAGCAATACTTCGGGATCTTAGAGCAGACCTTGACCAAGAGAAGCCAGTTTCAGAGATTTCTACATTACCAATGGCAAGGTCACTGAAATCTTATGGGGTGCCTAATCCTGAAGGCATACCCACAGGTCCACCGATGCCCACTATTGATGCAAACAATTTTAAAATCAAACCGGCACCAATTAATATCGCGCAGCAGAATCAGTTTAGCGGGCATCCTTCTGAAGCATCCTGCTAACCATCCTAGAGAGATTCCAACAACTCTGCAGGACTGTTAAACATCAAGGAGTCACACCTGAGCAACTGAAGGTTATGTTATTTGAGCCCACTCAGAGACAAGGCTCAGAGGTGGTTCAGCGATATCACTGAGACAGAATCATCGGCGATTTCTGCTGCATTTCTATACGAGTATTACCCTCCCGGGAAAACAGCAGAAATCAGGAACATGTTGGCTACGTTTCCCAAGAGCCAGGTGAGACATTAAGGGAAGCTGGACTAGATTCGAAGACCTACAAAGGGAATGTCCACATCATAATATGGACAAGTGGTTTCTGACGCAGACCCTTTATAATGGTTCCAGCCCAGACGAAGAGTACTCGTCGGATTCGTCTGCAGGAGGAGTCTTTTTAGACAAGGCAGTTGACGAGGATTATTACTTCCTAGCAAATCTTGCAGCCCCAATGACCATTCATCATCTAGGAGTGTGACTAAGAAGGTACTTGAAGTTGATGCTATTTCAATGCTTACATCTCAGATGGCGCAACCACTCAGCAGCTAACAAGTCCCCTAGTTCAACACCTCCGCCTATGAGCATCAACGCTATGTCAGCAGTTGCACCCATCACCTCATCTTACTGCGAGGTGTGTGGTATTCAGGGCCACTTCTGCCATGATTGTCAGTTCAGTCAGAATCAGATGGAGCAGCAAACGTTTTCAGCAAAGACAACCCAATAACCCCCATTCCAACACATATAACCTTGTTGGAAAGACAACCCACTTCTTTCCTACAGAAGCAAATAATCGTTCAAAACCCACAGCCACAAAATTCCTATCACCCCCCACAAAATTCCTATCAACCTCCACATCACAACCCAAAACCCAACTACTACCAAAATCAAGGAAATTCTCATAATCCCCCTGGTTTCCAAAGACCTACTCATCAGAACTATCAGCCAGCACCACAAAATGCGCCCTCACAAGAGCCTAGCAATTCTGAACTGATGAAACTCATATTGTCTATGCAAAAGACATTTGAGGAAGCCAAAAGTGGCCCATGAGGAAACACAAAAGGCGAAGGAGAAGTACACATCAAACTTCTCGAGACTCAGATTGCTCAGTTGGCAGAAACTAATGCTCAGAGGCAGCAGGGACAGTCGGGGCAACGGTGACATAGGGAAAGCAAGCAAATGCCGTTACTCTTCGTAGTGGCACTGCTTATGCTCCTCCTCCTATGCCCGTTGATGATGATACTGTCCCTAGCAAGGAGAAGGAGGTAGTGGAGAAGGAATTGGAGAAGCATTCGACGTCTGATGTCGAAGTGTCTGAAACAACTGAACAGGCAGAAAAGAAGAAGGAGAAGCAGAAGGTTGTTGATACACCTTTTACACCAAGGCTGCCTTTTCCTCACTGAATGCAAAAGTCCAATGTGGATCAACAACTTGCAAGTTCTTGCCATGGTCAAGAACCTGAGGCTTGCCTTCACTGAACTAGGCCAAGTGCCTGTCTATGCTAAAAGCTGTAAAGGAGATGATCACCAAAAAGAGAGATTTTATGGGGTAGATAGAGTCGTACCCACTGAAGAGTTGTAGTGCCATTTTGCAAAATAAATCTCCACCTAAATTGAAAGATCCGGGTAGCTTTTCCATCCCTTGTCATGTAGGTGCACTTTTTATTGATAAAGCATTATGTGATTTAGGTGCATCTGTAACTGTCATGCCTTTGTCAGTCTGTAATAAACTGAATATGGGGGCACTTAAGTGCACTCAAATTACTTTGCAGATGGCTGACCGTTCTATAAAATACCTCTAGGTGTTTTGTAGGAAGACGCTCCCTGTTACCGTCGGAAAGCGACATTCCCAGGGATTTTGTTGTAGATTAGGATATGGAGGAGGATGCCCAAATTCCTATTATTTTGGGCAGACCATTTTTGTGTACTGCAGGTGCTGTTATTGATGTCAAGTCAGGATCTTTGACTGGGGGTGTTGGTGATGATACTGTCACTTTTAAACTAACTAATGCTATAAAGTCTCCTATGCTTGAAGAATCTTGCTGCAGGACAGATGCGGAAGACGGAGCTGTGATGTCTGCATTTCAGCAGATACGTCACGCTGACCTACTGGAGGTAGTATTGACTAAGAGTGACTCCTTAGGCATTGATACTGATGTTGATGCCTGTCTTGCCGATTTAGAGGGTCATGGAGCTGAACAGAAACAGCCAACTGTGTGATACTCCCCAGTGTATGCTCCAGTTCTATCCCTCAGGTAACTATCCCAGAACTCAAACCACTTCCCTCTCATTTGAAGTATGCATGTTTAGAGGATAAGGAAGGATGTCCTGTGATTCACAGTACTAAACTCACAGATAGCCAATTGCAAAGCTTGCTTGCTGTGCTTCGTATCCATAAGAAGGCTATTGGGTATAGTATTGATGATCTAAAGGGCATTAGTCCCCATTTTTGTATGCATCGTATTAATTTTGAAGAGGATCAACACTGCCTTCGCATTCAACCTCAGAGACGTTTGAATCCCTAACATGCGTAAGGTGGTGAAGAAAAGAGATCATGAAACTGTTAGACGCAGGGATCATTTATCCCATTGCTGATTCGAAATGGCTGCTTCTTGTGCAAGTGGTTCCTCAAGAAAGGAGTGGACCACCTGCTAGCTGTAAATGCAGAAAGGTGATTTAATTCCCACTTTAAATCGCGACAGGGTGGCGTATGTGCATTGATTATCGTAGACTTAATAATGCCACCCTGAAGGACCATTTCCCTCCCTTTTATTGATCAGATGTTGGAAAGGCTAGCCAAACATAGCTATCTTTGTTATCTAGATGGATATTCTGGTTTTTCCAAATTCCTATCCATCCAGATGATCAGGAAAAGACTACGTTTACATGTCCTTGTTGGGCACCTTCGCATATCGTAGGATGCCATTTGGATTAGGTAACGCTCCCGCTACTTTCCAACGCTGGGCCATGGCCATATTCTCTGATTTTATCGAAAATATCATGGAAGTGTTTATGGATGATTTCAGTGTTTATGGTTCTAATTTTGATGTTTGCCCGCATAATTTGTCCAAAGTGCTTAAAAGATGTGTTGAGGCAAACCGCGTGCTTAATTGGGAAAAATGTCATTCCAGCGGTAAACGAAGGTGTCGTTTTAGGTCACTTCGATTTCTGAGCGTGGCATCCAAGTGGATAGAGCAAAGATTGAGGTGATTGAGAAACTTCCCCCTCCAACGAATGTCAAAGGAGTGAGGAGTTTTTTGGTCACGCGGGGTTTTATCGCAGATTTATCAAAGACTTTTTAAAATTGCGAAACCCTCACTCAATTGTTACTAAAGGGTGCCACATTCGATTTTACTGATGAGTGTTTGGAGTCTTTTGACAGGATAAAGGACAGTTTGATCACTGCCCCTATTATACAACCTCCAGATTCGGATCTCCTTTCGAGATCATGTGCGATGCTAGTGATTATGCAACAGGGGCAGTACTTGGTCAGCGGAAGGATAAGCTTACCTTACGTGATTCACTATGCTAGCAAACCTTGGATCCAGCTCAGGTTAATTATGCTACGACAGAGAAGGAGTTGCTAGCCATAGTCTATGCATTGGATACAAGTTTCTAAGGTTATAGTACACTGATCATGCTGTCATACTTCGATGGCTAAGGAGGCCAACCAGTTCATCAGGGGTTCTTTGCTGCAAGAATTCGACTTGGAAATCAAAGACAAGAAGCGCGACGAGAATTGGTCGCCGATCACCTTTCTATGCTGAGGTTTGGACTTCTTCGGACCTCATATAGACGACTCTTTCCTGATGATCTTTTGTTTTCTCGTGTCCTCTAAAAACTCCTTGGTATGCTGATTTTGCTAACTTCTGTGTTAGTGGTTTTCATCCTCCCAATCTTACATATCAGCAGCGCAAAAGTTTTATCATGATGCTAGAATGTATTTTTGGGAGTGATCCTTTCCTATATAAGAAGTGCTCCGACGGGATGTTTCGTCGTTGCATTCCTGATTGGGAAATAGAGGGTGTTTTGCTACAATGTCATAGTATGCCTTCTAGTGGTCATCTCGGTTCCTAAGCTACTGGTTTTAGAGTCTTACATATGGTTTTCATTGGCTTGATTTTCAAAGATGCCCGTGCTCATTGGTCTTGTGATGCTTGTTCAAAGGACGGGTAATATTTCGTCGGGCAGCAGATGCCACAGAGTGGGATTTTAGAGGTCGAACCTTTTGATGTTTGGGGATTGATTTTATGGGACCCTTTCCTACCCTTGTGGGAATAGGTATATTCTAGTGGCTGTCGACTATGCTACTAAATGGGAGGGAGTTATAGTGACCAACCAATGATTCTAAGGTTGTGATGAAGATGTTTAAAAAGATAATCTTTCCCTGTTTTGGTGTGTCCCCTGTGTGGTATTAGTGATGGTGGCTCTCACTTTCATAAGAGTACCCTTCAAGACCCTATTGACAAAACATGGAGTCACCCACAAAGTCGGACTTTCCTATCACCCTTAAACCAGTGGCCAAGTAGAAGTATCTAATAGGCAAATTAAGAGAATCCTTTGAAAAGTGGTCACCAAAGCTAGAAAGGATTGGTCATTGAAACTTGATGATACTTCTTTTGGCGCCCGCACTGCGGAAGACTCCTTTGGGTATCTACACCTTATCGGCTGTTTTGTTGCAAGGCTCATTACTTACCAGTTGAGATGGAGTATCTTTCTGCGTGGGCGGTCAAAGAGATTAACCTTGATTTGACAGCTGCAGGTGAAGTACGACTTCTTCAACTCAATGAGTTGGATGAGCTCCGTTTGGATGCTTATGAAAACGAAGGTGCTCTATAAAGAGCAAACGAAGAAGTTGCATGATAAGATGATAGGAAAAAGAGAATTCAAGGTTGGCGACAAGGTCCTATTGTTCAATTCAGGTTGAGATATTCAAGCTCGAAAGCTCAAATCTCGATGGTTCCGACCATTCGAGGTGACAGAAGTGAAGGCACATGGTGCCATCGAGGTTGCCAACCACAAAGGAGAGAAGTTTAAGGCAAATGGACAGCGTATGAAGCTGCACGGCGAAGGTGCCTTTGTCAGCCGGTGGAGGAAATCCGCTTTGATTCCTCCCCACTTGATTCATCTACTCAGAGAGGTAATATGCTCGTGCGGGACCTTCATAAACCAGCGCTTTGCGGGAGGCAACCCGTATCTCTTATAATATCTTCTTTTCTCTTATTTCGTAGTTTGTAAGATGTGAGAGAGCTTTAAGGTACTAATGTGTTCGGAGATCTTGTGTGCTTTGATGTGCAGATATGCTAATTGAAGAGAAACTTGAGCCATACTTGCCCCAAATTTGCTAAAGGCACAATTTACTGAACAGTAGTCAGCCCGATCAGATCGGGGGGCATATGCCCGACTGGGTGAGCGAAAAATAACATAGAGAAAGAAAAGAAAGGACGCTCGATGACATCAAGTACTGTTGTCATTACTGGGTGCGCAACCCTAGCACCCGATCAAAAATACCTTACCCGATCGGGTGGCATGTCGGGTGAACGTGTAAAAGCCAAAGGAAAAATCAGTCAACAGAAGGCCGCTCGACGCTATCGGGCAACATTTTCCGCCCGATCGGGCGCGAGACTTGTTCGAGAAGAGGAGAAAATAGGCACCCGATCGGGCGAAATGATACCCCCGAAGAAATTTTTTTTTGAATTCCGCCGATCGGGCGGCCATTTACCCGATCGGGCGGCTATTTACCCGATCGGGCCTGCGACCACTTATCCCTCTATTTACAATTTGATTTCCCACTTTTTGTCACCATTCACTCATCATCCTTCCAATCACAAACCCTCTTTCTTCACTCATCTTCAACCCCCAAAACCTCAACCTCCATTAAAACCAAACTCTTCTACTCTCAAATTTCCATCCTTTCTCAACCAAACTTCATAAAATCCTCCTTTCCTCGAACACCCTCCATCTCACAAAACCCCATTCACCAAAATCATCTCCCTCCCATCTCTTCCCACACACTCACCTTAAAATCCCATCTTTGTGTTACAAGAGGCTACAAGGCTCATTTTCTACCATGGCAAGCAAATTCCGAAGGCTTATTCGAGGCGAAGGCTCGCGTATCTAGGGCGATGTAACACCACAACCACCACCACCACCACAAGTTCCACGGGATCCTCAATACCCGGAAATCATTTTCCGGGACGATGAACATCGCGAGAAATTCTTGCGATTTAAAAGCGTGAGGTACTTCCTACCCGATTTCTAGATGTTGAGCTTTTGTCTAAACTGGTTTAACTGATGATTTTAAGGACTTCACCCAAGTTCCTAGCATGGAGGCGCTTTATAATGTACATGTTAACACTTATTCTCCTCTAGTCTACGAATTTTTTAGTAGTTTCAGTTTGACAAAGCCCGGGCCGGCCCGGTCACCCACGTCCACTTTAGACTTCTAAACCAAGAACACTCCCTTAGCCTTAGGAATTTGCGGGGTTCTTAGGGTTACAGGTAATGGGTGACTACTACCCACCCGACCACTTTTTGTACTGCTGATACTTATGTCATGCTGACAGGGGACCCGGTCTTTGACATCCAGCACCTTTATTGGGCGAACTTCCATCACCCTATTTTTAGCATTTGACACGGTTCAAGGCCCAGACCTGCTGGGACGGTTCGAGGGTCACTCGGTCCGGGGCCGAGCGGCCGTTGTGGCTACCATATTACAAAGGCTCTAGGGAGCCATTTCAGTACAACTCGCCGCCCCATTCTCCTATTCTGTTCGTGCGGTACCCGAACTCGCTCCCCTAAGTCAAGGGAAGACGGTAGTTGGACCCCAGGAGGTTAGTTAACTGGGTTGATCACATTGTTTGCCCGGCAAATTGCCGGCTTTTGACGAGACTCAGCGTACCCCCGTCCTAGGCCCTACCCTCATTGACTTCACCTATCTCAACACCCTCAAAGTCCTGTACCGCCTGCCTGACCATAGATTTCAGCGCATGATTAAGTCCAAAAAATCCCTCATTCTGCCCGACTCTAGGGCCCGACTTCGGCCTTGTCAGGCAAACTACCTACTCCCTATAGAGGAGCTCAACCTAGTTGTCTCGAGCGAGCCCTTCGCCGTTCTTACTATAGGCGGCATACGCCGATTTTAGACGCAGGGCGCCTCCACCCCTGCTCCCTCCCTCCCCCTCACGGACTCATTTGAGATTTACTCGGTGATGTCGACCCCTAGGTCGCATGGAGACGGGGATGGGTAGAATACAATGCCGGATGCCACTAACACCGCCACCCTCGCGGCTACAGACCCTCGCATCGATCATCGATACCCGTACAGACCATATGGGGGGAGGATGGGACACCTTGGCTAACGACCAGCACTACGCCTTATCCTCTCTATGACGACTATTGTAGGCGTGGTATTATCACAGACTGCCCAGCACCCCCTCGCGGTACCATTGGAACCCGAGTTATGGCCAGCCCACCGGCCGAGCGATGACATGGCAGAGGACGAGAGGACGGTCGTCGTCAGTCAGCTCGGAAGGAGACTTTCGTCTAGGTCCTAGTGGTTTTGGAGGTGATTTTGATGCAGGTCCTAGTGGCTGATGGTGGGATGAAAGCATTTCCTCCGGTGGTGGTTTTACCGATGGTGGTGGTACTTCTAGTGGTGGTTTCTTCAGTCACCCCACTAATGATGATATGGGCGGCTGATGCCCTTGTTCTCCCTTTCCTCGTTGCAATGAGGACATTGCCTCGTTCAGCTTGGGGAGAATCTCTCACTGTGAGTAGGCTTTTTATTGCTTTCTAGTATAGTTTACTGCTTTTAGAGTAGTTTAAAGCTTTGATGGCTTAGTTGGGGGCGCTAAGAAAATTGAAAATTTGGAAAAAAAGCCATTTTTGATCATGAGTGGTTTGATTGCCTCCCCGTGCTCCTTGTTGTGCTTTATTGAGAATGATTTGACTTCGTTTTCTGGATAGCTGGGCATTTGTGATTATGAGGATATTGATTTGATATTCGACTACTTTGATTTCGAGCCATTTCTGACTATGATTTACTACTTTGTGCTGCATACCTGATTTGGTTAGACTGTGGAGGCCTTTTTCTAGCCTATTGGATTCATACTTTTATCCAGTCTATATTTTTGGTGTAAGTTAGTTCCTCTCAACGGATCGATCTTGACTTTGACTTCTGTACTCATTTGATGTTTGGTGACTTGTTACACTAAGCATGATAGAGGCGTTCTTTTGACTTATTTCTGAGCCCCGCAGTTAGTTTTTGATACATTTTTATCCTCCTAGCTCAGTCGAGCCCAATGACCTTGTTTCATGTTACTTAAACCCTTATTATAAGCCCATGGCCTTGTTTCGATTTTATTCCCAAGCCTAGCTTGGGGAGCTTTGTGTACGGGGTTGAGATGGGGTTGGTTTCATGGTTTGGATTGATTTGTTGAGGAATCAAAAGTATTTGTTGTGGCTTGATTATTAGAAAAAGAAAAGAAAAGGCAAAATTAGAGTTGCGTGAATGAAGTTCAAAAAAATGAAAGAAAAAAATGAAATAAAAGTTCAAAAGAATTCAAAGTTCTTTCATTCACGCACGTTCATAAATAAAGTTTCATGTCATTGCCTAAAACTTGGGTTTGTTGTGCGTATTCATTGAATTTGGAGAATTGGTTTATTTTCATGGTTTTATGGTGTTGATTGGGAGTTGCTTAGGCCATCTAAGGCCTTGTTTGAGTGTTTTATTGCTCCCCACTTTCTTGGTTTTTCCACCACATTACCCAAAAGTATCCCCTACCCTTCACCTAAGCCCCATTACAATTCGGAAAAGTCCTCTTGAGGTTGTGCCTACAATGTCTACTAGATTGATTTTGGTCAGTTTGTCGAAGTAGAAGTACGGTTGCTAGTTGAGTCAGACTTGATTAGGATGAGCGACATTTTACCTTCTTAAACACATGAGAGTGTGAGTGGGAAGGGACATTTATGGTCGGGTCGGTGAGTGTTCGGGCACATTCTTTACCTGCTACAAAATTGAGAGGAGTGACACCCTTTGTGAGCACCTTTTCAGGATTTGTATGCCTAGTCACTTGAACTTGATGAATTGCTTGGATGATTGGTGGTTGGAAGGATTTGATTTGCGGAACTTGAATTATGCGCTCCTTGAACGATTCTTAGTCTTGAAAATGCTTTTTCGGCGGATTGTTTTATTTATGGGGTGAGGCAATCTATTCCACGATCATGCTCTATTTGCTTGAGGACAACAAAGGTTTAGCAAGGGGGATTTGATATATCGATATCTTATAGAGTTTTTCCCTTTCTTCACAAGCTAAATTGTGCTATATTGATCCTCTTAGGAGCTATTTATGCTAACTATTTCGATATAGTTGTGGTTTGTGTGTTCTACTAGTCATCTTGCAGGTTTTAGGGAAAAACTCCCTATTTACTTGATGTTTTGAGCACCACGCTATAGCAAGGGGAAGTTATGAGGCATCTTTGAGGTCTCAGGATGGTATTTGGACCCCATTATGAGGAAGTAAGTGTGCAAAGACTTGGCGTCTGAAGCCAAGCAAAGCAAGGCAAGAAGACTCGCCCGATCGGGTCGGGCAACAACTGCCCGGATCGGGTCGGTGAAGAATCTGAAGTTAAGGTTTCCCGCCCGATCGGGCGGCCTTCGACCGATGTGATCCAGCGGAACAATACTTAGTCATTCTTGCTGTTTGTCTGAGAGCTGAAGAAGACATCCACCCGATGCCATCGGGTGGACTTCCCGATCGGTGCTGGGGTTGCAGCCCGATCGGTTGGAATATGCGATCCAATCGGGTGAAGCCTATTTTGTTGCTGCTGAAGACTTGTTCCCAGGCCCGATCGGGCGGCCTTTTTCCCGATCGGGGGGATGACACGGGGATGCAATTTTCGTTATTTTCCCCACTCTATCTTATTGTTTTCTTAGGACTTATAAATACTTTTAGTTTATTTTTATTTGTATCTTTGATATTATTAAACACCTAGAGAGCTCTTAGGCTAGTTTATCATTGCTTTGGATTGTAGAAGAGATTTAAGTACAATTTCAATTCAATTAAAGTTTCCGCTTTCCGTCAATTTGGTAATCGTCTTGCTTATTGCTTTATTCCTTTATCTCAATTACTTTAGTTCAATTGCTTATTTCTCAATTAGTTCATGATGCAATTCTTAGGGTTTTCAATTAGTTTTGTTGTTGTCAATTCGATCATGTATGAGTAGTTCTCTTTCTAGGGTGTTAGATAGGGAAGCCATGTTTATATCATGATTGCTATTTAGACTCCTATTGATTTCTAGGGCTTGATTAGAGTGATTGTGGTGTGGTTTGTTCTTAATTAGTGATTAATGTTAGTGGACAATTTCATTGATTGCTTGTGGTTAATAGTTGTTTGCACAGATCCGTCTTACGACTAGAGGCCTAGGACACATCAGTAGTTCTGATTACGTTAGTGAACATGCGGCGTATGTTGAACTGGCGTTGAGTCTTAACCATAGCTCAACATAGGCTCTAATCCCCCGACTCTTGACTTAGGTTTTAATAGTGGTTGACCCTACTTGATTGGTATAAGCATGGTGGACCGACCTAATACCCTAGGCTTTTATTCCATAGTTAAATCCTCAACTTACTTCGTATTATTTAGCTTACTCATTAGCTCAGTTAATTCTCCGTATTTTCATCTGAAGTAGTTGGTTAATTGGATATTAATATAGAAACTCTGTCTCCCTGCGGATTCGACCCTGCTACCACTGATTACCTTAGTTAGAGGACCGTAGGTTTATTTTTGATTAGGTGATACGACTAAAACCTATCATCGAGCCAGGTCTGAATGACGAAGCTCTGAAAACCAATCTAGACCTACTGGATGAACACAGGAACGAAGCTAGACTCAGAATGAAGGCCTTCAAAGCCAGAGTCAGAAGATATTATAACCGCAGAGTAGGGCCAAACCTCTAGAAGTAGGAGATCTAGTACTTAGAAACGCAGCAGCAGTGCAGAAAGATAAGATACATGGAAAGCTGTCTGCCAAATGGGAAGGACCCTACCAGGTTAGTGAAGAGGTATACCCTGGGACATACAGGCTGAAGAGGATGGATAGGAGCAAACTAAAGAGCAACTGGAACGCCCGCATACTGAAAAAATACTTTGTGTAACCTGATTGTATCAAACAACTTCTATGAATGAAAGGCCTTCGAGCCACCCGTTTCGAGCTATACACCTCTTCATATCGCATAAAACCCCCATCCCCTTATTTTCTCTTTATACAAACACAACGCCAGAGTTGAATAAACTGCTAGCAGACCGAGAAGAAACACCACAGTGCGATAAGGTAGAAAGAGTCTTAGCTGGAACAAGGGGCTGAAGAGGCCCGCCAAGCATAGAAGCTGTCTGCACAAAAAGGGAGCCGACCGGAAGGTTAACTCTGTTCAGAGCCCTTGAGGACTACAGAGTAATCGGTTGCCGGTTGGACTTAGCGATGTCACAGACCTCTACCTCTAGACCTGTAGGGCCAGAGGCCCGAAAAGCAGCAAGGATAAGTCACATATACCTAAGGTTAATGGGGATGGCGGAGTTCAAAAGAACCAGGCGTACCCCCACACGAGGGCGTTGGCAGTGGGGATTGAGGGCAGAGCCCTAAATCCCGAGACCATCGCGACTTAAGGCGTCAAAATACCTCCTGATGCTCTGCTCATTGTTGGATCGCCATCACATGCGAGATAGAGCAGATGAATAAAGGGCCCCTAAGGTCACAACCTAAGGTTGATCTAAGCCGACGCTATGCCACGCGAAAGGGCGAGTCAGAGACACTTGGCTCCTACTCATAGAAAACCACGCGTCATGCCACTTCGCAGCTAACTCAACATCAGAGCTGAGTGCCAGTAGGCTTGCAAGAAATACTAGGTTAAAGAGAAGAAGAGTGAAATTACTTAATAGAAATCAGAAGTCTGGATCATATTACAAAGCAAATAAAAAATAAGAGCGCAATGCAGAAAGATTAGCGAGCAAAACAACTTGTATTTCTGGAACAAATTGTCTTACATAAAGAAATCTGGTCAGGGACCAGATCATAATGCTATAGAGCTATTAAAATGAAGCGGCTACCTAACCAAAAGAAGGGAGCGAATACAAATGAAAAGCTAGTCATATTTAATTACAAATATTACAAGAGAAGTTAATTAGGGATATCATCGGAGCGAAAAAGGAAGACTGCAGTTCAGCACAGGCTCCCAGCTCATTCAGCTCATCAGCTCAGACAGGAGTCACAAGAAGACGGGGCGAATCGCGAGATAGCCGCCCGAGTTCCTATTGATCAGGAACGAGCTGCCATCCCAGTAGAGCTCCCGTCAACTCGTTGCCCGGAGCACCCTTCCTCTGCAGGCAGAGAGTAGAGTAACTCCATGTCCCTGAGCTCCTGGGTTTCAGGAGGGTTCATATGAACCCCGCTGCCGTAAGCCTCCCCAAAGGCATCCCAGTCGAAGGAAGGCTGCAGATGCGAGGACCCTACGAACAACGACCTTGCATCTTCGCCGCCCGGACAGCCTCCCTCAGCACCCAGTTGAGCCTCCTACTCAGCCCGACGCTTGGAGAACTCCGCCCCGAGCTTAGTCTCCTCTCCTGCAGAGCTTGCTCAGCCTCCCTGGCCTGCTGCTCTAGCTTAGCCGAGCAGCCGTTATGGTCAGCCTACGCAGCAGAAAGCTGACCCTTAGCTGCTCCAGCTCCTTCGTTGCAGCCTGCAGCTTGACCTCAGAAGACTGAAGCTTGGTCTCC
Organism: Patellifolia procumbens; assembly: GCA_947645195.1. NCBI lineage: Eukaryota > Viridiplantae > Streptophyta > Magnoliopsida > Caryophyllales > Amaranthaceae > Patellifolia > Patellifolia procumbens. The sequence goes on from CANSGD010000913.1 coordinate 16,324, forward strand.
GCCACGGAAGCCCGAACCGGCGCCTCCTTCAGCTGGGAGGAGATCCTTGAATGTTCGGCAGCGACCACCTCTGACTGCTTCAGCAACCATTGTAGGTGCTCGTTTGAAGTCCGCAAGGCATCGCGCTCTGCAGATACAAGGTCCCCAGCCTCAGCAGCCTCATCCAGCATGGACTGTTGGAGCATCTTATCTGACTTCATTACAACCAGTCTTTTGCTCATCTGCTCCAGCTGAGCCTTGACGTGTTGCAGTTCAGGGAGGTCTGCGTCACGCCTGCCCAGTCCCAAAGCATGGCAGAACTCCCCAATAAAGGCACCGGCCCGTGCAGCCTACACCAAGGGAAAAAAGTTGGTCAGAAGCAATCTAAGAAACTCAGAAGCAGGCAACTCAGGAAAATAAAATAAAACGACGCAAGGAAAAGCAAAAAATTCACCAAGGAACGTCCTGGACTACGTAGTCCGCCGAGAAGCTGCTGGCCAGGAGCTTCAGCCACTCGCTGGGGTCAAAGAAGGCCACTGGTATCTGCTCCTGCCCCTGCACCTCGCGCCGGTCACCCGCCGATCCCCTCTGTACAGAATCTGAGCAAAAGAGAGATCAGTAACATCCACAGAAGGGAAAGAGAACGTCGATGACTTGGGCGGGGTCCGCGAGGAAGGCGAGCCTTCTTCTTTGGGGGCCCTCCTCCTGGTCCTGTCCCTCTGCTGGCCTCTTCTGGGAATGTGAAGAGGACAGAGGAACAGACGCCGACGCTGCCGCCGGCTCCCGCATCGGCTCTGCGAGGACCTCAGGGGCTGGTCTGGAAGTTGGGCAGGGGTCTGAGGAGCCCCAGCAGCTGCGCCTTCTTGGCCCGCAACTCACGCTGAAAAAGCAAAAGAAAACCAGTGAACAACAGAAGCCAAATAAACAAGGAATTAGAGCTGAAAACAGAAAGAAATTTTTTATTATTTATTTTTACTTCAAAATTGAATTAAAGGAATTAAACTAGATATAATTACACGAGAACTGGCTGAACCTGGGGTTGCCATGATTTAGCCAAATTCTTCCACTACTTATCCATAGGCAAGGGCCTGCTAAGCAACCCCGTAGACCACCTAAAAGGAATAGAAACCACTAACCAGGCGCGCCACCTGCTCGGGAGTCAGAGAAATAGTCTGCTCCTTAAAACCCCTGGGCGGGAGGGGCAGACCTCCTCCCAGGGGGAGTAGGCCTCTGGGAAGGAGGAGACACCGTGGTCTCCACTGCAGGGATGAAGGTGGAACTCGCTTGCTCCATCCTCTCGTGCTGCAGGGGTTCCAACACCTCCTCCTGGCAGACCGGATCTGGCAAAGCAAAGATATCAGAATGGTTAGAACTACCCAACAGGAGAATTAAAGAAAAGGAAAAATAAAGAGGACAGGGGCAGAGAATACCTGGCATAGCCTGACCCTCTACCAAGGACTGATGACCAACAGTCTGATCATCAGATGAAAAAATAGGAGCCTCCCCCACAGGCGTCTCCTTCGCCACGTGCAGATTTGAAAAGTAGCAGAACAGGTCAAGTTAGGATAATGAGTAACATATGAGTAAATAATCAAAGAAGCATATCAAGACTTAGCAGAGAAGTTACCAGTCTGCAAAACAACCTCCGGGGAAGCAAGAGGGGAAGCTGCTGTAGGGGCTTAACAGACAGGCAGTACCATGGGGAGAGTAAGGAGGTATGGGGAGACCTCGACCCTTGCAGAGTGCTTGTTCCCTCTGCATCACCCTCCTCATCCTCAACAAGGAAGACCCTTGGGACGCCTATAGAGATGAACCCGCAAAGGTTTACCATCCTCCTCCTCTTCATCACCAGAATCGATCTCGGTGATGGTTGCAGATGGACCACCTCGCGCTCGAGCCACCCCCGTGTGCTTATCCACAAGATCCGGGCGTTTGGTCCGGAGGACAGGATGGTCCAGAGGGGTGTTTGAGATCTCCCGGACGAAGTCTGGAACGGAATAGGGCCCCGGACTCGGTATCGGACGATACCTACGACATTTGGGAGACTGACTCAGCCCCAGCTCCAGAGGAAGGGCGAACGCAGAGTCTCTGCACCAAACAAGAACATATATTAGTAATAAGTAGAAATAGTTGAGAAATACCCCCAACAAGCAAGGTATTAGGGCAGAGCAGGATTGTGAGCTCAAAACCCACCCATGATAAGACGACAAACCAGTCTTCTGCCGGGAGCTACAGAGATCGAAAATGATGAGTGCCAGGAGGCACAACCGAATGAGTGAATGAAATAAAATATATAGCAGAGTAGAGGACTCACCAGTGGTGTAGTCTGGAGACAGCCTCCCTATCCTCAGAAAGGAGTTCTGACACATCACATGGTGATGTGGCAGCCAATACTTAGGAAGATCCTGCTTCCATCAGTTGTCCCCTTGTCCGTCGCCTTGAAGTAGTCGTAAGCCACTCGCTCATCCTAGTTCAAGATGTGAGGGTCCAACTGCTTGAGAAACCGAGGCTCCACGGGTCGTAGAGGGGCCTTGAATTCATAGGATTCCACGGCTGCGTTGGCACCCTGATGAAGACGAAGGTGTCCCTCCAATCCTTCAGAGCCAGATCGACAGGGAAGACCGTCAGGTGTTGAGCCCGAACGGCCATGAAGTAACCATACTGTCCCCTGCCTATTAAAGAAGAACAAGCATCTGAAAAGCTTCATGGTCAGGGCGAAATCCATGGCCTTGCAGACCCAGATAAACCCCAGCACTTTCTTCAAGGACTGAGGGTTCACCTGGCAGAGCGCTATCCTGTACTAACGAGGTACCCTCTCCAAGAACCAGTGGCGGGAACCTCGGCCCGAACTCGAAATGTTTCTATATACGGCAGTGTACCCTTATTCTGGTACATCTGCTAGGCTCTGAGAAGCCTTCGGCACCACTACCTAGGACCCACGGAATGGTTTAATCTCCGCGGCCCACTCAATGTAGGTAGGCAGCATGCCTCCTCGAAAATGCATCGGCAGAATTCCTGGAAAGATACGGCTTGCTCTTATTATCGTACAGCACAGTGAGCCGCATCTACCATCACTGTACTCCCATTTTATTATGCGATGGGGAGTCTCGAAAATATGGTTGTCTGGGAACCTGTTAGACTCAGGACCCAAAGTTTCCCTACGCAGCTTATCCCCCAGGGATCAAAGGTGGCCCACTCCTCAGGGACCACCTCATCTTTACAGCATGGGAGGTCCAGCCTCAAGAAGGGAGACCGAGTGTCATCCGGGTAAACCTCATCTGACTCAGACGAGGAGGACACCTTCTCTTCCCACGAGAAGACCCGACTTTTAAAGAAGACATTCTGCAACATAGCAGGAACAACGTTATGACGTCAGACCCAAGATTACAGCAAAGAATAGTCTAACACCTCAGACCTGTAGACTGAGCTACTAGACTGGGGGCAAGGATACGTATGGTATACAAGGATCAAAGATAGCCAAGAAACATGATATTTTCTTGCAAAAAACGAAGAAAGACATATACAGAGAGACAAGGATATGCAAACCAGATAAAAAGCTCAACATAGCCAGGAAATAAGGGCATGTTGCGAGGATGTACGACACAACATCTATATTCAGAATGCCCCCAAAAGGCAGAGCAGCAAAATAAAAGAAGAGAATACTAAAACAAATACCAGAGGCGTGGAAATCAAGATCCAGCAATTAGACAAAACAACATGGTGAACAAAAGGAAGATCCTACCCAACCATCCAGGGAAAGCAAACTAAAAATGAAACCTTGCAAGGAAGTTACCTGTTAGAGAGTAGATAATGCTGGGAAACCAAGATTCGGAGGGGTAGAACAGCAAGTAGGAAATACCACTGCTACAAAATCGAAGCTTGGAACAGGTAAATCTCGGAGAAATCGATGAAAATCGCACGGAAATTACTAGGGTGAGGAGAAATCCACGAAGAATAACAGGGGAAACTAATAACAAGAAGTTCGAAAGGAAAGAGAATGGAAAAGGTTTAGAAATGGTTGGTTCAGCCTATAAATAGGCCAACTACACCCCATCAACAGAGATTTCTCATCATTACATTCCTTGGGAACCCAAGGGTCACATTATGTCGAAAATGAATTAATGATTCTTGCTCAACACACCATCCAAATGGGCGGGAAAAATCAAGCTACTCTCTGAAAAAGTGATGAACAGTCACCCTAGAGAACCACCCACCTATCTGCGAAGAGTAGAGCACCAGACCAGGATAAATGTACCCAGTATATTGCAACCTACAAATACTGGGTCCGGGGGGCAATTCATATGGGGTCTGCCTAGCAGACCGCCACGTCCTGCCAGCTGACAGCAGACTTCTTGGTCCTACCATTCCACGTCAGAGCGCCCAGAGTAGAGCAGACCTCATAAGGCAGACTACTCTGGACATAAGCTCTAGACAGGGAATTAATGAAGGCTTTATTTACCTTGGCCCACTTCCAAAAGGAACCCACTTACTCTACTAGGTCAGTCACAAGCCCATGTCTCATATAAATACCCATGCCCATGCATGGGTAAGGTACGTACTATCAAACACTCACAAAATACTTGCACTTGATACTCGTTTTCTCAACTAGAGATCTTGTGTTCAACTTGGGCTGAATTAGGCATCGGAGAGGCGATCCTCGGAACAACCTCCGGGGTTTCTCCTTGTTTGCAGGTAACCACCACCACGAAGGAAGCTTAGGAGCCACGTTCCACCAAGTACCCACCACCACACTCACTGTAGCTGTCCTGGACAGAAACAATATGTATGAATTTCGATAGATTTGTGCCTAATTTGTGTAAAATGAGTATGGATGCGGTCTTGAGTGAACATTGAGACTTTTACAATTATTAGACATTGATTAGCTGTAGTTGAAGCCTATAAGTCTCATATGATAGGCCTTGGAACACTAATAACTGGTTGCATATTCCAAAATTCCAGATGAGAGAATGCCCCATAAAGAGCTTGTGCCCATCACCACAGCTCATAATATATTTTCATAATAACACTTTTAGTATTAAACCCCTAAATTTGGGATTATTGTATAATATATCCATAATCAGGATTATTTTGAAAATACCGACCATAATTGGAATTATTTTTGACAAATTTTCTATCAGATTTGGTAAATATTGTAGAAAATAAGAATGCATCATGCAACTATCATTTTTACTAAAAATATGAATGTCATGAACTCCTCCATTTTTTTAATAAGCGCATTTTGCCATTTTGGGATGTTTTTTTAAAATATGTACCTTTCTACCTTTTCCCATAAATGGAAGGGTTGGCCTACCTAATTATTACACTTCTCTCCTACTTTTTCTTTTCCTTCTCTCCTACTTTTCTTTCCTTCTCTCTACCTTTTCACTTTTTCCTTACTTTTACTAACGTTCTCTCTTACTTTTGCACTTTTCCTTGGTCCGCGCGCAAAAGCAAACATACATATTAAAAAAACAGAGGTAATAGTTTAGTTGATAAAGCATATGAAATAATAATCGCGATATGGTATCAATTTCATCCAATGATTTAATTACCTTTTTATGTCCCTCCCAACAACCTTAAAAATTTTACTTTCTTTTGATAAAAAATTATTGCAACACTTGTCATTTCGCTATTTTTGATGTACTATTTTGATCATTAATTTATCCGATTACGCATCAGTAAAATTTATGAAAAATATATTAGACGGTCTATCCATGAGTATAGATATATTGTATATCAATTACTCGAAAAAATGATTAAAAAACTAAATATTGCAATAAATTAAACAAGATCCTACATAACCAGATTTTTTTAATAATGTGCGGTCAAAAGTTTATAAAATTTGAGCATACAAGGAAGCTTTTCCATGAATATTATTTTCAAGCAAATACATTCCGACTTTAAAAAATAATTCCTAAGATATAGTGTAATCTACGACTTTGGCATTGAACTTTCATAAACTGCAAAAGACCCCCTATCCATCTTTAAACTACTATCTCCGTTTTTTAAATTGGGACGTTTATTTTTCGCGCGGACAAAAGAGATGGATGGTAAAAGCAAAGAAAAATTGAAAAAAGGAGAGAGAAGGAGAGAAAAAGTAGGAGAGAAGTATATTAATTAGGTTGATCAACCTAAATCACGATTCTACGATTCAACTATAGTCATCCGATTGTATCTACATTCTATATGATTCTAGTAATTACTTACAAAGTTTAATGGAGACTAGAGTTGTAGAGGAAGGGGAAGGGGAGGAAGGATGGAAACTAAGGATTAGTTGTAAATTTTAGAATCTATATTATAATATCTCGCTTTAAATGACATTAATTATCTATACTAATATATAATAGAAAAAAAGCGATGTGGCAATCATACAAGCATTTTAAAGACGTGTCAAGCATAGTTTAATTTAGCTGACATGTCAAGCTCACAAGGTTTGGCTCTTGAAATTATTTGGGGAAAAAAAGATATCTTAATATCATAATTGTGGAAAGATATTAAATAATTGATATTTTTGTGGATAATTGGGGATATTGAAAAATCGAAAAGATTTATGTAAAGTTTCATTTTTTCAATATATTATGTAATATTAGAGATCATATGCCAAATACTTTTCAAATTGTAATCTGATTTTTTTATTACAAAATTGCTGAGAAAATCAGAAAATTATTTATTTTGCGGCATAGAAGATTTTCATTCAGGAAAATATCTTGTTAGCTCCCTCCGTTTCCAAATGTTGTTCGCATTTGGAATCGGGGAGAGAATTAAGAAAATTGAATATTAGTATACTATTATTTAAAGATTGCATATTTTTGGGTTAATTATTGAATATTTTATCTTTTACCAAAGCATAATAAATGTAAAAGAAACATTTAATGTAAGACAACACATATTACTATGCAAAACAACCAATAAGATTGAGAGTTTATAAGAAAACATGTCGACATTATGTAAGTTAAATTTAGAAAGATTCCAATGGGAACAACTTAAAGGACACTAATTCGGGAAATGGGAACAAACATTAGGGAACGGAGGGGAGCACTATTTTGTACAAAATGCAAAATATAATCTGATTTTATGGTAATAAAATTGTTGCAAAAGATTTTAAAAGATTTTATAATCAAATTTTATGGTTTGAAAGAAGCATGGGTATTTTGTTAATAATTTAAAAAATCATCTATCATAATGTTTTTTACCCTTACAAAAAAGAAATATCTTGAAATTTGTCAATATATAATCACTTTTTGGCAGCAATTGTTCTTTACCAAAAAATATTGGCAACTCACTATAAAAATATATTAACCACCGTTCATATTTTTTTTCTTAAAAATGTGTTTCCCTGTAAAAAAGATTAATATTATTATTTCTCTAAAACTTAGAACAATTTACCAGAAAAATATACACACAACCATGCACATCTTTTTTCTAAAACGTATGTTGCTTTTTAAAAGAGGGGATAATATTATTTTTTATCATTTAAATCATCTATCTAAGACGTTTTTACCCTTGTCCTTGTATCGTTACCGTATTGTTCATAACCTACAAAATCTGATTTTCAAAAGCTACCACCATCATTTAGAAATTGTCATCTGATATGATTATACCATTTCGGCTTCAGATATCCAAGCATATCTGTCTTCACTCTATTTATCTGGCTGCTCAAAATTTCCAACACAATATTTCTTTCGAAGTCTATTAAAGGGTTTAATCTACACAATAAAAATATCATTTTAGAACAAGTTCTCGAACGATAATCTTCACAATGTAAATTCATTGTACTTATTAGGATACCTACATCATTTTTCCTTAGGCTACATTCAAATTTAGAACCCATAAATGCCTTCATATGCCTCATCGCAGATATCCCATATAATTGTGTTATCATTTTTCCTTATTAGGATGCCTCATCCTTTTCCTACAAACTTGTAACGATGTTTTTTGTGTTATCAACCTGCCTCACTGCCAAGACAAATAACATTTATGGCTGACAGAAAAAGAAATGGCAAAGCAAACAACAATTATAGAGTAATTGAGACCTCGAAACACACACAACAAGAAAGAAAACATATGACGAAATGTTAAAACTCGCAACCTACTTGGAAGTCCAAATTACATCACTAGTCCTATAAGTCAGTCACTACTCAATACCAGCTGATCCTCAACCAATTTTATGGATCCAGATCTCCTTTCTTCCTCAGAACGTTGACAGTGAAATCGAGAAAATGTGTATAACCTATTTCTAAATTGTGCGGGATGCCATTTGTAAACCTCGAGTGGATGGAAAATAAAACATTAGGTACCCTCTAGGCCTTGGTTCACAAATACTAAAAATGATATCCCTTGGATTAAGTAGGCGAATGTATACAACATCAAAGGAAGTGGTCTTTACACTATGCACATATCTTAAATCTGGCCCCTGGCTATCATAGAAAATATAGGGCTGTAGGATTTGGTGGTGCAACATCCTGGGTTTGCAAGTCATTCAGGATCATTCTGAATTTTCTATTAACAAAATGTACCGACTTTGTGCGAAACATAAAAAGGTTCAACGGGAATGTTCCCCGTGCAATAATATAGACATCCTAAAATTGTACTTCCTCCGTTTCTAAATAAGTGGAATATAGAGAAAGTGGGGGAAAACCAAGGAGGTTAGAGATAGAAAAATTATAAAGAGAAAGGGTACTTTAACTGAATAAACAATTGGGTGTATATTACTTGAGTAAGGGTAATCATGCAATTTTATCATTTAAAATGTCCTATTTTGAGCTTGGTGTCACTTATTGTGACTGATATATTGATTTCTTATAGAGTTTTTCCTTCATTTACAAGCTAAATTGTGCGGCATTGACGCTGTTAGGAGCTATTTATGCTAACTATTTCGATATAGTTGTGGTTTGTCTGGTTTACAACGTTTTGCAGGTTTTGGGAAAAAACCCCTATTTACTTGGCATTTTGATCACATACTATAGCGGAGGTTTACGAGGCATATAGGCGGTCTCGAGATGGTATTCGAGCGCTCTCTGTGAAGAAGAATTGTTAAAAGACATGGCGTCTGAAGCCAAATATGAAGCCAGCCAGAGATTAGCCCACCCGATCGGGTCTGGCAACCACCGCCCAATCGGGTACGATCTTCTATAGCCAAAACCTCAGGCTTCCCGCGCGATCCCATCGGGCGAACATATACTTAGCCATTTCTGCTGGCTTTTGGACTACTGGAGCAAGCTTCACCCGACGAGATCGGGCAGCCTCGCCCGATCGGGTGAAGATGTTGCAGCCCTGATCGGGTGCTCATCGCTCGATCACATCGGGTGCATACTATTTTGCTGTTGCTGGAATCATGTTCCCAGGCCCAATCGAGCGGCCCCGTGCCCGATCAGGTGGAAGACACGGAGGACGCAAATTGCGTCTTTTCCTATTCTACCTTATTGTTTTCTTAGAGGACTATAAATACTTTTTAGGTTATTTTTACATTTATCTTTTATTATCTTAAACAATTGAGAGATCTTAAAGTTAGTTTTCATTACTTTCCATTTGAGAGAGATCGAACCTTGATTCAATTCAATTAAAGTTATTGCTTTTTGTCAAATTAGTAATCTTCTTTCTTATCGCTTTGTTATTATTTTTTAATTGTTCTAGTTTAATTGTTGATTATTCAATTAGTTCATGATGCAATTATTAGGGTTTCCAATTAGTTTTGTTATTGTCAATTCGATCATGTCTCAGTAGTTCTCTTTCTAGGGGGTTAGATAGGGAAGCCATGTGTATACCATGATTGTTGTTTGGATTCCTATCGATTTCTAGGGCTTGATTAGAGTGATTGTGATGTGGTTTGTTCTTGATTAGTGATTAATGTTAGTGGCCAGTTTCATTGATTACTTGTGGTTAATAGTTGTTTGCACAGATCCGTCTTACGATTAGAGGCCTAGGACACATCAGTAGTTCTGATTACGTTAGTGAATATGTGGCGTATGTTGAACTATGAACGGTGAGATTTAACCATAGCTCATCACGTGCTCTAATCCCTCGAATCTTGACTTAGGTTTTGATAGTGGATGACCCTATTTGATTGGTATAATCATGGTGGACCGACCAAAGGCTTTTATTCCATAGTTAATTCCTCAGTTTAATTCTCGTCTGCCTTAGTTTAATTATTAGTTCAGTTAATCTTCTTTGATTTCATCTGAAGTAGTTAGTTGGTTGAATATTAATTTAGAAACTATGTCTCCCTGAGGATTCGACCTGGCTTCCATTGACTACCATTGTTAGAGGACTGTAGGAATTATCTTTGAATAGGTGATACGACTTTAGCCTATCAACTTTCTGGCGCCGTTGCCGGGGGACGACTAGTTTTCTAGTTTTTATTCGATTAATTAGCGTATTTCTTTTTGCCTCATTGGAACCTCCCGTTCCAATTGAGGTCGTTCTCACGGTTATCTTGTTGTTTCTCTTTTATGTCCAGGTATCAAAAGAAAACTCATATAATTCCTGGAGATCCCGATACGGAAGCAATACTTTGGATCTTAGAGCAGAGTTTGATCAAGAGAAATCTGATTAAGAGATTTCTATATTACCAATGGCGAAGTCACTGAAATCTTACGGGGTGCCTACTCCTGAAGGCAGACCCACAAGCCCACATATGCCCACTATTGCCGCAAACAACTTTGAGATTAAGCCTGCATTAATTAATATGGTGCAGCAGAATCAGTTTGGTGGGCATCCATCTAAAGATCCGGCCAATCATCTGCAAAGATTCCAACAACTCTGCAGAACTGTTAAACATCAAGGAGTCAAGTCATGTTGTTTGATTTTTCACTCAGAGACAAAGCTCAGAGGTGGTTCAGTGACATCACTGAGACAGAATGGTCGGTGATTTCTACTGCATTCCTTCACGAATATTACCCTCCCACAAAAACCGCAGAAATTAGAAACAAGTTGGCCACGTTTTACCAGACATTGAGGGAAGGTGGACTAGATTCAGAGACTTACAGAGGGAATGTCCACATCATAATATGGACAAGTGGTTTCTGACGCAGACTTTTTGCAATTTTTTGCAGCTCGGACGAAGAGTGTTGTTGATTCGTCTGCAGGAGGAGTCTTGTTAGACAAGGCAGTTGATGAGGTGGTTATGACTTCCTCGAAAATCTCGCAGCAAATGACCATTCATCATCTAGGAGTCTGACTAAGAAGGTACTTGAAGTTGATGCTATTTCATTGCTTACTTCTCATATGGCTCAGTTGACTCAACAGTTACAAACAATAAAAACTCTAGTTCGACACCTCCTCCTATGAGCATCAATGCTATGTCAGCAGTTGCACCCATCACCTCATCTTACTACGAGGCGTGTGGTATTCAGGGTCACTTGGGCCATGATTGTCCGCCGGTCAGAATCAGATGGAGCAGGCGAATGCTTTTCAGCAAAGACAGCCAAATAACCCTACTCCAACACATTCAATCCTGGTAAGAAAGACAATCCACTACTCTCCTATAGAAGCAACAATGTTCGGAACCCACAGCCACAAAATTCATACCAACAACCACAAAAATCATATCAACACTCACAAAATCACCCAAAACCCAACTACTACCAAAACCAAGGGAATTCTCACAATGCCCCTGGTTTCCAAAGACCTGCCCATCAGAACTTCCATCCAGCACCACAAAATGTAGCCCCACAAGAGCCTAGCACATCTGAACTGATGAAACAAGTATTGTCTATGCAAAAGACAAATGAGGAGGCACAGAAAGTCAAGAGAAGCAGCTGTTGTCATGAGGAAGAAAGCCAACGAGGATGCACAGAGAGCCCAAGAGAAGCACATAAAACTTCTCGAGACTCAGATTGGTCAACTCGCGGTGAATAATGCTCAGAGGCAGCAAGGACAATTGCCTGGGCAAACATTACAGAGGGAGCAAGCAAACACTGTCACTCTTCGTAGTGGCACTTCTTATGCTGCTCCTCCTATGCCCGTTGATGATGATGCTGCTCCTAGAAAGGAGAAGGAGGTAGTAGAGAAGGGTTTGGATAAGAATTCGACATCTGATGTCGAACTTTTTGAGGAGGCTGAACAGGCAGAAAAAGAAGGAGAAGGTTTCCCTGACACAACTTTTACACCAAGGTTGCCTTTTCCTCATCGAATGGAAAAGTCCAAAGTGGATCAATAACTTGGTAAGTTCTGAAGGCTATGGTCAAGAACCTTGAGGTAACGGTTCCTTTCACAGAACTATTTCTCAAGTGCCTGTTTATGCTAAGTTTTTGAAGGAGATGATCACAAAAAGAGAGATTTTGGTGGAGTAGATAGAGTCGCACTTACTAAAGAGTGTAGTGCTGTTTTGCAAAATAAATCCCCACCTAAATTGAAAGATCCTGGTAGCTTTTCCATCCCATGTCATGCAGGTGCACTATTTATTAGTAAAGCTTTATGTGATTTAGGTGCATCTATGTCTATCATGCCATTGTCTGTCTGTACTAAACTGAATATGGGGGCACTTAAGTGCACTCAAATTACTTTGCAGATTGCTGACCGTTCTATAAAATACCCCTAGGTGTTTTAGAAGACGTCCCGTTAAGTGGGAAAGTTTTACATTCCTGTGGATTTTGTTGTGTTGGATATGGAAGAGGATGCCCAAATTCCTATTATATTGGACATACCATTTTTGTGCACTGCAAGTGCTATTATTGATGTCAAGTCAGGGTCTTTGACTTTGAGTGTTGGTGATGATACTGTCACTTTTAAACTAACCAATGCTATGAAGTCTCCTATGCTTGAAGTTGCAGGATTGATGTGGTGGATAAAGCTGTGATGTCTGGATTTTAGCAGATACGTGATGCTGACCCATTGGAGGTAGTATTGACTGATGGTGATTCATTAGGCGTCGATACTGAAGTCGATGCCTGCCTTGCCGATTTAGTGGGCCTTGGAGCTGAACAGAAAAGGAAACTGTGGTACTTGAAAGTGTATGCTCTAGTTCTACTCCTCAGGTAACTAAGGTGGAACTCAAACCACTACCCTCTTATTTGAAGTATGCATTTTTAGATGATAAGGAAGAATGTCTTGTGATTGTCAATACTAAACTCACATATAACCAATTGAAAATTTGCTTACCGTGCTACACATGCATAAGAAGGCTATTGGGTATAGTATTGATGATCTGAAGGGCATTAGTCCTGATTTTTGTACGCATCGTATTAATCTTTGGAGGATCACCACCCTTGCATTCAACCTCAGAGACGTTTGAATCCTAATACGCAAGAGGTTGTGAAGAGAGAAATTATGAAACTGTTAGATGAAGGATCATTTATTCATTGCTAATTCGAAGTGGATCAGTCCTGTGCAAGTGGTTCCTGAGAAGGGAGGGACCAATGTTGTTGAAAATGAAAAAGTGATTTAATTCCTACCAGGACTGTCATAGGGTGGCGTATGGGCACTGATTACTGTAGACTTAACAATGCCACTCTGAAAGACCACTTCCCTCTTCCCCTTTATTGATCAGATGTTGGAAAGGCTAGCCAAACATAGCTATTTCTGTTATCTGGATGGATATTCTGTCTTTTTCCAAATCCCCATCCATCCAGTGATTAGGTAAAGACTACGTTTACATGTCCTTATGGCACCTCCGCATATCGTAGGATGCCATTTGGATTGTGTAACGCCCCTGCTACTTTCCAACACTGCATGATGGCCATATTCTCTGATTTTATTGAAAATATCATGGAAGTGTTTATGGATAATTTCAGTGTTTATGGTTCTGATTTTGATATTTGCCTGCATAATTTGTCCAAAGTGCTTCAAACATGTGTTGAGGCAAACCTTATGCTTTAATTGGGAAAAATGTCACTTTACGGTGAATGAAGGTAGTATTTTGGTCACTTGATTTCTGAGCGTGGCATCTAAGTGGACAGAGCAAAGATTGAGGTGGATCGAGAAACTTCCCCTCCAATGAATGTCAAAGGATTGAGGAGTTTCTTTGGTCAAGCGGGGTTTTATCGCAGGTTTGTCAAATATTTTTCGAAAATTGCGAAACCCCTCACTCAATTGTTGCTAAAGGGTGCCACGTTCGATTTTACTAATGATTGTTTGGAGTCTTTTGACAGGATAAAGACAGCATTGATCACTGCCCCTCTTATACAACCCCCATATCGGAATCTCCCTTTTGAGATCATGTGCCATGCTAGTGACTATGCGATAGGAGCAGGGCTTGGTCGGAGGAAGGATAAGCTACTCCATGTTATTCACTATGCCAGCAAAACTTTGGATCCAACCCAGGTTAATTATGCTGCGACAGATAAGGAATTGCTAGCCATATCTATGCATTGAAAAATGTCGGACCTATCTGATAGGTTCGAAGGTTATAGTACATACTGACCACGCTGCTTTAAAGTACTTAGCGATGAAGGAGACCAAACCTAGACTCATCAGATGGATTCTTTGGTACAAGAGTTCGACTTGGAAATGAAGGATACGAATGGTGCTGAGAATGTGGTCGCTGACCACCTTTCTAGGTTGAGGTTTGGATCACCTTCTGACCCTCCTATAAATGACTCTTTTCCTGATGATCATTTGTTTTTTGTGTCGTCTAAATCTTCTTGGTATGCTGATTTTGCAAACTATTGTGTTAGTGGTTCTCATCCTCCCAATCTTACATATCAGCAATGAAAAAAGTTTTATCATGAGGTTATGAATGTATTTTCTTGGAGGATCCTTTCCTATATAAGAAATGCTCCGAAGGAATGTTCCATCGTTGCATTTTTGACTGGGAAATGGCAGGTGTTTTGCTACATTGTCATAATATGCCCTCTAGTGGCCATCTAGGTTCCCTGCTAACCGGTTTTCGAGTCCTACATAGTGGTTTCTATTGGCCTTCGATTATCAAAGATGCCCGTGCGGTTTTTTTTGGTAAAATGTTTAAAATTCATTAAACCAAACAACAAGTACAAGCTAGGGAGAGACACACCTAGCTACACCAATACAACACAAATACAGAAACACATGTGCAAACAAATGCACTAGTCACAAGTAACACTAGGTAAAGAAATAACAAAAGAGCTAATCTTAGAAGACTTAATACTCCTCCACGTAACACTCTTGATGATCTTCTGCACAATAGAAGAGATAGGGTTATGAGAATTACTAAATATCCTCTCATTCCTTTCACTCCAAATGCACACACAGTGGTAGCCAAAGCTATTCTGTAAACAGCTGAAGCAGGACAAGCTCTCTCGCATAATCTAGAAGCCAAAAACTTCTTCAGACCAAGTAAAGGAGCTCTTTGACTACCCAACCAATTAAGGATCTTAGACCAAATAGCAGCAGAAAATGAGCAATGGAACAACAAATGATTATGGTCTTCAGTATCCAAACCACAAAAGACACAGGAGCTCTCAATGTCACCAATCCATCTAGACATCCTGTCTTTGGTAGGAGCTCTGCACCAGAGAAACAACCAAAGGGCAAAGACATTCGACGCTCAGCATAATAGGAGGAATCAAAACCTTATAGCAAAGCTTAGTAGAGAAAGCACCATTAATTTGAACACACCCCTAATCCTCATTAAGTTGACCAAGCTTATCTCGTGAAGAGATAATTTTGCTCAAAATCCAAGAAGCTCTCAAAGGAACTTCCATTCTCCAAACAGAATTCTCCTTTTTCATATAGTCAGCATTAACCCAACGAACCCAAAGAACTTCTTTCTCCCCTAGCCAGGGCCCAAAGAAGTTTACAAATGGAAGAAGCATTCCAGACAGCAATATTAATAAAACCAAGGCCACCTTTAGCGATATTAGCACAGCAAGAATGCCAATTAACCAAAGATCTCTTAGTCACATTAGCCACCCCACTCCAGAGAAAAGATCTCAAGATAGACTCCACCTGATGAATAACCTTCTTAGGCAAAACAAAGACTTGAGACCAATAAGATTGAATGCCAAAAAGCACAGACTGAATCAAAGTTTTCCTGCCAGCATAATAAAGAAATCTGGCAGTCCAAGACTTGACACGAGCAGTGATCTTGTCTACACGAATTTTACACTGGAGAATAGAGAGTTTCCCTATTGGAAAGGGGAACTCCTAAATATCTGAAAGTGAGTGAGCTTTCAGTGAACCCCAGACTATTCAGAAAATCAGCCGTCAACTCATCAGTAATCCCCCCATAGTATAAAGAACTTTTTTGCATATTGGCTCTAAGACCAGAAGCTCTAGTGAACTTGCATACAATCTGATGCATAGCATTAGGAGAAGCTTTATCACCTCTACAACATAAGAGCAAGTCATCTGCAAAACTCAATGAGTAAGCCCAACTCTCTTACACTTTGGATGGAAATGGAAGTCGTGGCACTCGCTTTAGATCAACAAGTAATCTATTCAAATATTCCATAACCAAAACAAAGAGAAGAGGAGACATAGGATCTCCTTGTCTCAAACCTTTCTTAGCATCAAACATAGGGCTCTGCTCACCATTAATCAGCACACAATAAGACACAGTATTCACACATCGCATAATCCAATCACAGAACATTCTAGGAAAATTTAGAATCCTTAGAATTTGCTCAATAAAGTTCCACTCAATGGAGTCATAGGCCTTCTGAAGATCTATTTTCATCATACACTTAGGGGTAAGTGTTTGGTAATATACCCCTTAACCAACACATGAGCCATAATAATATTGTCCACAATTGATCTACGTGGAATGAATGCAGATCGAGCAGTATCTACCAAAGAGTTGACCCCACCAGAAAGCCTAGTGATGAGTGATATTTATATCACTCTAAACCTCTTATTTTCCTTTGATTTGAATCATATTTCTCCATTATCTTACAATTTATAGTTTCACTTTGCTCAATTCACGTTTGTTAGTGATCGTAGTTATTTTGTAGATTTTTAGTCTTTTCGCTCATTTTCTATGACCTTTTTATGCCATTTCATTCGTGTTGTATGTAGGTACTATCAAAGTAAGCTTTTGATTTACCTATAAAAGACCAAGAATGCATATATAAGGTTTAGAGCATGAGTAATGAAGAAAGAAAGGCAAAAGGAGGTTAAGGAAGCAAAATCCACCAAGTTTCCTTCATGTTTTGCACAATGGTTGAATTCAAAAACTCATATCTCACAAACTAAACATCATTTGGTAGTGATTCAAGTTGGAGATTGAAGTTCATCTCAATAGCTTTCCAACAAGAGTTCACACGCTTGATTCCGACAAGAAACGAAGGAGTTATGACCTTTACAAGTTCAACTGTCCTGTGCTGATGTAAAAGTGGTGGATCGCCCGATCCACCTTTGGATCGCCCGATCATCAGAAAAGTGATCGCCCGATCACGGATGTGGATTTCACAGAGTTCCTGCCTCATGGTGATCGGGCGATCACCATTATGGATCGCCCGATCACTGCGGGTTTGAGGGATTGCTTATTTTTATTTTCTTTTTACCTTTTTGCCCTTAGTTGGGGGTTGTATAAATACTCTTTTTACCTATACTTAGGGGGATTTCTGATTTTCAAACTTGGAACCTTGAAGACCCTAGTTTTAGGGAGGGTTAGCCTCCATAGCTTAGTCTAGAGAGAAAAGTGAGAAAACTCAAAGAGAGATTGAAGATGGGAGATTCAAGGGTGACAACTTGTGTTCAAAGATTCAACAATCTATTAATGAGCATTCTTACTCTATCTATCTTCTTTTATTGCTTATCTTAATTGTTTTTCTTAGATTAATTATTCATGCTTAGTTTAATTATTTATGGTCTATTTTGTTTAGTTTAATGTTAGATTAATGTTTAGTATCATGATATTAGTTGTTAATTTCACTAAAGCTCTCATTTTTGTGTTTAAGGAGTATTTTGTTGGGTAGGGTTTGAGTGAAAACCCAACTATGGTTGATTTTGGGTGTTTGAATATGAAATTAGGAGGTTAATTAGGCTTACTAATTGATTAATGGCATGATTACTATTTGCTTGCATTCTAGTTTTCCACTTGGATGTTTGTTTTATTGATGCCTTAATCAAATCGAGAGGAGATTAAGGTTGACATTTATGCTATTATCTTGCTTAATTACTCGTGAGAGTGAGATTTGAGTGAGGGTTTTGTGGATTGACATTGTGATTATCCCTTGGTTGCATGTTTGAGACCATGAGTGACTTAATTATGTGGTCTAGGTAGTTTTATGCACCCTTGAGAGAGGGCTTAGAGCTAGTTAAGAGTCAATAACCTCAATTAGTTGCTTGGTTTCTTTCCTCCATGTTTCACCCATCAAATTCCCTAAATCATGATTAGTTGGTGTTGGATCCCTTTCCCTCAATCCTATTTGATCTTCGGTACTTAGTTTTAGTTTAATTGACTTTAGTTGGTAGTTGACACCTTTCGACTCCTTTTCGGCCTAGCTTATCGTTAAATTAACACATATCAATGTTCCTTAGTCCTTGTGGAAGAATGACCTTACTTACCACTTTACTTAGTTTAGTGGTCTAGTTAGGTATTAGTTTGATTTTTAGGGGGATTAGTAACGACCTAATTTTCCCCCTATCACCTAGTAGCAAGAATCTTGGCAATAAGCTTATAAACCACACTACAACAGGCTATAGGACGAAACTCTTTGACAATAAAAGGATTATGGACTTTAGGAATAAGAGTAATGGCAGTTTTATTGACAGCTTTAGGAATCTTACCAGTCTGGAAGACTTTAATCACAGCTTCTGTAATCTCACCCAAAAATAGACCAGCTTTGTTTGAAAAATAAGCA
Organism: Patellifolia procumbens; assembly: GCA_947645195.1. Classification (NCBI taxonomy): domain Eukaryota; kingdom Viridiplantae; phylum Streptophyta; class Magnoliopsida; order Caryophyllales; family Amaranthaceae; genus Patellifolia; species Patellifolia procumbens. The sequence goes on from CANSGD010000913.1 coordinate 35,022, forward strand.
TTGAAGCCATCAAGCCCAGGAGCTTTATCATCACCAATACTCCTAAGAGCCTGAAAAACATCTTCAGATGTAACAGGAGCAATCAGAGCATTCTGCTGACCTAAAGAAAGAACAGGACCATTAGCCATGATTTCTGCATCCACCATATCCAATTCAGAGCAAGAAGAACCCAAAGACCATGATAAAACTGCAGAATCTCATGTTGAATGTCACTAGGATCAGAAAGGGTAGCACCATCCAAGCTAACTAAGGAGAAAATAGCCTTAGCTGCACCTCTATCCTTCATAACAGCATGAATATTTGGTGTTAGCATCTCCAGCCTCTAACCAATTAACCCTAGCTTTCTGTTTGGCCAGACTTGACTCAATCTCAGCCCATTTATTCAGAGTAGCCACTACATCCTTCTCTTGCTGAATCAAAACAATATCAAACAAATTATCCTTCAAAAGTGATTGAATTGACTGAAGATGATCACGAGCTAAAGCAACCCTATCAGAAATGCTGCCAAACTCCCTGATATTCAGAAGTTTTAAAGGATTGATAAGCTTTCTCAATTTATACATAACTCTGCTCAAAGGATTACCAGAAGCCACAATACTCCAATGATGCTCAACCAAACTCATAAACACATGGTGAGAAGAGAGAAAGTTTAAGAACCTAAAAGGTTTCTTAATAATAACCTGATGATCAGGAATACAAATATAAGCAGGACTATGATCAGATAATCCAGCTTCTTGCAACTGAACAGTAGAAGTAGGATAAGAATCCATCCATTCAGCATTAACAAAAACCCAATCAATATTTGAATATCTCCTCTGATCCCCAATTTGTTTATTACACCAAGTAAACTGATGACCAAAGCTTCTCAGTGCAACCAGCCCAGCAGAATCTAGAAAATTTTGAAAAGCAATAGAATCATTCACATCAATATTACAATTAACTCTGTCCTCCTCTGAAAGAACACTATTAAAATCACCAGCTAGTAGCCAAGGACACTGAATATTATCACCCAGGCAACTCAACTCACTCCAAAGAACCCGTCTCAACTCAGCAGAATTATAACCATAAATGAAAGTAATAGCAGCTTTGAAGCCAGTAGCAGCAACAACAACTTCACAGTGCAGAAATTATGGATGCCACTTCTGAATCTGTAATTGCACAATATTCTCTTTCCATAGAACCCAAATTCTACCCCTATTAACAACATTACAATTATTTCCAAAAGCCCAACCACTAGGCACAAGATATCTAGGGGGTTTTGAACTAGCATCAATTTGAATCTTAGTCTCTAGGAAACAAATTATATGGCACTTACTAGCAACAGCTCTACGCACAATCTCCTTCTGCTTATGAGGTTTGCAGATACCTCTAACATTCCAACAATAAATTTTTTACAGAAGTTTCAGGGGAAGAGATCTCCAGGAGGTGACACCACCCTATCCTTGAGATTAAGTAGTTGGATGGAACAAATGACAACATGAGCTTCATCCTGTTCAGATAAGGGAGAGAAAGAGTTCTGAAGATTCACTCCTGCAGGAACCTGCACAGATCTTTGCTTAACCTTCTCTCGAACTGGGGGAGCATGAGAAACAACAGCAATCCTAGGTTCTAGAGGGGTAACATTACTTCTACCTACTTGCACCCACTCCTTCTTTTGATCCTTTGAAACTCTAGCAGGATTAGCCACATACTTCTTCACAGCAGGGGCACCAAACTTTGTCACCACAGGCTGTGCAGTCTTATGCTTAACAAGAACCCAAGGTTCAGCATTACAATTATTAGGGGTGTTCATAAATATCCGATCCGATTGATCCGATCCGCGATCCGGTCGATCCGATCCGAAATATAGAGTTTCGGATAATTCAGATCGGATATCCGAAATTTTTTCGGATCGGATTCGGATCACCCTTTTGGCTTTTTCGGATATCCGAAAAATCCGAATTATCCGAAAAATGTTTAAAAAATCGGATATTTTTCGGATAATTATCCGATCCGATCCGAAATATCCGACCCGATCCGAAATATCCGTAAAATTTTCCATTAAATAATTTTGATTTTAAACTTTTTTCCCCCATAAAAATCGGATCGGATAATCCGGGTATCCGATCCGAAATTTCGGATATTCGAAAAAATGGGTATCCGAAATTTTCGGATCGGATTCGGATCACACTTCTCCCGATCCGAAAATTTCGGATACCCGAAATTTCGGATCGGATCGGATCGGATAATCCAAAATGAACACCCCTAACAATTATGCCTAAAACACAAGCACTTATTACAATAACCAAGTTTCCAATCATATTGCACCTCCTGCATATGGATATCACCATCAGGTGACCCAATAATGATATTTTAAGGTAGCTCCTGAGAAATATCCATTTCTATCAACACACGAGCATATCTCAATCTAGACTGCTCTTTTGTCCTCTGGTCAGTATACAAAGGCTTCCCCAAAACACTAGAAACCCTGCTCAAACCATCAACACTCCAGCAAGTAACAGGAAGGTATGAAAATTTCACCCAAATAGGTAAATGCTTAAGATCTTCCTTCCTAAAGTCAAAATCAGCTGTCCAGTTCTTAACAATAACATGTTTATTATTATAAAAGAAAGGACCAGCAGATATTATAGCTTGTTTATCCTCCAGAGTTCTAAACTTAAGCACAAAATACCCATCATCAAACGCAAAGATCTCAGGAAACAACATATTTGCCCATTGCTCATTAATAAATTTAGATAGTTGATTAATAAAAGGAAATTCACCAACCACATAAACAATAACAGCAGCAGCTTTATCTTTTTCAGATTCAAAATCATCTCTATCAAGACGCACTCTAGGCTTACCATCAACTAACACAGGGGGAATGTATTTCAAGGAAAGACCATTACCAGCTTGTCGATTTCCCAAGTAATCATCATTTTCAAGCTTCTCCAAGTTGAGTTTTCGACGAGCTCGAACAGTGAGATTTCCATCAAGAACAAATTGAGAAATACCTTGTGTAGAAGAGGCAGGAATAGGATTTTGAACAGCAATCTCAGTTGACACCACTGGATTTTTCTTCTTAGATTTGTTATTTCTCGCCATTTTCCCCAAAATAGAAAGAAACCCTATTCTATTTTTAGAGAGAGAATTTTAGAGAGAGAACAGTGGGATGCCCGTGCCTTTTTTTTGTCTTGTGATGCTTGTCAGAGGACGGGTAATATTTCAAAAAGGCAAGAGATGCCACAGAGTGGGATTCTAGAGGTCGAACCTTTTTGAGTGTGGGGAATTGATTTTATGGGACCCTTTCCTACCTCTCGTGGGAATAGGTATATTCTAGTGGTTGTCGACTATGTGACCAAATGGGTAGAAGCTATTGCATCACCAACTAATGATTGTAAGGTTGTGATGAAAATGTTCAAGAAAATAATCTTTCCCCGCTTTGGTGTCCCTCGTGTTGTAATTAGTGATGGAGGTTCTCACTTTCATAAGAGCCCTTCAAAGCCCTATTGACAAAACATGGAGTCACCCACAAGGTCGGTCTAGCCTACCACCCCCAGACTAGTGGTCAAGTAGAAGTGTCCAATAGGCAGATTAAGAGGATCCTTGAAAAAGTTGGGACTAAGGCTAGAAAAGATTGGTCCTTGAAACTTGATGATACTCTTTGGGCGCTCCGCACTGCTTTTAAGACTCCATTGGGTACCACAACTTATCGACTGGTTTATGGCAAAGCTTTCCATTTGCCAGTGGAAATGGAGTACCTTTCTGCGTGGGCGGTCAAAGAGATTAACCTTGATTCGAAACTGCAGGTGAAGCACGACTTCTTCAACTCAATGAGTTGGATGAGCTCCGTTTGGATGCTTATGAGAATCATAGGCTCTACAAAGAGCAAATGAAGAAGTTGCATGATAAGATGATTAGCAAAAGAGAGTTCAAGGTTGGCGACAAGGTTCTATTGTTCAATTCCAGGTTGAGACTGTTTCCTGGAAAGCTCAAATCTCGATGGTCTGGACCATTCAAGGTGACAGACGTGAAGGCACATGGTGCCATCGAGGTTGTCAACCAAAAAGGAGAGAAGTTTAAAGCAAATGGACAGCGTCTGAAGCTGTACCATGAGGGTGCTTTTGTTGGTTGTGTGGAGGAGATTCGATTTGATCCCTCCCCATTTGATTCATCTGAGTAAAGATGTAATATGGTCGTGCGAGACCTTTATAAACAAGCGCTTTGCGGGAGGTAACCCGTATCCCTCAGTTAGTTTTTCCATTCTTTGATTCATAGTTTTTAGAGTGTGAGAGAGCGTGTACTACTAGATCTTGTGTTTTGATGTGCATAAATACCCCATGAGAAGAAATTTCAGCCATACTTACCCCCGATTAGCAAAAAGGCGAGCTACTTACTGAACAATAGCTCGCCCGATCAGATCGGGCGACCACTGCCCGATCGGGTGGACACAAAAAAGTACAGTAGCAGAAAAGGCAGTCCACCCGACGCCATCGGGCAAAGCTAGCCCGATAGGGTGCGAGACTTTGGCATCCGATGAGAAATAGAGCACCCGATGATGTGCCTGATCGGGTGGCGAGCAGAAGACAAAAGTCAAAACGATACTCTCGCCCGATCGGGTGCGCAACCCTGGCACCCGATCATTAATAGGTTGCCCGATCGGTTGCCCGATCGAGTGGTGAACAAAACTTGCCAGCAAGAAAAAAACTTCCGCCAGATCGAGTCGGGCAATGGTTGCCCGATCGGGCCTGCGCTCATAAGGACGACCTAAAACTCGGTCTTCCCCTCTTCCCATCCACAAATATCTAATTTTTTCCTCTCATCTCACTCTCTCTCCTCACCTTTAACCTCCCCAATAACCCTCTCAAACACCAAACCTCCATTACAACTCCACCTTTCTCCTTCAATCTTCATCTTTTTCCTTCAAAACTCCATAAAACCTCCTCCTTTTCTCTTTTCATCCTCTTTTCCCTATTTTCCACTCACAAAAGTCATCCAACACTTCTCTTTTCTCTTCACCACTCACCCAAACTCCATATTTGTGTTAGCAAGGGTTTAAGGTTGACAAATCATCAATGACAAGCAAGTTTAGACAGTTAATTCGAGGCGAAGGCTCAAGATCTAGGAGGGAAGCTAGTTCTCCGGCACCACCACCAACACCACCACCACAAGTCCCAAGAGATCCACAATACCCGATAATCATTTTCCGGGATGATGAGCACCGGGAGAAGTTTCTATGCTTTAAAAAGCGTGAGGTACTCCCTACTCGTTTTCTTGATGTCGAACTTTTAGCTAAATTGGGTCTGACTGAAGATTTTAAAGAATTCATGAATATTGTGGGTATGAAAGCCTTGTATAATGTTCATGTAGTACTTATGTTGCCATGGTCTATGAATTTTTTAGCAGTTTTGCTCTCACTAAGCCTAGGGTCGGGCGAGTTACACATGTTCATTACCGTCTATTGAACCAAGAACATTCACTCACCCTTCGGGAATTTGCGGGGGTTCTTAGACTGCAAGTACAGGGGGACTACTACCTACCTAAAATTTTTAGAATGGGCCATATTTACTTCATGCTCATAGGAGACCCGAGCCTTTTGACATTCAGAAATGTCATTGGCAAACTTTCACCACCCTATCTTTAGCATCTGGATCAGGTTTATGGCCCAGACATTGTTAGGGCGATATGAGGGTCACTTAGTCCGGGGGGACGAGTTGATCACCATCGGTAGCTACATCGCTAAGGGCTCTAGAGAATCATTCCAATACAATCTAGCCCACCATGTAGCTATCTAGTTCGAGCATATCTCGAACTCGCTCCCTAAGCTCCGGGATGACGGGACTTGGACTTCTAGGCGGCTAGTAAACGGGGGGTTAATTACTTTGTTTACCCGGTAAATTGCCGGTTTTGATGAAACCCAACGCAACCCAGTCCTGGGCCCTACCCTCATACACCTGACTTACCTTGACACCCTCAAGGCCCTCCAGCACCTCCTTGACTAGATATTTCAATGGAAGATCAAATCAAAAAGTCCATCACCCTACCCGACCCTAGAGCCCGCTTGCGGCCTTGCCAGGAGAGCTACCTACTCCCTATAGAGGGAGTTGACCTTGTTGTCCCTGACCCCGAGCCCCCTCGCCGTTCATACCATAGGCGTCATACGCCGATCTTTGACGAGGGAGCCTCTACTTCTGCTCCTCCCCCTCCCCCGCACACTTTTGATTTTACAGGTATGATGTCGACCGTATGTCAAATTGAGGCGGGAATGGGACGAATGGAAGAGATGGTCAACGCGAATACCGCCACCCTAGCGGGATATGGTACTCGCATTGACCAACTCTACACCCGTTTTGATGAGATGGGGAGACGAGTGGATACCTTGGCTGAGGATCAGCACTTCGCCCTCTATCCTCTCTACGATGACTATTGCAGGCGTGGCATTGTTGCGCAGTCTACTCAACACCCCTCGTGGTACCATTAGAACCTGAGCTATGGCCAGCCTGCCGGTACGACTAATGACATGGCAGAGGATGAGGAGGAGGAGCCTGCACGACAGGAGACTTTGGTTTAGGGGCCAGTGGTCTAGGTGGCGGTTTTTATACCGGTGCTAGTGGCTTTATTGGAGGTATGGGTGGTTTTTAGATGATCTTGCTGGTGGTGGTTACTCGGATGGAGGTGGTATGTCTGGTGGTCGGCTTCTTTAGTGCCCCCACAGATGATGATATGAGCAGCTGATGCCCTTGTTCTCTCCTCTCCCTCGTTAAAATGAGGACATTGCCTCGTTCAGCTTGGGGGAGGATCTCTCAGTGTAGGTACTCTCTTAACTGTTTTCTATTGTAGTTTTACAGCTTTCTAGTGTAGCTTTTAAAAGCTTTGATAGGATAGTTTACAGCTTTGAGAAAAAAATGAAAAAAAATGGAAAAAAAATGATTGATCATGACTGGTTTGATTACCTCCCTGTGCCCCTCGTTGTGCTCTTATTGAAAAGGATTTGACTTTGTTTTCTGGATAGCTGGGCATTTGTGATTTTGAGGCTTTGATTTGATGTTTGACTACTTTGTTTTCGAGCGATTTCTGATTATACTATACTACTTTGTGCTGCATACCTGAATTGGTTAGACTGTGAGGCCTCTTTGTAAGCCTATTGGATTCATTTCATTATCCAGTCTATTTGTGTGTGTTAGTTCCTCTTTGGTGGATTGATCTTGATTTTGATTTCGTACTTATTTGATATTCGATGACTTGTAGCATTTGCTGTGATAGAGGCGTTCTTTTGTCTAATAATCTGTTTTGTGTTACTAAACCCTCATTATAAGCCCATGGCCTTTATATATCGATACTATGCCCAAGTCTAGCTTGGGGGAGCATTTGTTGAGTTGAGTTTGAAATTGATTTCATGGTTTGGTTTGGTTTGGTCTTGGGGAATTAAAAGTGCTTCTGATGAGGTTTGAGTATGAGAAAAAGAAAAGAAAAAGCAAAGTTAGAGTTGCGTGAATGTTTGGTTCGAAAAATGAAAGAAAAAGAAGAACAAGTTGAAAAGAATTCAAAGTCCTTCATTCACGTATGTTTGCAAAGAAAAAAAATGCTATATTGCTTGAAGGTTGGGCATGTTGTGACCTTACATTGATTCATATGAGTTGGGAGTTGTCTTGGGGTTATATGGTGTTGTTGGGAGTCATTTAGGCCTCTTAGGCCTTGTTTGAAGAAATCTTTGCTCCCCCATCCTTGGTTTTTCCACCACGTTTCCTAAAGTTAACCCCTACCTCTTACCTAAGCCCCATTACAACCCTACAAAGTCCTCTTGAGCTTGTGATTACATTATTAATTGGATTGATTTTTAAGTCAGTTTGTCAAATTGAAGAGTATGTTTGCCAATTGAGTCGACTTGACTAGGATGAGCGTCATTCTACCTTCTTAAACACATGAGGGTGTGAGTGGGAAGGGCATTTATGGTCGGGTTGGTGAGTGTTCGGGCACATTCTTTGCCTGCCACAAAATTAAGAGGAGTGACACCTTTTGTGAGCACCTTTTCAGGATTTGTATGCCTTGTGGCCACTTGAATTTGATGAATTGCTTGGATAATTGGTGGTTAGATGAATTTGATTAGCGAACTTGAATTATGCCTGCTTGAACCATTCTTAGTCTTGTTGAGCTTGGATTGTTTTATCTATGGGGTGAGGCAATCTATCCCATGATCATGTTCTATTTGCTTGAGGACAAGCAAAGGTTTAGTTTGGGGGAATCTGATATATTGATTTCTTATAGAGTTTTCCCTTCATTTACAAGCTAAATTGTGCGGTATTGACGCTCTTAGGAGCTATTTATGCTAACTATTTCGATATAGTTGTGGTTTGTCTGGTTTACAACGTTTTGCAGGTTTTGGGGAAAAACTCCCTATTTACTTGGCATTTTGATCACATACTATAGCAGAGGTTAATGAGGCATATAGGCGGTCTCGAGATGGTATTCGAGCCCCCCCCCCTCCCCTTGTGAAGAAGAATTGTTAAAAGACTTGGCGTCTGAAGCCAAGTATGAAGCCAGCCAGAGATTAGCTCCGCCCGATCGGGTACGGTCTTCTATAGCCAAAACCTCAGGTTTCCCGCCCGATCGAGCGGCCTTGCCCGATCCCATCGAGCGAACATATATTTAGCCATTTCTGCTGGTTTTTGGACCGCTGGAGCCAAGCTTCGCCCGACGAGATCGGGCAGCCTTGCCCGATCGGGTGCAGATGTTGTGGCCCCGATCGGGTGATCATCGCCCGATCACATCAGGTGCATATTATTTTGCTGTTGCTGGAATTATGTTCCCAGGCCCGATCGGGCGGCCGTGTGCCCTATCGGGGGGAAGACACGGAGGACGCGAATTGCGTCTTTTCCTGTTCTACGTTATTGTTTTCTTAGAGGACTATAAATACTTTTTAGGTTATTTTTACATGTATCTTTTATTATCTTGAACAATTAGAGAGCTCTTAAAGTTAGTTTTCATTAGTTTCCATTGGAGAGGAGATCGAACCTCGATTCAGTTCAATTAAAGTTATAGCTTTCTGTCAAATTGGTAATCTTCTTTCTTATTGCTTTATTTTTACTTCCTAATTGTTCTAGTTTAATGGTTGATTATTCAATTAGTTCATGATACAATTATTAGGGTTTCCAATTAGTTTTATTATTGTCAATTCGATCATGTCTAAGTAGTTCTCTTGCTAGGGTTTTATATGGGGAATCCATGCTTATACCATGATTTAGATTCCTATTGATTTCTAGGGCTTGATTAGAGTGATTGTGATGTGGTTTGTTCTTGATTAGTGATTAATGTTAGCGGCCAATTTCATTGATTACTTGTGGCTGATAGTTGTTTGTACAAATCCGTCTTACGATTAGAGGCCTAGGACACATCAGTAGTTCTAATTATGTTAGTGAACATGCGGCGTATGTTGAACTAGTGAGCGTTGAGACTTAACCATAGCTCAACACGTGCTCTAATCCCTCGACTCTTGACTTAGGTTTTGACAGTGTTTGACCCTATTTGATTGGTATAAGCATGGTGGACCGACCTAATACCCTAGACTTTTATTCCATAGTTAAATCCTCAGTTTAATTCTCGTCTGCCTTGGTTTAATTATTAGTTCAGTTAATCTTCACTGATTTCATCTGAAGTAGTTAGTTGGTTGAATATTAATTTATAAACTCTGTCTCCCTACGGATTCGACCCTGCTTCCATTGACTACCATTGTTAGAGGACTGTAGGAATTATCTTTGAATAGGTGATACGACTTTAGCCTATCAGTGATATTTCCATATTAGAAAAGTGTGTCACTTATTTAGCAATGGAAGAAGTATTAATCTCATGGTTATGCAGAATAGGCTTCCAACCAGGGACTCTTTAGTTGTACAATGTGACCCTCAATGTTGACTGTGCAACAAGAAATCTAAAAGCAATTGGGCTCTAATTGTTTTACTGTGATTTAACTACTGGTATTGCAGGAATTGATTTCCCATTAATGTGGCTCTATGAGCAAATAAAAACAGAATTCAAATGAACATATATACAAATGGGACTAGTTTCATCTAAGTCTTACATTTATACAAATGAGCAAATAAAAGCAGAATTCAAATGAACATATATACAAATTGGACTAGTCTAATCTAAGTCTTACCTTCATACAAATGAGCAAATAAAACCAGAATTCAAATGAACATATAAACAAAATGAGCAAAATTCTCAAATGCTTGATAAACATATCATAACAAAATGTAAATCAAAAACAAATATAAAATTTAAAAAACTAAACATGAACACAAACCCTAGGTTTATTGAAAATGACAAATTCTAAAACTAGCAACTAAACATTCAAAAAAATCTTGAAACAAAGATGAAAAACTATAATTGTACCTTTCCATGTTGCAATTATTAGAGAAATAATTCACCCCGTAATTGTGCACAAATTTTTTGAGACAAAAATCGATTATTAAGTCGAAAATTAAAGAGGAAGGAACTTGATTTTCGCTCATTGAACTAAAAACGCAAAAAAATTGTAATGAGAAGAATAATTAAGCATAAAAACGCAAAAATGGAGTAGAAATAAAAAAGGAAAAGAAACTAACCTCTGAAACAATGGCGTTTGCATTAACCGAAGGAACAGAGGAGAGAGAAATGAACTTTGAATATGCGAAAATAGAAGTGGGGAGGAAGAGTTGGCGCGTGGAAGAGAGCAATTGTACCGCGAAATGACGAAATTACCCTGGGTATACCATGACCATGAGCATGGTACACTCGGGTGTATGATAATAGTTGTAGGAGTTAAGCATACTTTTGGGTATCAATATTTGGATTTTTTCACCCTTTAGGTATCAAAGTTTATTTGCTCACCTTTGCGTATTGAAATGAAAATACAGGCAAGTTAACTACACTTTAACTTACCTAAGGTTAGTTAAACATAACAAAAAAAGTTAAATAATAGTCAAATGTAACCCTGATATCACGTATTTATATAGACTTTTCTCCCTTATTTACAAGCTAATTTGTGCGTCATTGGAGCTCTTGGGAGCTATTTTATGCTAACTATCGTATATAGTTGTGGTTTTATGTTTTAGTGTTGAATTGCAGGTTTTAGGGAGTTTTCTCCTTATTTCCGAGCTATATGGAACAACCACGGCTTTACGAGATGTTACGAGGCACGTAGGATAGCTCACGAGCTTTATGGGTAGTTTAGGAGGTCCCAAGACCTCTAAACGTGAAGAATTGAGAGCCAAAGAGTCAAAAAGGAGATTTCCGTACTCGATCGGGCAAAAATGGCCCGATCGGGCGAAGATATTATGATCGGGTACAAAAGCTGCGGACCCGATCGGGCGAGAAGACAAGTGCCCAGACCCGATCGGGCAAATCCTGCCCGACCCGATCGGGTGGGGACCCCCTAGCCCTAATTTTGCTGCTGCGTGAGAGAGACAAGCTGCGCCCTTATTTGTCGCCAGGCCCGATCGGGTGGACCCAAAAACCACACGTCTTTGCTACTACTGCTACGCTGAACGAAAAGAAAAGTTGGTGCGGATTTGTGCGGGCCCGATCGGGTGGCCTTTGGCTCGATCGGGTCCCGTGCATATTTTCGCGATTTTCGTCTTTTATTTCCGTGTGTTAGTGAGACTTGAGGGAGTATTATGAATACCTTTTCCTCATTATTTTAGACATCTTTTTACATCTTTCGTTCTAGTTTTATTTCTCATAGCTCTTAGCTTAGTTTAAACACTTTAGATTAGATTAAAGGTGATTGAACCTATTCGATTTCAATAAAAGTTCCTGCTTTCTGTCAATTGGTATTCTTCTTTACCCTAATCTCTTTTATTATTCTTAATTGCTTAGCTTAAGTACTTAATCATTCATGATGCAATTATTAGGATTTCCAAATTATTTTGTTATTGTCAATTCAATTATGAGTGAGTAGTTCTCTTTCTAGGGTGTTAGATAGGGAAACCATGTTTATACCATGATTGTTATTTAGATTTCTATCAATTTCTAGGGCTTGATTAGGGTGATTGTGATGTGGTTGTTCTTAATTAGTGATTATTATTAGTGTACAATTTCATTGATTGCTTGTGGTTAATAGTTGTTTGCACAGATCCGTCTTACGATCAGAGGCCTAGGACACATCAGTAGTTCTGATTACGTTAGTGAACATGCGGCGTATGTTGAACTATGAGCGTTGAGTCTTAACCATAGCTCAACACATGCTCTAATCCCTCGACTCTTGACTTAGGTTTTGATAGTAATTGACCTTGTTTGATTGGTATAAGCATGGTGGACCGACCTAATACCCTAGGTTTTTAGTCCATAGTTAAATCCTCGATTTAATCCGTCTTCTTTAGCTTAATCATTAGTTCAGTTAATTCTTCTCTGATTTCATCCGAAGTAGCTAATTGATTGAATATTAATTTAGAAACTCTATCTCCCTGTGGATTCGACCCTGCTTCCATTGACTACCTTAGTTAGAGGACTGTAGGTTTATCTTTGAATAGGTGATACGACTAAATCCTATCAAACCCTTACTCCTAATTGTCAAAGTTGTTGTCAATAAGTATAAGAGATTTCATCTAGAACACTTAGAGGCAGATTAAAGTTTCAAAACTCACCTTTTGAGTTAGTGTTGTGGGCCTCACCTCATAAAGTCATAATATACCTGTTTTGCAATATTTCCAATAAGCGAAACAGAGTCCATTGAAGATAATTCTTTGCTAAAAGATCGTCATTTTCTTCCAGGTAGTAATCTGGACATCCATTTTGCTTTCTTCTTTGTGAAATTTAGTTGCTGAATTTCGTGGGTTTTTTTTAAGTTTTAGGATATGGAAAAATTTCCAACTTCAATTTTTTTTACCTTGAGATTACTTCTTGTTGTGTATGATGAACTGTCTGTTATGTGTTTTTGTTGTTTATATTATTTATGAGCTAGAAATTTTTTTTACCTTGAGATTCTTTTTGAAAGACATTATAAGTTAATGACAGGAAAAGGGGATTTAATTTTCAAATATTAGGACTGGCGATTTTTTTTTGGATTGATAGGCCCTTTATTGATCTTGTATTTAACTCATACATTGTAGTAATTACTCAAACAATACAATTATATAATAAAAGATAGCTACATTGGTTGGGAGTATACTCAACTACAGACAAAAAGATGATAAAATTCAGCTAAGCATCTTATCGAACATGTTGTTGCGTGCATAAATAAAACATTTATCTTAGCATTAATCTACCTCTAAGTGTTTTGGATGAAATCTCCTATGTTTATTGACAACAACTTTGACAAGTAGGAGTAAGGTTTTTTTTTACTATTATTTAACTTTTTTATGTTTAACTAACCTTAGGTGAGTTAAAGTGCAGTTAACTTGCTTGGATTTTCATTCCAATACCCAAAAGGTGTGCAAATAAACTTTGATACCCAAAGGGTGAAAAATTAAAACATTAATACCCAAAAATATGCTCAACTCAAGCACTTAGTATACATGTACATGGTTTTCGGTTCGCGGGCTAGGGAAATCCCACTTTATCCAGATATTGCTTAAGAAGTAGTCTATTTCTTCATCATTGACAACATGTGTAATACTCCGTATAATATTGTAATCATTTAAAGCATTGGATAAATCTTTTACTTTAAAGTTATGATTATTTTAGTAAATATATTTCATGAACTATTAAGTTTTATAATATATTTAGAGTTTTAATATTTTCCTAAAGGGTTCATGAAAATCGAACTTTAAGGTGATTTTGGAGCTTGTTTGACTTTTCTAAGCTGAGTTTGACTAGGTTAATGATTTTATCATCCTAATTCAATTAGTATCTAATAAATAAAAAAACAAAGCCTATAAAAGCCTTCATCCCCTCTCCTCCTTCCATTCACGCTCAACCAAAAATAACAGAGGAAAACGGCACAATCACTGGTTCACCTCCATCGCCGGCAAGCTCATCCTTCGCGCCCAACCAATAAACTTGATGGTTCCGACTCCGGCTAGCCCTTGTTCTTCCCTTGCTCGTTTTATTTCTTTCTCACGCCATCTTGCTCTGTTTTCGCTGCTGTAATACTGCTTTGTTTGGGCCGCTATGCACTCGCCGGCAGGCGGTGGTTCGTCGGCCTGAGCTGCCTGAGTTGGCCGATGAGCCCTCCTTCTTCCCCTCTTATTCTTATTGCTTCCACGCTTGATTTCGTGGATGTGTATCTCGTTGAGAGTTTTTGTTTATGGCCCTCGTTTATGGCTGCTGCTGCATGTCATCCTTACTGGCGGTCCGGCGTGGCTGCTGTGGTGGCCAGCTGTGTCGCAGCAGGTTTTAAAAAAAAATTGATCTTTGCTTTGCTTGAGAATCTGTTATGGAAACATGAGAGTATTAATTGTTGTTGTTTTTTTAAACTATATTGAAATTACTATCTTTAAATATTATACTAAATTAATTACTCTTAGATTTATTTTAATTTCAGCTTATTAATTAATGTAAAGTTTTAAGGTTTAAACAAGCATAAACATATTATCTTCATATATTTTTATGTATTAAGGTGTAGTATAGTTTTTATTAAAAAGAGTTTTATTATTTAAAGAATCTAAAATTTAGTTTATAGTAAGGTTTGAAATTTGTTTTGTTTTTTTTAGAATTCTAAATTAATAACTTGATGTGAATTGAGTATTGATTATGACTCAATATATGTTTTAGGTACCCAACTGGTAGAAGGGGAGTTTTAGTACGTAGTTGTGTTGAAATCACGCTTCAGAGGTAAGTACACATTAGTAAAATTCTAGGTTAGGAATCATGTTAGTTTATTTATTTCGTTGATTGTCGTGAAGCATGAAAAACTTAGTGTCATGATTAGAGGACTCAATTGTTTGGTCTATATGACGATAAATCATGTTTTATGTGACTTGTATGATACATGATCCATAGGAGTTAAGTATGAAAGTATTATGATAGCATGTTGTTTAGTAAGTTTTATTGGAAAGGCAAGTTTATCATGTTAAAGGAGTTCTTACATGTTTATTTTTGGCAAGTTGTCCTTAAGCATGATTTATTTTGTAATCAAGCAATTTTAGTCTTCTGAGATTAAGCAAGTCAAGTATAGTAAGTTCAATTAAGAAGTTCGAGGTAACTTCATGTTAAGTCGAGGAATTAATCAAAGGAATGTTATTTGATCACCTAACGTGATTTAAGATAAAAGAGAATGTATATGGTTTTATGAGTGTCTTTGTGCCATGTGAGTATTTATGACATTCTTGTACGTGTCTATACTTCCATAAAACACTAAAGCACTTAAAGTGAAAGAAAGAATGGCATTAAAACTCGTAGGATGGATCCCCTATGAGTATTAAACAATGGGGGGAGGGGATGACAATCGTAGTGTTGTACATTTCTTCACAGGCTTCTACATGACGATGTAGATAATCTATAGTTTAGTAATTCGTCGTGATGGCTAAGGTTAGCTAGACTTTCTGAGTAAGTTAATCCAGGTAAGACTCTTACTTAGAGGTATGATCATTCTGATGTTGTAGGCAATGTTATTTGATTTGAGGTCGGTCCTAGGGACGCTCTTATCACTTTCAAGGTTATTCGATTTGAGGACGGCCCTAGGGACGCTCTTATCACTTTTAAATAGTAGTAGCCTGTATGAATCCTGGTGGATGACGGTGCCCGTTCAATGCCAATTCAATAATAAAGTAATTAAATCGTCTGTCTGATGAGTCAAGAGTCGAGTTATTAAGTCATGCCTTGTTTTACTTTGTTAGTATCATGCTAGGATGTTTTGTTATGCTTTAAACTTTGTTAGTGTGTATGTACTCAGCCCACAGCTGACGTGTACTTTTTTGTGTGTCGTCCATTGTATTATGGACCTGCAACGACCCACCTCAACCTTATGTTGTATGGAGAGAAAGATTTCTTTTCAGGTATTCGTGATGAGCATCATTGGGAAGTGGATCTTTCAACAAGTCGTTTTTCACTATTACGTTCAGTCACGTAGGTTTTATTTGAGATTGACTCAATGAACATTAGTTACCTTATGGGACTATTTTAAAATGTTAAGTTGGAAGTTTGGATTTCTAAGGATATTTAATAAGGTGCCTTAAAGGGTTTCCAGTTTGTCTTCTGATTAATTTTAATTTAAGACTTCCGCTGTTTTATTTTTTAAAAGTTAATAGGTTTATTTAATATCTTGTTTTATCAGCCATATACGTATCACCGTGGCGATAGCACCTCTAGATACCTCTGGTTTACGTAGAAAATATTTATAAAAATAGAGAGGAATTTGGGGGTGTTACAATATGGGTTGATGCAATAATTCCAATGAGTCCAATATGGTTACTGGGTTAGGGAAGGCATTGTGAATCTCATGAAAGTAAATGAACATGGAGGAAAAGAAGACAAGAAATGGGCAGGAACCCACCGCAGCCTGCAGGCTCAACGGACAACTTTCTTTTTGTTTTCGGCTTTTTTCTTGGTTTTTTTATATCTTGTTTCCTTAATTCGTAGTCTAGTAAGATTATAATCTTATTTGTTTCTTAATTATAGGATAACATTGATTCCTAAGATAAGATAATATTTGTTTCGTGATTATTATCTTATTATTATTTCTTTTTAAACTAGGCTCATGGTTTTCCTAACCTCTAGTCTTCTATATAAAGAGGGATGAGATGTCAATTTCAACGTAAAGGTCTTAGTTGAGAATTAGTTAAGTCTTAGTAGAGAAAGTGTGGAAAAAAAAGCCAAGTTGGCGTGCCGAGTTAGGAGAGTTTTAAGAGTAATTGCTCATAAAAATTAACAAACTTGTGTAAACAGGTTTTTCACTGCTTGGTTAGTGAGAGATTTTAATTGTACAACCTTTTTGTCTTTTATTCTCAAAGTTCGCAACTTTATTTTATTTTATATTATCGTTGTTATTGTTATTAGTATTTTGCTTCCGCTTGGGCCTTACAAGTGATATCAAGAGCTTGGTTAGAGAAGATGGACAAAGTCTATGGTGGAAAGTTTGAGATGGAATTGTTCAATGGCTAAAATAATTTCGTTTTACAGAAAAACAAATCGGTAAAGGTTGTACGATATCCTAGAGGACAAGAAGTCTGACTTGGTCAACGCTTTAGAGTGAAAAACTTAAAGCGGTGTGTTATGTCAACATTCCGGTTATCTCTTGCTTGCACCTGATATTAAGTATGCCTTTCTTGATGTGACAAAGCCGAAGGAGGTGTGGGAGAAGCATGAAAAGTTATTCCAATCAAAGTCTTTGGCGAGTAAGTTGTTTATCAATAAATATTTGTTTGGCATAGAGATGGTAAACGACGACAACTTGAGAGATCACCTCAACAAGTTTAATGGATTGATCCCTCGTTTGGAAAAGTTGGAGGAAACTTTCAAGAGTGACTTGTTGGTCTCTCTAACACAAAGGTATAATAAAGTACTTTCTCTGTTTCGTAATACTCGCAACGTTTCTTGTTTGCACACTATAAAATGCAATACTTTAAACTTTAATATATCTAATTATTGATAAGTAAAATTATAAAAAGTTGATATTATGATAGTATCATTAAGACGAATAAAATAAGACCCACTCACTACAAGAAAAGTGACATTGGGCCACAAAACATTTCGCCTCCCAAAGTCATAAAAATGTCGCCCAAGATTGGGGCGTCAAAAATAAAACCGACACAAGAAGTGTGGCCCTATCGGCGTCGCCCTTAGTTTGGGCGTCACTTTCAATAATTCTATCGCCCACATTCTTCAAATGGGCAACAAAAATAATTATACCGCCCATATATTGGGCGACACTATTATGGAATTTGTCGCCCAAATTCTTGCAAATGGGCAACAAAATATTTTATGTAGCCCATGTTTTGGGCGACACTTTTTAAAATTCTATCGCCTATTTTCTTGCTCATGGGTATGTAGTTCATGTTTTGGGCGACACTTTTTTTAGATATATCGCCTATTATCATGCTTATGGGCAAATGTAGCTCATGTTTTGGGCTATACTTAATTCTTATTCTGTCACCAATGGTCATGCAATGATGCACAGATATGTGCCACACTTTTAGTATGTGGCCCATGATTTTGAATTCCAATTTTTCATCACTGATAATCTGTTGTGTGCCACACTTTAGTATGTGCCATGATTTTGAATTCCAATTTTTACCACCTGATAATCTGTTGTGTGCCATTCTTTACAATTATAATAGACCCTAATGCATTCTCATTGATCATAAGATCAAAAACATCATCATCAAGGACAATAAAACATATTCGATAATACTCCGTATATATTCAACTTTACATAAGTGTTCCAAAAGCTAGCTAAAATTTACATCAAGTAGTTTCAATATCCAAAAGATAGCTAAAATATGCATTTAAGCTCTACCTAGACAAAAGTGGTGATTTGAAAGCCAATTTGATTGCTATATGTCTTCATCAACTTGTCCTTTCTTCTAAGAGTTCCAACCACGATATAAGTCTTCAAAAAACCTAGACGATTACGAGAAACAAAAGATGTTATAACTTCTACAATATAATTGTAATATGATCTACTTCAGCTCGTTACAAGGACTCACATCCACAAAATTTAAACATTGAAAAGCTACATTAAGTGAAAGGAGGAAACGTTAAAGGACTCAACTCTTCTTTTTTTGAGCCGGTGGAGCCACTTTTAAGTTAGCCATAAACTATATATGCTCTATATCAAGCCACCAATATGCAATGCAGCAAACCACCCTTTCTCTTTTGGCGCAAAGGTATAAAACCCCATAGATACAGAGGGTTTGAGAACCCAAGTCCACAGTACAATCAATTAAGAACCTAAGTCTACGATACAATCCCCTGACATCCACACAACAAAATGGGCACCAAACGCCCCCATAAATCGATTCACATAAAATGCATACACATACATGAAGGTGTCATATTAAACAATAAGACTCTAATTACACAGATGCACAAGATTACCTAAAACATGAAATCCTCAAAAAAAAAAAAAGTTTTTTGCCAAGGAACAATTAGATCAGACCAAACAACACCAACCAAGAAAAACTTCATCATCATAAGCAACAAATTAATACTACCCAGATTGTCCATAACAATTAGTCAAAGAAACTATGTAATTAAACTAATTAATCATGGTCAAACACAAAGGAGGAAGAATTTGATCAAAATATAGAAAAAAAAGGAAACAACATACCAGATGTGGATTTTATCGAGCTCATGTTGCAGAACTCATCATTGCCATCAATTCTGCCATTAACTCACTTCTCATTTTGTTTTCTCTGTCAATACTTTCAGTTTGTTCTCTCTTTCAATGCTTTCTTCCCTTAGTTTGTTCTCTCTCTCCAAACTTTCTTGCTTCATGCGTTCGATTTTCGCTCGAAATACAGACTCTCGCTCAACATGTAGACTAACACACCTTGTAATGTTGGATGAATATCCATCAGGAACCGCCAACTTAAACAATAAGGTCACAACTTTCCTCCTTTCACTTAACGTTAAGTTGAACGGTGTCACTGTAATTTGATATTTCTCTCCCACTAACTTAGCTTGGAGCTGAGTATGCATATTCATTTGCACAAGATCTAATCGAGCATTCAATGAGTCTTTATTCTTTCCAGATAAATCAAGTAATGTCCCTGATATATTGTCACAAACATTCTTTTCCACATGCATTACATCAAGGTTATGTCTAAGTAAAAGGTCTTTCCAATATGGCAACTCAAAAAAGATACTAATTTTCTTCCATTGGTCAACCAAGTATTGTGATCCTCTCTTGCGTTTGTGATCGCTACTCTTACCAAATTTCACATTTTCAAATTGAGACAAGTTCTCTAGAACAGCATCGCCACTAAGAGGGTTGGGATGGGGGTTTCTTTCAACTTTTCAGGGTTGGGATGGGGGTTTCTTTCAACTTTTCCATTGAAGGAACTTCTATTAAGTCTCCATTTTTTATGAGGATCCAAGAACCTACGATGTCCCATATAGCACCACTTGTGCCCATGCTGTAACCTTTGGGAACATGTGTCTTTATGACAATTAGGACACGCAAGATATCCTTTAGTGCTCCAACCAGACAAATTAGCATAAGCAGGAAAGTCTGAAATAGTCCAAATCAATGCACCATATAAATCAAATGTTTCCCTTATATATGCATCATATGTTTTGATCCCAACTTCCCACAGTTGTTTGAGCTCATCTATTAAAGGTTGTAAAAAGACATCAATATCATTCCCTGGAGATTTAGGGCCAGGAATCAACAAAGGCATTATCACATTATAACTTTTCATGCACATCCAAGGCGGTAAATTATAAACTACCACAAACACAGGCCATATGCTATATCTAGAGCTCATTTAACCTCCAGGATTGAACCCATCACTGGCTAAACCCAACCTAATGTTACGTGCATCTAGCGCAAATTGAGGATGCGTTTCATCAAAAGATTTCCAAGCTATTGCATCGGCTGGATGTTTTATAATCCCTTCTTCCTCCTCACGAACATCCTTATGCCATCGCATATGACGTGCTAATTTTGAGCATGCATACATCCGTTGTAACCTTGGTATCAAAGGGAAATGGCGTAACACTAATTGTGGTTCACGCCCAACATTCTGTGGTATATCACTATCACGATCAGAATCACCAATACCATGAACAACAGATCTCACTTTCCACCGAGAAGCTCCACATTTTGGGCATTCATCCTTTCCCTCGTTCTCTTTCCAAAATAAAGCACAATGGTTAATGCAGGCATCAATCTTAACATAGTCCAAGCCTAAAGTTTTAGTATACTTTTTTGCTTCATAAGAATTTTTAGGGAAGGCCACATCATAGTTAAATGCCCTGTGCAATGCTTCAAGTAACAATGAAAAAGATTTGTCACTCCATTTGTTGCTCACTTTAATGTGAAGTAAAGTGATAATAAATTCCAATCTCTTAAAAGTCTTACACCCTGGATACAACTCCAATTCTAAATCTTGTAACAATTTTTGAAGCTCTTTGGGCATCCCATTACTATTACCCTCTGGTTCATTATCATGAGAAACATTAGGGACACTTGAATCACCATGTGTCCTAGTTGCATCCATGATCAAAGAAGTTAAGTCATCACCAGGAATGCAACCATCATTACTCATAGCATCATCTTCACTACTTGATGCCTCATCACATCTTTCACTACCACTCATGGCTTGATCCACACTCTCCCCGTGATGCACCCAAGGATTATAGTCTCTAACTATCCCTTTAGCTATTAAATGACATTTCATAGTATTTTTATCATGAAAGAGTTGAAAGTTACAATTTAAACATGGACATCTTAATCTAGTTCCATCTTCTTTGTCACAAAAAGCGAATTCCAAAAATGAATCAACTCCCATAACATATGAAGATTGTTTCCTATCGTTAATTCCCCTATGATTCATCCAACTTCGATCCATATCCAACCTTCAATCCAAAATTAAGTATTATTAGCAAGTTAAAAAGATGCACTGTTTAATATATAAGTGATATAGTTATATAAAAAGCATAAATAATCACCGCATTGAATTAAGACAGGTTATAGGAGAAATCACATCAGTTAACATACTACCTTCTAGTGTTTGGAGCCGACTTACTTGTTGGGACGTCTGCCATATTAATGGAAATGTAGTAAGATTTTGCCTAACAAAATTGACAATGGGCAAAGCAAAATTAGTATACTTAAATACCGAACAATAGTGTACTCACTAATCTACACATTAGTATATAGATACAACAACATATTAATACAATTCAAAGGGAGTAATCAAGATAAATTACCAAAAATCCAAATAACAAGCTTTTAAGACTTTCCAAGTTCCATAAACAAGGAGAAATCAATGACCAGAGTGTAATAAAGGAAGGCTGCAGGTGAAGGTACGGTAGCAGTAGCTCTACAGGGCTCAAAACTGAAAATCAGGAAAAGCCAACTTCAGATTAGCAATATAAAAGTAAAAATTCATGTAAACAACTACACTATAATGTCATTTAAAAATAAGAGGAATTCAGTCCAGCACCAAGCTATCTGCTAACACTATCACAATCCATAGACATTATCACAATCCATAAACACACTAGTGAGACAATCATATGACAAGACAAAATAAATATGCATATGGAGTACTCTTCAACTACCCATTATTTGAAAGATTGCATTCACAACCCTTTAAAAAATATATAATCAGTGACTGAAAACGCACATAAATACAAGTTTGATTTTAGAGGTCAAAGATTATCATGAAAATTTTGCTTTCAAGTCATCATGAAAAAACTCTACAAAATAATATTGCAACAACTCATGTAATGTCATATTGATTTTGATGACCCCTGGGTAGCTAGTTGCCACTTGAAAATATAAACAAGTTTCTGATCAAAGTTAGTGATGTTTGACAGGTATTTTGGCACAAAGGCAATACGTATGTCCTTGAATTACATCCCAAGCACGAACACTCTCATTACACCACTAAGGTTATTCTCACTTTAATTTATTGTATTTATTATTTCTCTCCATCTCTCAACCCTTAAGTTGGATCGCCAAATGCTTTTCCGCTAGTTTCTTTATTGACATATGCAAAGAGTACTAAATGATTATGTAAACCAAGAAATGTCTCTGTCAAAACACAAAAAAAAAAAAACCAAGAAATCTCGTCAAATTGGCTTAATGTAAGGAGTACTGGACTAATGATCTTAATTAGCTTTAATTTGGTCCTGCGATGTTTAATCACAAATCAATTGAGAAATCAAAATAGAATTGCGAGCTAATTCAAGGAAATACGTTATATATATATAAATTGACTGATTATAATTACCTTTGATTGAACCTATTTCCTCTTATATATGCACTTATATAACTATATCCTTTTAATTTTCTAAGGTAAAATCAACCTAAATGAAGACATACAAATTTAACATAGTTTTGATATGGAATAACAATCCATTTTTTAATGACTTATTGGATGTTTTTATCATGTTCACGTTTCTGCAGCTAATTAGCTTAAGAATCTTTTCTTTTGCCAGCGTTTCGCTTTACACATTATCATCTAGTTGTTCGATTGGTCACCTACATGTGAGGTATATCTTATGTGAGGCATTTTAGATCATACTATTAATATTCTTACATGGGATGATATTTCTGTTGCAAGAAACCACTGATAAGAGCAAACTTATAATGACAAACACTTGAAAATCTTCAAAGATTGTATACACACAATTCACGCGAATGAGAATTTGCTCAAAATTAGAAGCTAGGGTTTCAAATTAAGATCGAACAACAGAAAACACAGATTATTACAGCAATATAGTTAAATTAATAACAACATTTACGAATAAAAAGCAAAGAGGCTGAGAACTAAAAGCGAATGAAAAGGATGAACAGATATAAATTAGGAAGTGAAAACTAAACAATGAAGAAAATAAAAAGTAAGAGATTGTGAAGGGAGAAAGTTACAGCAACTTCATTGACATCAATCTCGTTGAGAACTCATTGTTAATGTTGGTGATGTTCGTCAGTGCATGGTAGGCACGATTCCGGGCGAGTGATGTCGTCAGTGTTAGGAACGTTTCCCGGCGAGTGGTGGTCGGTGGCAGGAACAATTCCCGGCGAGTGGTGGTCGCAAGTTCCGAAATTGAGTGAGTATTGGTGAAGAAGATGAAATTGGAGAATAGGAGTTTTGGGGAAGAGATGACAATAGGGTTTAGATTGAATATGTGATTTTTTGGAGGGAAGCCCAAATATTTTCATGGGCCAATATTTGGGAAGGAGGGAAGCTGCGCAGGGATTATTTTACTAATCTTTGGGTCACAAAATATTGGAAAGTGTTGCCCTATTATGTATCTTGTGCTATGTTATAATTTTTTGTCGCCCATAATTCGTTTTGGGCAACGAAACAACATTTATGACGCCCAATTTCACATCTTGTGCAACACTTTTCTCATGTCGCCTTTCATTGTCTATGTGCCACAAAAAAAGAAATTGACGCCTTCCAAAATATATTTTTGACGCCCATTGTACTTTTTCTTGTAGTGACTTGACTATATTTTTTCTTATATATTTGGAAAAAAAATATAATATAAGATTGATAGATGAATAGTGGTTACTAAACTAATGTTGCGAGTACTGCAAACTGGAGGAAGTAAACTTCTTCGTTCATAGGTAGGAGGGAATTGAGTTTCGATGAGAAAGTTGTGTGCCGCAAGAGGAAGATGAAGAAAAATCAAAATTCCGAAGTAATGCACCTGTTACTTTTTGACAAGAAGAGCCACTATCAATCCAAATATCCCAAAGCTAGGGAGGATTTGAGGAAGCTCAAAAAGGTGAACGAAGATGAGAATCTTGTCGATTATGACGAGTATGTTCATGATGCTTTGTTATTGAAGGGGAAATAGAACCAACAAGAGCATGAGTATTAGATTCAGTATCTACCACAAGGAACAAGATTTTGTGTCTTTGAAGAAGTGTAAATGAGAGTCTGTCAATCTACCTAGCGGGATAGTGTGAAGGTTGATGGCATCAATAAGTCACCTTCGAGTCTCACAAAGGTTGTAGGCATATCACGGAAGTTGAATACATCCCACGCCTGAACAAAAGCATTCGCTCTATAGGGAATCTTATTGAATATGGACGCACTTAGTTTTAGAAAGTGATAAGACAATCATGAAGGCTCATAGAAAAAAATAAATATCTTCATTGTTGAAGCGTATGTCAAGCATGAAGAGGTCTTGGTTCAAGTGGAAAGGCATTGTTGTTCCAACGACGATGCAAAGTTCTTGATCGTTGATCGAGGAGTTGGCTGTATTGGGCTTGAGCGGAGGATTGTTGGGTATTTGCAAGTCCAACGAGTCCAACACGATTAGTGGGAACGCGTTGCGGGTTTCGTGCAAATAAATGAACGTAGAGGAAGATTTTAAATTAAGATAATAGAAGACGGGCAGGAAGCCATTGCGGCCCGCGTTGTTGTCCATTGCGGCATGGTTCTGCTGTTGGTGGACATTTTTTTTAGTTTTTAGTTTGTTTAATTTATTTAATCTTGTTTCCTTAATTCCTAGTCTAGTAGGATTATAATATTATTTGTTTCCTAAGTTTAGGACAACATTGTTTCCTATGATAAGAATAATTATTTCCTAATTATTATCTTAATAGTAATAGGGTTTTCCTAACCTTTATATAAAGAGGGTTGGGGTGCCAATTTCAATGTAGAGGTCTTAGTTGAGGATTAGTTAAGCATTAGTAGAGAAAGTGTGGAAAGAAAGTCAGTTTTAGAGTGCCTAGTTAGGAGAATTGTTAAGATTAGTTGCTCATTAAAATTAGAAAACTTGTGTAAAGAGGTTTTTGTCGTACTTAATTAGTGAGGGATATTTATGTATATATTTTTTGTATTTTATTCTCAAAGTGCGCACGTATTATGTTTCATTGATTCTCCTCGTTATTGTTATTAGTATTTTGCTTCATTAGTGCCTTACACCATGAACTCAAAATTTTTGCTGTGGTTGCTTTTTTGGGTGTATCCATGGTGGACAAGATGATCTTTTAAATAAGATGATGAGATAGGAACAATCACTTCAAGAATGCAACAATAGATGATAGGGAACATCATACCCACATACTATATGGAATCTCATTATTGAAGGCGTCATTGTGTTGTCACTTCAATTTGAAAAATCTTGTTTATTTATTGATACTAATAAAGGACTAAGTGTATTGTCTTTTCAATAGTTAAAGATCACTCTTTAATAGCAATTGAATGGTCAACACCAATGCAAATGGATATCTAAAGTGGATGACTAAACACCGCCCTAAATACTTTGGGTAACGCCCTAATACGTATTTAATATTAAAAATTTTATACACTATTTTATCCCTCTTCCCACCCATCTCATTCTCTCTCTTCACTCTCACACTCACCTTCACCCTCACTCACCCTCACTCACCCTCACCCTCACTAAAAAGTCGCTGGAAAAAAGCCAGTCGCCAGAAGAAGGCCGGTCGTTGGGCCGGTGTTCGGTGGTCGCCGGAGACCACGCGTTCGAACGGTATGAAATTTCTGGCCGAAAAATCGCCGGAAATTCCGGGTTGTTTGTTGGTCCCTGAAAAAGGTGAATTCCGGGCTCTTTAGCCGGAAAAGGGTGTCGCCGGAATTGTGGGTCTTCATCGAAAGTCGCCGCACGAAAAGGGACGTTCAATTTGACCGGATTTTGGGCAAAAGAGTTGCCGGGCAAAGCACTTAGTCGGAAAGTTCACCGGAAACTAAAGTAAGTTTTCCTTTTTAAAAAAATAATCGGCCTTGTATTACACAAGGCTCACCATAGGCTCGCCATGTGGTGAGCCTTGTGTAGCACAAGGCTTGCCTCATATGGGCCTTTTTTTGTTTTTCGCTATTAAAAAATTATATGTTTTATGTTTAATTAAATTAAATATTAATTTATTGATAATATTAGAAATGTTATGATATTAATTTAATTATAGTGTGATGTTAATTTAATTAGAAATATTATGATATTAATTTAATTCACTAACTAAAAAGTAATTAAGTTCACATTACAAATTATTTATTTTAAATAATTATAAATGAAATTAAGTACCACATATATAATTAAATAAATAAAAAATAATCGACAAAAAAAACTTGAACAATGGCCGAGCCTTGTGCTACACAAGGCTGACCACGTGGTGAGCCTTGTGCAACACAAGGCTGACCATTTTTCATTTTTTTTTGCTTAGACCTCCATAAGGAATATCGTCGGAAATGATGGTGCCGGAATTAAAGTCGCCGGAGTTGATGTCGCTAGCGGTGGGGGCGGCGGTGGTGGAAGATGACGCTGGCAAGGAGGTCGCCGGCAGTGGGGCAGCCGCCGGGGGTGAGGCTGCGGTAGTCGCCGGCAAGAATGGTGAAGGGGTGGTTTTGAAGAATGAGAGTGGTGTGAAATATATGGAAGAGGTAGACAACATTATATAAAAGAAAAAATAATTGGTAGTTAAAATGTATAAAATACAGGGCGTTAGTAAGAAAATTCAGGGCGGCGTTTAGCATGACCCTATCTAAATAGCTATGTTACAATTTGAATTAGCCTATCTTAGTTAAAGAACTTCTCACTTTCTTATGTATTCAAAAATAACCTCAACAATATAAGTTAGCACACTGAAATTATATTGCTAATGGTTGAGATGGACAAAATCAATGAGTATGAAGTAGCACACTGTTGGGTACACGGTTCCAGACCCAGAACCGGTTGGAACCGGTGGTTCCGGAACTGGAACTGGAACTGTCGGGACTGGGTCTGGGTATCAAATATTAGGAACCGGTTGGAACTGGGTCCAATTCCGGGTAGTGAAATTGTAGACCCGGTACCCACTGGGTACCCGGTTCAACCGTTTTCAAGACCGAATTTTTTTGAGATTAATGCATATGTAATGTATGCTTAAGACTTGAAGGTTTTTAAAACTAACTTGTCAATGGAAGTATCAAATTATGTTATATATGATGCTTATATTTAGCTAAACAAGAAAAATATAGCGTTTGAATGCAATTGGGTAGCGGGTCCCGGTATTAGAACCGACCAAATAGACCAAATAACAATCACTTTTGCGGGACTGAGTACCCGGTCAAGGAACCGGTCCCGGTTGGTTCCGGTTCCAATTCCAAAAATTAAGGAACCGGTCCAACCGGTTCCGGTATCGGTTCCGAGAAATATGACCGGATACCCGATTGTGCTCACCCCTATAGCACAGCAACAATACAAGATAACACACCAAAACTGCTGCCAAAAAAAAAAAAAAAACACACCAAAAACAACAGTTGTTCAATCTAGTGAAGAAAAATGAAAATGTGGGGAGCTTCATTGAGTCATATCTTCAAACATATAACCTGCACTGCCCGTGCCCATTTTCCTAAACACTCGCACCGCCTTCTGCATCGTCCCCTTCCTAACTCCTCTTTCCCGAACCAACAATGGCGTCTTTGTTCCTCCAATGGTGTTGCTTCTCTCTCTTCCAAACATTCCAGCTTACCCCCTTACCATTCTGTCCTCATCAAATGCCGCAAAGATGTCGCTGTAACTTCTTCCTCTTTTTTAATTACTCCTACTCATTATGCATATTCTATTCTGCTTAACATATTAGCCACTGAATTTCCTTGAAAAAATAGAGACAACCTACTTTGAACTCACATTTTTCACATTTTTTTCGCCTTGATTTTTTGGCTTGCAAAGAACTGAACTGAACTGAATTGCATCTAACTGCAATCCCTGACTAAGCAAGTCAAGAGCTGAAGTGAAATTAATTTAAGTTCATTGCAGACCAAAAGAACGGGGCTTTATAATTGCTTATTACAGGACCTACATTGAGGCAAGGGGTGTCTGTCAATGCCCCAAATTAGTAGTATTTATTACCTTACTAAATTTTAATATAACCTGTTAATTTTCTTGCAAACCTAATTAAGCAGTCCATGATTCTCTAATTGACACCTCGGGACTGAAATCCTAGGTCCACCATAATAGATTTTGAAGTTGAAGTTCATACCTCCTCTTATATTGAGGCTAATAGTAGATTTGCCAACAAGAGTCAGATTAGGGCTTGAGTTGATCAGGAAGGATGGTAGAATTGCTCTACGTGGTTTAAGCCGACTTTTGGAAACTATAGTTAGTAAAATGCGTATGGATGCTGGAAAACCTTCTTTGTTAGGGAGATTATATAAATCACTTAGATTTGAAGAGGTAGGTTATGTATGCGAAAATGAATTGAAACTTATAATGTTAAAAGCTGCTGGCACAATCGATATATGGTAGGGATCATGGAATATGCTTGAGGTGCCGCATCTTCGCAAGAATATCAATGGGTAACGGCTTGTTTCTGAGAAAACTTGTGAAACTGGTCTTTATGGATATTGATAGCATAATGGTGAATGCCAATCATGTTAGAGCTATATGGGTTTTGGACTTTTGGGAGAGGGATGAAGAGGGAAGTTGCTATTCCACAAAGAGATTACTTTGGGTATTATGGTAAATTTCAGGGATCTGGATTGACCTTTCATTATGCATGCTGCTTAACTTTTGGGTTGTAATGTGGTAATATGATGGATGTGGTACGTAGAAAACTGGTTTAATAAGCGACATCCTTTTCCGTAGGTTAGTAGTACTACATGCGTTGCTCTATGTATTGATTTGAGGATCATATGATTAGTATAAAGATGGAAAATAATTAAGTCGACAAGTATACTGAGTATATCATAGTATTCAATTAGGGTTGGGGGTAATTTGAAGCTAACTAGTGAGTAGTGATTTACAGTATGTCGGTGTCTAAGAAGAGGTGATGGGTGATTCTTCAGGTATTTTTATTATTGCTTTCAGTTATGTGCAAAACAATCAAACTGACTTGAAATCTATGAAAGCCATAGATATTTCAAATACGCACTTCAAATCCACATACGAAGTATTTAGCTCGATGAACTCGACCTGTCAAAGATGATGTAAAGTTGCTCTAACTCTAAACTCAGAGAAGGTCAGTGAAGATCCCAAGATGGCACTAAAAGTTACACCCAAAAAACACTTGAAACCTGACAACATAGATTAATTCGCCAAACCTGACCTATCTGGCAGGTTTAATTACGCTGGGTCAACTGAGGGATTGTAGAAAAAAAACACGAGGCAGACAGACAGATAGATGTGGTGTTTCTCACTTCTGCTGGCCTAATAACATTCAATTTGTTGAAAGGCTGTTTTCATGGCTTTTTGACCATCTGACTTGTTTTGTTTTACTGGCAGTTACATGTGCAACCACATATGTTTGGACATGAACTTCTTTCTGATGCTAACAAGAGTAAAGTTTCTCTATGTTTTGGTGCCTGCTCAAAATATACTCGCTCCACGTACAAATACCCAAAATTAAGTACTCCAGTTCTAATGACTGACTAGAATTGTGAATTGTGGGAGATAATTGAAAATAAGTATCAACAATGTTACCTTTACTTTACGAGTAATAATAGTTTTATTAGTAAATAATACTTCTACTAACTATTCTATGAAACCATCGCCACTGGGATTTCTTTATATTGTTTCTGGTACTTGTGGCAAAAACTCGTCACTGTGATACTGGTGGGAACAATTGGCTGTGGAAATATGTTAATTTTCTATAGAATGGTCAATGGTGTGGCTAACACCTGAACTTTTCATGATCCTAGTAGTCGAGTCTGCGGCTCTGCGCACCATAGTCAAGAAGTGATAAATGGAGCTTTATGCGACTAGTAAAATATACTTGTGGCAAGAAGTGCTAAATGACAACATTAGAAGTACATGATATATGTGTTGGCTGAATTACACATTTGGTATTGCCGCCAGTGTCACATAATTTGTAGACCGCCTCGGAACACGGAACGTAGTGGGGACCTGCATACAATTTGATTTTAGGAAAGAGGCTCTTTATCCTGAATTGATCGAACACATTCGAAATTCGCATACCATCCCAGCAAATTATGTGACAATGATTGGCCATAGGGATTCTGTTTTTCGGGGGGGTGGTTGGGTGTGTGCAAAAGTTGCTCAAAAATGGTTTGTTCCAAAAGGTTGATCAAGTTATTTTTGATATCTAGGACTCCTTTTCCGAAGCTCTTTTAAGTTTTGGTGCAAACTCTGTCAGTATGGATGAGCACAGTGACTACGAGGACTTTGATGAGGTACACTGAATACAAAACCTAACCTTGTAATTATTTTACTCAAGGTATGATTTTTTCTCCATAATTTCTGGATTTTCATCATCCTTTCTTTTGCTTTGGACCCACTATGAATTCTACACTGTTGTTTACATAATTGATCTATACTGCTCTTACTTATCATATGCATGCTGATAGCTGCGAACGCTGCCATCGACTTCCACAATCTACATCTAGTTGAACAGTAAGCACTTTGTGCAGCTTGTTATTCTGGACCTGACCTTTGGCATGAACGTGTGCTAATGAGGTTCCTTAGTCGATATGTCTTATTCTGGATGATCATCATGATTGTAGGAATTTGTACCTTTTCAGTCACAACTTATTTCTATTCCTTGGTCCACTACTCCTGCTGTCATGGATGGTGTATTTGCGGATTATCATGATGATGCATAATTTAGATTGCCATCAGGAAGTATGCCTTTGCATAACTGTCCTTGTGATGTTTGTGGACTGTCCAGTTGAATGCTTGAGGAAAAATTGTGGAATCATGCCCTAGCCCGGATATGTAGCTGTATTGATGCTCAAAAATAGTTTGTCAAGAATCCCACAGTAGAAGAATATAAAGCATATGGTATTGATCTTATATGATGATGACCTCAATTGGATGGATAGAACAGTAGTATTTAGCATCATAGTCCTACAGTGTGGTGGCTTCAATGCTGTTGAAAATAGGAGTTGCTGTCAAGATTTACTCCATAGTATGATCTACGACCTACGAGTATGATGTGCCCTTACTTTCATCATCTAGAATTGTTGTGCTGTGTTAAAGCTTCATGAATGGTGAATTTGATGATAAAAGATCCTCCTTAGTTGATATTGGCATTTGCCTACTAATATTGTTATTATACAAATGTAGAATGCCCGTGTAGGTTGTGATGATAGCTGTCTGCTGCTCTTTGTAGTCCTTCTGTCCTTATCAAATGTACTTGGTTGTTTTTCAATAATTCCACTGCAGATCCAGAATGATACATTTTTTATGGATGTCTCACTGATGTGATATAGGAAAAGTATAAGATATGATACCTTCACATTACTTACATATGCAGGTCAGCATTTGTTCAATATTCACTGGGGATGGAGATGTGAGTTCATGCATATCATGCGCTGCTGATTCCATTGGCATAGAAATGCCAATATTTGAACACTTAAAGTATGATCCTTATGACTGGATCAAAAGAACTCAGGTTTAACTGCCACTTCTTTGCTACTCCTTCTGCATTTTATATTTTAGTTCTGGGTCATGGTGCTCATATACGGTCATGCTATTATTTGATTCTAATGGGTTTGATTGTGCTGCGAAAAAGTCAAGACTCTGATAGAGAGGTTTTAATATACCATACTGCACCACACCAGTTTCTCAAAATACCTCAAAGCCCAAGGTTCTTATGAACTTCGTTGTACTTATACCTCTACAATGTTATCTCAGTTTTTGGCTTTTTATCTAGTGTGTGTCCTGTTGATTCAGGCATAGCAGGCATATGCTATTTGTCTAAGTATTCAGTATTGTTATTCTCAGCTAAGAGATATTGGGAAGGAAGATTCAGTTAGTTAAAAAGGAATCTTCTTGAGGTTTTATTGAAAGTTGTTGGCTAGGGAATAATTAGACCTAGCTTAGTATCCTAGAATTATTCATCGACATTTGACATTATACGATTTGGAAAACATACTACACCCCAAAAATCTTGGAGTTTCCATTGGAAGGTTTAGTATAGTAATGCCATATCTTTGTGGACTGCATACATGTTCTAAGCTGTTGATAAATTCATTTCAGGAAAAAACCTATGCCTGAAAGTATTAAAGGCTCTACTAGAAGGTTTAGTTGTGATGTAATACTTTTGGTAGTTTATCTGTGGTTTATGCTTATCTCGCTACTAATGATGATGTTTATTAGTCAATGGTATTTTGGTGCCCGTGGGACATCCTTGGGCAGTAACTGAAGGAATCTTTCGGGCCTCGGGGATATCCGGTAGGGGGGGGATGCTTTTATGTGCTATTATGTGATCATCAGGAGTCGTGCCATAATTAATTACCTGTGGTTAATTTGTTGAGTAAATTCTAATGAGTCTCATGGACAACCATGGTCCTTTTCTTTCACTTCTCTATTGCTATCAAAATTATTAATCCACAACCAGAAAAGGTGAAGGCCACATGTAATCATGATGCAAGCTGGTAAAAATGTTATGAAGGAAACCTAGCTTTCACCTTTAGTGGGTTGCATTTGCACGACATTGGCCTCTAGAATCCATCTAGGATAGCAAATGCTACAGCCTGCATGTATGACTACAATGGGCAACTATGAAAGGAGACAAGAAACAATAGGGAGTCTACAATACATAGTGAGTAGAAGAGCATTAAAAGTGACTTTAAGCTGCATTGAATTGTCATACTTATCCGTCATCACCGTTCTATTTTACAAAGGACCTATATTCTTTAGAAGACCCAACTTTTGAGCTTGTAAAAGTATACCCCAGCTGCTAGCCCGCTACACCACATCGTGACGGCTTTGTGTGCTTTCCATGACCATGATGTAGGCCACAAACCATCTGCATTGTTCGTGAAAGTGGTTCTGCAGTCGTTATCTCGTCCTTGATCACGACTGCATCCGAGATTTGAACCAAGGCCTGAGGTCATCTGTAATTGTCCTCTCCAACTCTTTGGTTCACCTTCCCTTTTCTATGAAGCTTGAGGGGTGAACTCCTCACTTTCTGAGCTTCAGATCTTAAGATTACATGTTTTATCATGCTCCAAAGTACAAAGAGTATCATACGTCCGGCATGTTAGTTGATTTTTTTTTTGTACTTTAGCTAGACTTTATTTCCTATTCAATTTTGTAAAGTTTGCTTTAACACCAGGGGACGTTCCCCAAACATTCTACTTGCCAGTAATTATGCTCCAGTGTGTGTGCTCATGTTTGAGAAGCTAGCCTAATATCTGGATGCCAATCAGCTTGTCAAGACATAATTGATCTTCAGCACCCTATAGGCTTTGTAGTTCATATAATTATTCTTGCTAAGTGATAAAGCAATTGTTTTTCCTATTATTTTCTGTATAGCCTATAAAGTCTTAGCTTGTGATGCAATTCTTCATTGCCCTTTTTGCAGGAATCATTTGATCCTGTAGAAGTAACGAATGGCCTTTGGATCGTGCCTGAGTGGAAGACTGCTCCTGTATGATCATTGTTATCTTGGTTTTCTTTTTTGCTTTTTTCAGAAATCTGGTTTTAATTTTTGACTTAAAGTTCTATCAGTCTTGTTTTGTTATTGGATGTTAAATAGCTAAATACTTAATTGTCTCCCCCCAAACAAAAGGGGGGAAAAATCAAAGGGCCAGCTTCTCTTTGCACATATATCCTCGATAGCTAAACTTAGAAGCTTATAAAGGATTTAATGTTCATGAGATCATCCATATTTAGGCAATCTGACTTTCTGCAGGATGCACGAGCGACAAATATTATTCTAAATCCTGGTTTAGCTTTTGGAACTGGAGAGCATGCGACAACCAAGATGTGTTTGCTATTGCTACATCAAACTGTACAAGGAGGTGAAAACTTCTTGGACTATGGCACAGGGTCTGGAATTCTTTCCATCGCAGCTTTAAAGGTACAAAGTCATCAACTAAAAAGAAAGACCAAATATGGATCCACTTTCTGCATTCTGTAATCATACGACTTTCTACTTTTTGGGTGGACGGAATAGCTTTCCTTGATAAACTGATAGCTTAAATAGCATTTTGTTCCTCATAAGACATATGAAAGTTACTTCATACTAACAGCCGGATAATCTTATACCATTGAATTCAAAGAAGTTATGGTAGTAGACTTTATAGACATGAAGTTTGTCTAACAAAAACTGCTATAAACAACAAATCGCTTTTGAATACAACTGTTGAGTAATCTTCACTTAATATAACACTCAAGGCCATTGGAAGTGATCCACACACGCAAGGGATTAGAGTCTCTAGATCAAGAGAGAGAAAGCACTTGAGTAGGGAGAGAAGTTAATGTAATGAAAACTTGAAAAGAGGAAATGGGCATCAGAGTAAGGAGAGACTTCCATTCGCCTCGTCTTATGATACTATACTCAACAGATCCATTCTTAGAATGAATTCGCTGACAAGCGTAACATCAGAAGTGGGTGTCAGGTGACTTTGATGTTTAGCTGTCTTACTTTCTCTTGAAAAGAAATGAAATTGATTTCCCTTGATTTTAATATAATTTTCTATTCTGCTTTTGGCTAATTCTTAATGATTCCTGGTCTAACAAAATCAGTATTTCTTGTATCGAATGCAGTTGGGTGCTGCTTTTTCAGTCGGAGTTGATATAGATCCTCAAGCAATAACAGCTGCGCGTCAGAACGCTGAACTGAACAATATAGAACCTGGGAAATTGCAGTTGTATTTAGTTCCTCCCGAAGACGGTGCTACTTTGTACGAAATGGTGCAGGAAGATGCACATGCTAAGAAGTTAACTGGAGATCAAAATTTCCTAGACACGAATAAATACCACATAGTCATTGCAAATATATTGTTAAATCCACTGTTGGCATTGGCAGATGAGATTGTTTCACATGCTAAAGTAGGAGCAACTGTTGGTCTCTCTGGTATTTTACATGAGCAGGTAAGTTATGATTTTAGGATTTTCTAAATCTTAAGTTTTGGAATTTACTATGATTTCATAAATGCCATTTATTGTATCTTCTCCCATCTTTGGTTTAAAATTGAACTCTAGCAGTGTGTTTGGTTTGCATTTGTGGAGGGAAGGGAAAGAGGGGGGCAGAGACAGAGAGGGAATGTGTTTCCATGTCCCTCCAAATTCTCTCAATAGTGCAAGAGTTTTGTTTATTCAAAGGGGGAAGGAAATTGGAACCTTTCAGTTCCTTTCCTTTCCTTTTCCTTTCACTTTCTCGATTAAATATCCAGATAAGGGAAAATAGATCCCTCTCTCTATCTCCACTTCCTTTCCCTTCAGATTCCCTCACCCAAACACATTGTTGGCAAGATTGCTGTTGGACTTGGACGGTTGGACCCCTAGAGTTCAAATTTTCATTCATGACATTGTCAGTTTTCGTGGCCATTACTGCGCATCTTTGTCCACGAGTCTATAATAAAAAATGCTGACCTAGTGTAGATCTGGTGTTGTCAAGTCTGTAAGGGTTCTTGCAGAAAATTAATTTTAGGAATTGTGGCGAGGGTATAAAGAACAATGTTTTTTGATTGGGACTTGGGAGGAAAATATTTTCCAGTAGAAGTGAACTTCCCATTTCCCTTATTTTGGTTTGTAAAGGATGGAAAATCGTTTCTCCAAAGGTGAAATGCCACATTTTCCTTCATATTCTTTACCTTCCTCTCCCTGTTTCCATTTTTCCTGATGCCGGCAACTTCTCTTGCAAAGAACAAAACCAAGGAAAGTAATCTACAACCGTGTTTTTCCCTAGAAAACAGTTTTCATTCAAGATGTTTTTCGTCCAACCAAGCCTAAAAAGAGGTATTAGCAGAATATATACAAGTAAATAAAACAAGGTAATCAAATGTCAACCAAAAAGTTGTGCTCACAGTAGAATTGATAGCCTAGATATATTAGACCAAGAAGTCGATAACCATCCTTGGAGTGATGGCGGCAAGTAGCTGATAGCAAAACATTTCGATAGTTGTTAGTTTGCTTATTTGTAGTTCCAACTTTTGATTCTGGTTACGATTACTATATGCTTGTGACTAGCTAATATTAGTGGTAAAAGAAAAAAAATTCAGATTCGATTTACACATTGATGCAGGTTTCATCTGTAGTAGAACGGTATTCACCGCTCTTGGAAGACATATCAATCTCAGAATTGGAAGACTGGGCTTGCATAAAAGGAAAGAAAAGGGCAGGGATCTGATTCCAAATTGAATGTATTTAGAAATGGAGAGATAGAAGAAATATTTGTAATCAAAGCTCTGGAAACGGAGTGGAAAGCATTACAAGCATAATGATTATATATGATGCTCTGAGGAAAATACATGGCAAGGATCATTCTGAAATCCGACATCCGCAGCTGGTGGATACATTTTTGTAAACCTTTATAACTATTATCCTGTAGTCAAGTTTCCTAGTTTCTATGTACATATATTTGTAAACTTTTGGGGCGTTTAGAGGCACAAAAACAGGATGAATAAATTCATCTAAGATTTCCGGAAATGATGTGTAAACTCTGTAACCTGCTTGTCTTTTATTACAAGCATGTAAGGCGAAATGTGTTTGCAATTTAAATCAATCACTGGAGTATTAATTTAAGAGATGAGGGGACTAAGAGCTTGTTGGTCTGTTCAACTTATTTTCAGTCCTTATCAGAAAAAATAAGTTTGGATAAGTACAAAACAATATAGACAAGCTTTGATAAGTAGTAATAATAAGATTTAATTCTATAGCAAACGAGGTATGAATAAGTTTAGAAAGTTTAGATAAGTTCCTTATAGGTTGAAGAGAGGACAACCCTAAATGTCGCTTGGACTCGTAAGTTTTGGTTAATAAGGTCTTGGTTTCTGTTAGCATTGGTGGCAAACGTATCAAATATAAGTATCTTCAGCCAATATGAATATTTGCGATGTACCCTCTCTCCTAGGAAGATAAGGCACCATTTCGAATTAATCCGTTAACTAGTGTGAACGGCAAAAAGGAAATTTTCCATTACTAATCACATAAGTACAAATCACAACACACTCCTAACAAGAGGAGGCAAACGAGGCCCTAAATGGGCCAAAAGACACCCAAGCTACAAGCTTTCAAACCATTCTCTATCTTTACAGCTCACTTTCTTACAGATCAAGCTATGTATTTTACGCTTTACATGAAATTGAATTTGTCTAATACTAGCAGCCAGCACTATAACTTTGTGCTCCCATAAGGCTTGGTTTCTACCAAGGACCCTTGGGTCCAATGGTATAGCTTCCTTTCTCCCACATGCGAGACCAAGGTTCAAATCTTGGTGGAAGCAAATTTCTTAGTGTTGGGGGGTTGGGAGGTGTATGGCTTGTAATGGGCCTTTGGGTGGGGGCCCTGAGCGAGGGCAGCCCAGAGGATTATTCTTCTTACCATAATATAATCTCATACTTATAAATGAGATTATATTTAAAAAAAATAAAATAAGGCTTGGTTTCTAACATACCAAGCTTGATAGATAGTAGCAGCAATTGTAGCACATATGACTTTCCTCCTGAACTAATATCTTTTGGAAACATCAAAATCCCACTGCAAACATCTGCTAAGACCA
Organism: Patellifolia procumbens; assembly: GCA_947645195.1. NCBI lineage: Eukaryota > Viridiplantae > Streptophyta > Magnoliopsida > Caryophyllales > Amaranthaceae > Patellifolia > Patellifolia procumbens. Next base: position 72,952 of record CANSGD010000913.1, read on the forward strand.
TCTCTTGCATAAGTGCAGCCTAGCTAGGCTTTTGGGACCTTGATACATTACCTTCCATACATACATGCCCCAAACAAATGCTGACGAGTCTCATTCTGTTCCTCATAAATAGCGCATTGAAGTTGGCTTGCCAGTAAGAAATGCAACCTGTCTCTTGTCCGCAACCTCTTACACACGAACATCCACAAGCTGAATCTGTGTTTGGGAATAGAGAATCTATTCCAAACATACTTATCCCAATGCACCTTAGGAAGCTCACCTCCCAAGCTAGCATAAGCTATACTGATTAAGTACTTGGGTTGTTGCAATTGCCAAGCATCACATTGCTTTAGTCTTACAAATGGCCTTCCAAACCCAGCTAGCTCCAAATCCGGAAGAATAAGAACTCACAAAGGCCTGTTGCACACCAGCACGATTAGCAATCCAGTAACCAGCTTCATCACTAACAACATGAATCCTATTCTGAGCTCTCTTAATCTTGAGACTCTTGTAAAAAATAGCAGTCCCCTCATCTCCACTTTACACCCACATCACTTTAGCTATCTGTTGAAGCTCTGAAAGCCATTTATCATAAGCAGCTTGGTATTTTTTTATCGATGAGCTTCTTTCTCCATGCTATGAAGAATTACACTATTAGCAGTATTATGCATCTTCTCCAAGAGCTCAAGCAACTCTCTATTTAATCTCAATTCCTCGGCCTGGTGATCAATCACACCATTTTTACACGTCTTTCAAGGCATGTCTCACTTTTTTCAGTTTAGTCACAAGCTTGAACATTCTACATCCTCTAGCATTAGCTTGCCATCCCTGCTCTACCGCCTTCTCAAATGATGGAGGTTTAACCAAAGATTAAAACCTAAAAGTTCTTTTTGTAAGTGTGTTAGCAAAGGTGCTAAGAACCACAGGGACTGATCGAAGTTGACCTCTGGGAGAAAATGAGCTCCAGTTGTAAGAAACAACTCAGACCATGAGGATTTACACAACACTCTGTCAATTCTTGACCCCACCCTAGGCTCACTCTCTTGCTTATTAGACCAAGTATAAAACCTACTACATGTCTTAAGCTCAACAAGGCCACAATCATTCATGCAATTTCTCATAGGAGCCACCTCAGTCTCTCTCACATTAGCACCAATTCTTTCATCAACATGCATGAGAGCATTAAAAACCCCACCTATCAACCAAGGTTGATCCCCCGCAATGATCTCAGATCACTCCATAGAGGCTCCCTTTGGCTGCTTTCACCGAATGCATAAGTTAAGTTGCATAAAAAAGACATATCAGCAGCAATGGTGATTGCACAATGATTAAGTTGCTTTGAACAACTCTTGATATTTATTACAAAAGACAGGTTTCCATTCATACTCGACATATTGAGAAATAAGGATGCCTCTTCATTTTCAAACATGATGGATAGTGGAAAAGCCTAATCGAGCTTAACTTCTGTCATAACTCTTGAATAATGCAACCTATCTTTCTTCAAAGTTATTTGATTAATTCTAATAGGGGTCCCAATCGTACCAGTTAACTTCATTAAACATCTTTCCACCTAGTATCCAAGGTCAAGTTTAGGTAGTCAAACCCGAATGCGCACAGTTCGAAAATCATTCTTCTGTAATTTCATATTTGGGTCCTATTGTTTCACAACTAAGGGTTTAGAATCAAGAAATATATGCCCCCCATCTACTACTTAGCACAATCCTCATGAGTTGAAATCTTGAAATTCACCATGACCTCTTTAAAATCTTGAAATTCTGGGCATGGAAATTCAAGAGATTCCATTGTGTCTCTTGGGTCATCTCCACCTCCAATATATACATTGTTGAGCATCTATAATGTATTGATCCTCAGATTGTATTCCATCGTTTTTGGCAACTAAATTTATACTTTGCTGCTGCTTATATTTCGAGTTTTTGCCATGGCTTCCAAACAAATTAGATCCTACACTCGATCGTACGATGTGCATGATACTCTCGCTCAAAAAACTACATTTTTTAAACAAAACACACGAATTAAATGAATGTTGTGCACGAAATATACACTAGAAGCATTTAAATGTACATCACTTCAAAATTGAAAAAAAAACTTCCCCCACCAATATTTAAGATGTTCATTTATTTTTGTTATTGTTCATTCACAAACTTAATATGTTCATTTACGGATATCAAATATACATTACAAAATCAACTTAATTTTTCTCAAAAATCACTTGTACTCGTCATTTTCATTCAAATTTTCAAATTTAATTTTTTGTCAAAAAAGCGGGGATGAACATTAGGAGGATTTTAAATGAACATCAATTCAAAAATCACCAATTCAAAAATCGTCTAAAAGATAGGAATCACTAATTCAAAAATCACCTAAAAGATAGGAATTATCTTTATCTTTTCTCATTAATACTCAAAAGCCTAATATTCGCGTTTATTATCAATTATCTCTATACTGTGAGACACCAAACTTAATGTATTGCCTAATTTGCCCTTTGTTGTTTAATTAATAATTTACAGAAAAAAATAATTTATCATAAAAAATTAATGAGAACAATTGCATAAATAAACCACCTATAATCATCCCACAATCCCACTACATCACAAAAAATAACTACCACCCACTCACCCACTCACCCAACCTCAATAAATAAATAACATAAAAAAAAACTGATTCAAAATACCAAAACTACTATGATATAATTTTTGCACACATTGTGTGCATATAAGGCTAGTTGCCCATAAACCAACTCTTAATATCTAGGGACGTGTACGTGTTTAATGCTTTAGATAATGAATGCAATCCTAGTTTTTTATGTGGACACAAATCCTTTTTTCTTGTTTAGCTAGGTTATGGAGTAAATAAGGTTGCTCTCTTGAAAGATGGTGTGTATATTGTTAGGTTCTTATCAATGGAGAAGAGGGATTTGGTTTTATCTAAATCAACTCAATTTTATGATATAAAACCAATGATTATTAGAGCTTGGGAGCCTGATATGGATGTTACTAGGGACCATTTTGATCTGATTCCAACTTGGATTCAGCTTCGGCTTGATTTTAAGTACTGGAATGATAAATGTTTCTCAAAATTGATTTCTCCTATTGGTAGATTTCTGAAGGTTGACACTGCTACTGCTAAGAGAAAGAAACTTCACTATGCTAGGGCCTTGGTAGAGGTGAAGATAGGGCAACAATTCCCTGATCAACTGAGTTTCATTAATGAGAGGGGAATTGAGGTTGTCATTGAACTGTTCTATGAATGGAAACCTTCTGTGTGTGATAATTGTAAGAAGGTAGGGCATGTGCAGGAGGACTGTAAGAAGGCTATGAGGAAAGAATGGAGGGTGAAAGCTGTTGTGCAGGAATTGAATGAGACTGGTGAGAAGATGGAACCGGTTAGCAACAAGGAGGAGTTCCAAGTTGTTACACACAAGGCTAGGGCAGTTCCTAAGAGTGCTGCTCCTACTTCAACTAGCAATCCTTTTTCTGTGTTGGATGAGCTGCCTGATAAGGTTGTGTTTGGTTCTGTTCAAGGCACATCTGGTGATGAGGATGGAGACAGGAGGGTGGTTCCTCCTGATTTGAATGAATAGCATTTTAGTATGGAATGTTCTAGGGATCAATTGCTTGAAGAAGCAATTAGAAGTGAAGCAAATGCTTAATAACAGATCCCTTGGATTAGTTAGTCTCATTGAGACAAAAATAAAAGCAAAAAACATGGGTAGTATTTATCAGAAGCTGTTTTCAGGATGGTGTTTTACTTCCAATTCTTCTTATCATCCAGGTAGGAGAATTATTTTGGCTTCTAATCCATTGAGTTTCCAAGTTGATGTGCAATTGGTTAGTAATCAGCTGATACATTGTAAAGTGAGCCCTCAGAGTAGAATTTGTGCTTTTTGCTGCACTTTTGTCTATGCTTTTAATGGAGCTAGTGAGAGGGAGGTTTTATGGCATGACTTGAAGAGGTTAGCTATAGCTGATGAGCCTTGGATTATTGCAAGTGATTTTAAATGTGTTCTCAGTAGGGATAAAAGGATTGGTTGTCCAGTTAGAGAATCAGAGATTGCTCCTTTCAGAGAGTCTGTTATGGCTTGCGAAGTTGAGGATATCCAGGCAGGCTGTTATTTTATCTGGAATAATAAGCAGCATGGAAATGACAGAGTTTTCTCAAAACTGGACAGGGTGTTGGGCAATGAAGCTTGGCTTGACAAGTTTCCTTCTATTGAAGCTATGTTCCTGGATGAGGGGCTTTTTGATCACTCTCTTATTCTGACTAAAGCTCAGAATGAGACTAGGAAGGGTAAATCTCCTTTCAGATATTTTCATATGTGGAGCATGGCTGATAATTTTCTTAGTACTGTTGTTGCTGCTTGGAGCACTCAGATTTATGAGTTTGAGATGTATAAGTTGGTTCAGAAGCTTAAATTTGTGAAAAAAAGTCTGCAACTCTTGAATAAGGAGGGTTTCAATCAGATACAAGCTTGTGAGATTAGAGCTTTGAATTAACTGAGAGAAGCACAGGAGAAAATGCACTTGAATCCTTATGATAATGAGACCATTGAAGCTGAACTGTTAGCTGCTAAGGAGTATAAGGAGATCAATAGAAGGTACATGTCTTTCTTACAACCGAGAGCTAGATTGGCTTGAGTGAAAGATGGAGATGAGAATTCAAAACTCTTTCATCAAGCTATCAGAAGTAGGAGGTTGCAGAATACAGTTTATCGGATTTATGATAATCATGGTATTTGAGTGGATTCTCCTGAGGGTGTTAATGCAGCCTTCACTCAGTATTATATTAATCTTTTAGGCATTGCTAGAGTTACAAGAAGCAGGTTGCAAAGAAGTGTGATTGATGCAGGCCCTATTCTGAATGAGATTCAATGTGGCATTCTTCTACAAGCTGTTTCTCCTTCTGAAATCGGAGATGCCATTTTCTCTATTCCAGGTAAGAAATCCCCTGGACCTGATGGCTTTGGTTCTTTCTTCGTTAAAGATGCTTGTGATATTGTTGGGAATGATGTGATTAATGCTATTTTAGACTTTTTTCATACAAAAAAACTGCTAAAACAGCTTAATCACACAATTGTGACTTTGATTACTAAGGTTAAATGTCCTGGTAGTGTGACTGAGTTTAGGCCAATTGCTAGTAGTAATGTCATTTACAAATGTATTACTAAGATAATATGTAATAGGCTTAAAAGGGTCCTGCTTGATATTGTTGCACCAAATCAGGGGGCATTTATTCATGGTAGATTTATTGCCCATAATAGTTGCATCATTAAGATGGACTTGAAGAAAGCATATGATTCTGTTGACTGGAGTTTCATTGAAGATATGTTGGTAGCTTTGAGGTTTCCTCTTGAATTTGTAAGGATAGTTATGGAATGTGTCTCATCCCCTAGCTTCTCCCTAATGATAAATGGGAATTTAATTTGTTTTTTTAAAGGAAAGAAAGGGTTGAGACAAGGAGACCCCCTTTCTCCTCTTCTTTTTGTTCTATGTATGGAATACTTCTCTAGAATTATGAAATTGGTAGCAGAGAAGAGAGAGTTCCAGTTTCACCCTAAGTGTTATTGGGTCAGGTTGAACCATCTGTGCTCTGCAGATGACATTATTATGTGCAGCAGAGGATATTATGTTTCAGTTTTACAACTTTTGAGAGGTTTTCAGCATTTCCTTGAGGTTTTAGGACTAGAAGCAAATAAACAGAAATCTGAGATCTACACTGCTAGGGTTAAGCAACAGGAGGGTGACAGAATTTTGCACATATCTGGATTCTGCTTAGGCAAATTACCTTTCAAGTATTTGGGGGTCCCAACCTGCTTTAAGAGGATTTCAGCTTCAAATTGTGACAGTTTGACCGAGAAAATCACAGCAAGAATTAGAAGCTGGAGTAGTAGACATCTATTTTATTAAGGTAGATTAGTTCTTATTAACTCTGTGTCATTCACAATTATTGGGCACAAATATTGATCATTCCAAAGAGGATTTTGGATGATATTAACAGGATATGCAGAGCCTTTCTTTGGAGTGGTCAACAGCATCATGTTAGGCCTGGGAATGTTAGTTGGGAGAGAGTCTTTTCTCCTACGAATGCTGGTGGATTGGGAGTGAGAAATATTAAGCTTTGGAATAAGGTAGCTCTGGGCAGATATGTGTGGGCTATAGCTGCTAAGAAAGATAGCCTCTGGCTTAGATGGATTAATGTTGTGTATATTCAGGATACAAACTGGTGGGATTACTCTCCTCCTCAGGGGAGTAGCTGGTATTAGTGTAGAATTTGTGAAGTAAAGGAATTTTTGAAGAGTGCTTACTCAGAACAGCAATTGAGTAGTTTGCCTCACTTTTCCGTTAGAAATTGTTATGAAATGATGAGAGAATTGATGGATAGAGTACCTTGGAGGAGTTTGGTGTGGAATAGGCTTTCTATTCCTAAATGCAGATTTATTAGCTGGTTAATGTTGAATCAAAGATTAATACTACATAGAAGATGTTAAGATTTGTAATTGCAGGTGATCCCCTTTGCAAACTATGTGGGAGAGATGAGGAGACTCATGACCATCTGTTCTTCTCCTGTGAATTCAGTAGGAAACTAATCAGGTTACTAAATGTATGGACATATATGGATGTGTTTGGCTCTAATCCTTTATGCAGCTATGAGAAAAACAGAGGTGGCAGGATGACCAGATTCCAGAAGAATGCTCTCAATGCTATTTTGGTTGCCTTGATTTACTAGATATGGATTGCTAGAAATGATGCTTTTTGGAATGGAAAGATTGCTAATATTGCTAGTCATGTAAATAAGATTCAGAGATGTTGTATAGACAGAATTTATAGCATTTTACCTTGTAAAGTCACAAGAAGGGAGAGAGATTGGCTTAGGGAGTTGACTATTGGAGTTCTTGTTTGTACTTAGCTTGAGAGTTGTTGAGCTAGCTATGGTGTTTAGGGGGAGTCCAACCTAGTTGGTTTGCCTTTGCCTAACTATTTTAGGTTGTATTTGGTTTTGGTCTTTAATATATCTTTATTACTTAGCAAAAAAAAACATTTATACTACTAAACATTATACTAATTATTCTTTTTGGATATAGTAATTATTCTGTTCGTATATATTAGTAATTATTCTTTTCGTATATATTACTTTGAAACCAACAAAAAGGAATGATAATTATACGAGTGTTTTTTTCTAAATGAAGGTTGAAGAAAACAAAAGGAAGGTGGAAAATGATTTTTTTGTCAAATACGACTACATTATTTTTTACTTACTGTAGTCTTTTTTATAAAAAATAAATAAATTTGTAATTATACTAATATTTAATGAATATTTGTAATTATATTTTTATATTTGTTTTCCCATTTTCTCTCCTCACATTAAGCATTGTATCTTTGTATTTTCTACTTTTTCTCTCTCTGATCTCTCCTCTTTAGTGACACATAAAGTCAACTTTTTTTCCCCTTTTTTTTTAAAATCACATCTCAAATATTAATATGGCAAAACTACGTAGTTTTGATATATGGTGTAGCTAGCAAGGTACACCATGGTGCACCTTCTAATTTGTAATTCCTATGGTGTCACTTCACAAAACTTGAACATATATACACTATTAATTTGAAAAAAGCTTTGAAAAAACTAACACTGAAGTAGGTAGCTCTAAACCGACACTGAACCTAACCTATAACCCTGAATCAAACCTTGATACAATACATAAAAATCGGCCCAAAACCGGACCTGAACCATTCTCGAACCGTTTTGAATCGGTTCAGGTTCACAAAAACCTATCCCTGAATCGGCCCGGGTGGTATCATGCCAGCTTCAGGGACATGTTTTGTGAACCGGCTCTGAACCAATACAATCCGGCCGTGGCCACCTCTAGCTACGCCTAATGGTTGATGCAAGAAGTTAAGAGATAAATGAGACAATAATTGAACAACAAATCTAGTACAAACATATATATTGTCCTCACAATATCATGAACCTTTTAAATGGTTTTGGACTTTTATGCATTTATTGATAAGCGGAGAGGGGAGGACCCAATTACCACAAGTTTTTATAAACTCACCCATAAAATGTTTGGGGTTGTAAAAGGAGGATCAAGTTCTCCTCCTCTTAATTTCATCAATCTGCAATATAGAAATAGTCCATAAAAAAAAGTACTAGTAATATTATTATGGGAGAGATGAAGGTGTTGCTGACACTTGCCATTGTTACTGTAATAGCAGGAACGTGTGTGGCAATCAGTGAATATCCCGGCGAGTCACCAGAGCTTCTTAATATTTTAAATATCAAACTTGAAGGTGCTAGAGATGAGGTTTTTGATGATAATAAGCTCAGTTGCATTCCATCTGGTCAACAATGCTCCGTTACAGGAACAAAGTGCTGCGAAGGTTACGACTGCAATTATTTTACATGCAGATGGTGTCCACGGCGTGGGGATCAATGCGGTACCCTTCACCTGTGTTGCCCCGGATTGCGTTGCAATGGCATTTTCAATGGTCGCTGCTATTAGAGGATGTGGCTTAGCCGCGCCACTATGTTGTTTTTGTATGTGTTGTCTTTGATTCACTTGGTGTCTGTTGACAACTTCAGCAATTGTAATAGAGTTCGGATCATCTATTCCACATAGTGTCTTATTTGGTGTCCCATTTTTTATTATTTTATCCCATAATTTGAATAAATAATTTTTTAACTTATTTTGTACATTCTGCCTACTAGTAAAGCCTCCTCAAAACAAAAATATAGAAAATAAACTTCACTCATTAAAATAAAGACCGAAAAGGAAATAAATCGTTTTCGCCCTTTATTTTACTAAGTGAAATTAGTTTTTTATTTTTATTTTTTATGTTTTAGGAGGCTTTACTAATAGGGAGCATGTAGAATGACGAGCAATGCCTAGTATATCGGATATATGCATATATCCATCACCTCACTTTTTTGGTGGTATGTTTAATGAAAATGGTAGTATATTTCATATGTATGGTAGTATATTCTAATATGTATGGTAGTACATTTCTTAATGAAAAATTATATGCCAAATAAAAACTCTATAGTTATATAGCTGTGAACATATCGATTGTTATATACTTTCTCCGTTTCTTTTCAATTGCAACAAACTCAAGTGGGTGGACTCCTAGCCCAAATTTTGGTGTGAGTATGAAAGGGATGGAGAGAGAAAGTGGTGCATGTGATAAGGAGAGAGATAGAGAGAAATGACTTGTAAAAAAGGAAAGAAAACATTTGTTGCAATTAATTTGATATTTCCATTTTTGGCAAATGTTACAATTAAAAAGAAACGGAGGTAGTACTACTATTCTCAATAAATGTACTACCATGTATAAGGAATGTACTACCAAAAAAAGTGAGGCGATGAATATATGCATATATCTAATATTGACTAGGCATTTCTCTAGAATGACAACAAAAAAATTATTTTATTTAAGTTATAGGATAAAGTAATAGAAGATGGGACACCAAATGGGACACTATATGGGACAGATCATTCGGACTCATTTTAATCATGCATGGTTTTCCAATTCCTGTAATTCCTATAGCTAAATAAAAGTACTCCTGTCTTGGAGAGTTAGTCTTGTGTCACATTGAAATAAAAGTATGGGGTATTGGTGTTTCAAGTGTTTAGAAGTTATATAGCAGTTTATTGAATTCGAAATTAGATAAAATAAAGGATTCAGTACTATAGTAGACCTTATAGTCGTTTCTTTTACTCTTCAATTTAATGAAAAAAGATTCAGTTCTTTTTAAATCTAATTAGGGTTGATCAATTCAATCAGAGGTGAATATGGTGAGATTAGAGACAATTTGGTTCAGTTATATATATCTAATAAGTCTGATTTAGGTAAGTTCATATAAAAAGAACACCTCTAATAAACTCACCATACAACAGATCTAGTTAGGATAAATTTAGTTATTGTTTATTTATATCAGACCATTTATAAACCCGTGCGACATGAGTTAACTATAACATTTAATATGTTTCCCCTTTATTCCAATTACTTGTAGTAATTTTTGATAATACCCAATTTACCGTTCTTGAGAGCATATACTTGCTTGTAGTAATTTTTGATATACGCAATTTACCCTTGTTTCAGATTATAATGTATAGTATTAGTATAATTTATTGAGTTGCTGTTATAAGAGACCGCCTAATTTTAATTTAAATACCATTATAATTTTAATTTATTGAGTTGCAACAGTCTAAGGCCAATAGAAAAAGAAGAATGAAACACCATTTTTTTGAAAGTGATGGGCTAGCTTTTTAAATATATATAGTGATGAGTTTAAGTTAGTCTAATTTTAATATAAAGTTAGACAACCTCTTTTAATAACTTTTGCTCTAACAATAGGGTTTTGAATCCTCTTTTATTTGATAAATAATATCACGCTATCTTCCGTTATATTTATCTTTTAATGTGTAAGGATTTGGTACAAACTACATTGTAATTTCTCCGATGAAGTGCATAAAAATTTTTCATACTTTTGATTAATGGAAGAAGTCATGAGTAAAAAAATGCATCATTTCTATCCCTCTACCATTTTCTCACTCATCCTAAAATACTCTATCATGTTTCATGATCAATTTAAATTCACTCATGAACAATCATTACTCCTGTATTTGAAAAAAAAAATCAAAAGTATATAAAAATAGCAAAGTGGGTGTCTATTTATAGATCCCAAGAAAATATAATTATTGATATTTTTTAATTGTTTTTACTTTATAGAATTTTAGATATTTTAGTTTGAAGTTTTCAATATTTTTTGCTAGAAATCTGATGGCTAAGTTTGGAAATAAAACTTAATTACTTAATAACTTCATTGATTTATTTATTTTTTCTTTTCTAAATTTTAGTGTCTACCCCCCTCTTCGAGTGATAAGAGATACGTATTAAATTATAGTATTCCATTATCAAAAGTAAAACTATATAACCTGAATTGCGACATAAGCAATGTAAGTATTTTGCAAATTCTTATACTTTCTCAGTTATTCTTAACATATTCTACTTAGATTTTCAAACTTACCGATGAACAATTTTGAACATCAATATTTTTAATTCAATTAGTGAAAATTATAAAAGTTGATGATGTTTATTTCTATATATAAATTCAATGAATGTTGTATTAATAGTGTAAAAGTCAAAGTTGAACAACTAAAAAATGTAGGAAGTACAATAGAGGGAATAATTCTGATTTTTGGAACAATCACATGTAATAACACGATGTTCATGAAAAGAATTATTATTACTTTAAGGAAAAATTGTAAAAAACTACTACAAAGTTTTCACTTTTTGAAAATATGTTTAAGGAAAATTTGTGAAACACCACCTTCTAATAGAAAATGTTATTTTTTACGGTTGGTGGTAAACTTAAGGGTTACGGTTTCCATCAAAAGGTGGTGCTTCACAAAATTTTGCAAAGTTATATTAGTTAAATTTAAAAAAAAAAGTAATTGATGGTTTTTTTTCGAAAAGTGTAAACTTTGTAGAGGTTTTCACAAATTTTCCCCTTTAAAATGTGGTGCTTCACAAAATTTTGCAAAGACATAGTAGTTAAATTCAAAAATAAATAAAAATTGGTGATTTTTTTCAAAAAGTGTAAAGTTTATAATGGTTTTTCACAAATTTTCCTTATTTTAATCTTTAACTTTTCACAAATTTGGCTTATTCTAACCTTCATACTTAAATTAGATTAGAATTAAATTATATTTTTAACTCTATTTTTTGTGAATGCATACGTATTGTTGTTGTATTGCCAATTGGTCGATGGTTGACATAGACCTAGGAAGAGGAAGGCGCGCACAACTCCAATGAACAGATGCTCAATGAACATCAGTTGGGAGATGATGAACAGGAGGACACGGAATGAACATCAGTTAGAAGGGGATAAACAGGAGGACACACAATGAACAATCAATTCTCCAATAAACAGACTCCAAAATTGGTTAGACATGAAAATTTTCAAATTTTTGAAAATTTTAAAACGTCATCCAATGAACATTAGTTTTTGTTAAAAGAACATTGAGTTCACACACAAAGAACGATAAATTAAATCAAAAGAACATCAGTTCGATTCTTAAGTTTGACATGAAAATTTTCAAATTACCAAAAGTTTGTCAGCCAGAGTAGTGGCATCAGCAGTTCGAATTTTTCGGAAAAAAGCTTTCTCGCACTGGTTGTGTCCATTTCTATAGATCCCTCCTAATCCTGCTTGTAAAGTCTTAGGACAAAAGGTAGCATCAACTTTGATCATACAATGGTTATGGTGTATTTCCAAGCTGTCTGTCACATTAACTCTCTTGCTTTGAGTAGTACTGGCTTTTACAAACTATTGTTAGACGCAAAATTTGTTGGTACACCTGTTGTGCCTTCGTATTTTGTTGTTCAAAAGCCCAAGCATTTCTTTTCTTCCAAATCTCCCAACATTCTATTCCAAATTGGATGTTCCAAGTAGCCTCAGTCCCTTCTTGATTGCTAAAAAGGCTATTAGTAATCCAAGTTTCATCCTCATCTAAGTTAAATTATGGTGGTAACTAAGCAAACCATTGCCAAATCTCCTAAGTTATCGGACATTGTCTTATCACATGGTACCAAGTTTCAGGTGTATTAGGACAAAGGGGACAATTTTGGTTAAGTTGTACTCCTCTAGTATGAAGAATAGCTTTGACAGGTAGAGCATCCCAAAAGATTGACCAAAAGAAGCATTTCACTTTGGGTGGTAACTGACTCTCTACAAAGCTTGTCCCAACTCTTAGTGTTCCTAACTAGATTGGTGATTGGTGAGAGTGTTGGTCGGGTATTGGAGTTGAAATGTTGTTGCCAAAGCTCAGCATAGGTTGTCTTGGTGTCGAAAAAACGCCCTTGGGCAAGGGAGCAGGTAAGCTCATCAATACCAGTAGTAAGAATAAACAAAGCTGAGATGAAAGATAGGAGGTCTTGGGCCAGAACAAAGGATATTTGTTCGAACACCCATTTCCCGTCTACCAGGCAGTCTGACACTCTCAAGGTGAGGTCTTTGGTGGTGAGAGGTCCACTAATCAGGCTTCTAAGGGTGCCTTTCCTAGTCCAATCATCTAACCAGAAGGAGATGTTTTCCCTATTGCCACAGACCAGATAGTAGATTTGGTAATGTTTTTCCAACCCTTCCCTATATCTTGCCAGATATGTGAACCCCTTTTAAAGGTAGTCAACCCATCTCTACTATTAGAATATTTGGTTGTTAGCACAATAGTGGCCAGACTATTACTAGAGTGCATCTTCCAACAAAGCTTAGTTAAGGAGATTTTATTGAGAATATCATGTGATCTACAGCCAGTTCCTCCTAGTGTCTTAGGTGCACAAATTTCCCCCATCCCACCAAGTGTAGCCTTTTCTTCTCCTCATTTGATCCCCAAAAGAAGTTTCTCATTGTTCTATCTAATTCCTTTAGGAATTTCTTAGAGAGCGCTAGGCAGTTCATGAGGTAAAGTGTCATAGATTTCATTGTGGCATTAATGAGAATTGATCTACCTACCTTATTTAGGAACTTTGTTTTCCAAGTGACCAGTTTGTCTTTCATTCTTTTGACCAAATATTTCAATTGATTATAGGTAGGTCTTTTATCAGTCAGTGAGTATCCTAGGTATTCCCCTGAATCTTGGCTGGCTTAGATGTTCAACATGTCAGAGAGTGTTTGAACTTATTGGGTGGCTGTAGTATTTTTAGAGAAGTAGCACTTGCTCTTACTATGATTTACTCTCAGACCTAAGATAACCTTAAATTGTGCTAGAGTTACTAAGATAGTTGTTACAGTTTCTGTTCTAGCTTCTCCAAACAATATCAGGTCATCAGCAAAAAGAAGGTGGGACACCTTAATTTGTGATATGCCAAAGGCTAGTGGAGTCCAAGAGCCTTGGTGACAAGCATTGTGTATGAGTTTGGACAGGTGTTCCATACAGAGAATAAAGATATAGGGTGATAGTGGGTCTCCTTGTCTAATACCTCTTGAGGGTGTGACTGTTTCAGATCTATCACCATTGACATTGATAGTGAAGGAGGTAGAGGTGATACACATGATGAGTTGGCAGGTGTTATGGTCTAGTTTGTGACTCATAAGGTAATCTAGGATGAAATCCCACTCTAACCTATCACATGCTTTTTCTAGGCCCACCTTAATGGCTAGGTATCCTCTAGTAATTCTCATGGAATGTAGTGCTTCAGAGGCAATGATATAATTAATGTCTGTCCCTTCTCATTGTTATCATTGTTTTTTATTTATTATAATTATTACAACTAATATTGGGGTGAATTTATTAATTAATTTAAATTTACGTCATTTTGTAATGTGATGCTTATTGAGCTCTTTGACTTTTGATCGATTCTTGTAATCTTATGGCTCTATTCTTTTCAACTTATTTATGCACTCTTGTTCTTATTTCAGAATTGATCAGATTAGATTAGAAAAATTCAAATCAGATTAGATTAGAAAAATTCAGATCAGATCAGATCAGATTAGAAAAGTTCAGTTCAGATCAGAAAAGTTCAGATCATATCATAAAATAATAAGGAAAAAAGACAACTATAATAAGTTATGAACATATTAGAATAATTCAAATCAGATTAGAAAAATTAAGACCAAATCAAAAAAATTCATACCAGGTCATAAAAGTTCAGATCAGATATGACGAAAAGAACGGACCCTAAGTTTGGATCTATGTTATTTGTGATGAATGAGTGTAAATATCAATTTATATTAGTATGTAATACCTCCGTTGTGGCAAAAATTTTGAGCACTACTCCCTAAAATTTAATAAATAAAAAGTTTACTAAACAATCTTTGTTAATACCAGTTTAATATATTATTAATATGATATTATATTGGAAAAAATAGTTGTACTAATCCCAACTATGACCTTTTCGCTTAAAATAATCACAATTATTAGTTATTCTCGAATAATCCAAACTATTAGGGGTAACTTTCCAAAATAATGCAAACTATTAGGGGTAGCCTCCCAAAATAATCCAAACTTTATTTTTTCTTGCCTTCAATGATCCATTTTAGGAGTATTATATATAGTAGAATTAAGAGTTTGGATTAATTTAAAAAGGTATCCCCAACCCAACAGTTTAGATTATTCTAGAATAACCTATAGTTGAGATTATTCCACTCATTTTTTCCTATTACCTTTTGAGTGGTTATTATATTAAAAAAATTAGATGCATGTAATAGGTGATGGTGGAGTAAATTTTTTATTGAAGGAGAGAAGACATGTCATCTTTTTTTATTATAGAGTGTGTTTATCATGCCGGACCAAAGGAGTGTAGGAGAGAAGTATTAATATAATAGCGGGCCCTGTTCCAAAATGGAATCGTTCGAACTATTCTAAGACAGATTAAAAAGGAAATGTTCAAATTAATCTAGTACAAGGCAAGTATTTATGTTGCAGGCAATTTAGTTATATTAATTAACAATATATTCGAAATGTTTACTTAGCAATATAGTATGTAGCCTAGGGGTTTCTACAGAGAAGGAGACTCCCACAAATATTTTATGCGGTAACCCCGATCGATTTTGGCTCCTATGTCTCCTATCGACCACCATCCAACATCCTCTTCTGATCGACGAGCTTTCAGCGACCATAGCTTTTCCCCTAGCCATGTTCACCTCTTCGATGTCTCACCTCAGCCGACACCGGGGTCTTCATCATGGCCTCATGTTTTTGTGTTTGTTCAATTAGCTGAGTTTAGATTTAATTTTGTTCGACGTTTGTGTTGGGTAAAATTGGATGTTCTGTATCCAGTACACCTCTCAAGTAATCGTGCTCCTTAAAAGTTAATTCACCAAGTTATCGAATTGGGGCTAGGGTAGGATGAGACTAGAGTATCGTGATGTTCTCTTACTCCATAATTTCTCTTTAATTGGTTCAGATTTCAATTTTTTAAGTGTCATGTTTCCATGCGAAAGGATGTTTTATGTAGTCCGTATGGCTTTTCACCTAATTAAAAAAATGGAAACAATATTTATAATTTTGTCATAATGGGCCTGTTCTGTTCAGCTTATTTTCTGTTTTCAGTTCATTTCAGTTCGGTTTAGTTCTAATAAGTTCACTTTAGTTGAGTTCAGCTCCAATAAGTTCAGTTCACTTTAGTTCAGCTCTAATAAGTTCAGTTCAGTTTAGTTTAGTTCAGCTCTATTAAGTTCATTTCAGTTCAGCTCTATTCATTATTTAACCATTTTATTTAATAATAATATTATTATTATTGGTCTTATTTATTTTACTCATTATTATCGTTATTATTATCATTATTATAATTATAATTATAATTATTAATTATTATTTTTTTATATATTTTTGTTATCATATCTTTACTCATTATTATTACTATTATTATTATGGCTGAGTATGGTTTGGATTGGTGCGCGGTTTAACCAAATTTCATGTTAATACGACTATTCTAATTTACAATTGTTGTATTATTTTACCGACTAGATATTCACTATTACATCATACAAATAGGTTACAAAAAGCTACAAGATATTAAAAAATTACAAAGTTGCTAATAATACTGGAGTACTATTTAAGGTACAACATCGTCATTACGTTGAATATTAAAGATACTTTGACGGTTTGTGCTAGGGTTTGGTTTATAAATATTATATACCAACCTACTACAAATCGTGGTTTGGTTAGAAGCACATACCAAGACACGTTTTAAGCTAATTATTATTATATATAATTACTAATTATTATTATTATAATTGTAATATTAATTTAATTCTTAGACATTATTGTTATTACATCATCATCAAATATTAATATACTAATACTAATAATAGTAATTACTCATTATTAATTATTTCAGTAATTATTATTTTTAAAATTAATTTATCATTATTACTATTATTTATAACTATCATTTAATAATAACAAAAATAATATTATCATTATTCATTTAATATTATTCTAAATTATTAATTATTTATTATTACTACTTAGAATTATCATTATTATTTAATTTTCATAAAAGTTATTATTACTTATTATTTATATATTTATTACAATTCAATTTAATTGAGTTTAGTTCAGTTCAGTTCAGCTCCAATAAGTGCAGTTCAGTTTAGTTTAGTTCAGCTCCAATAAGTTCAGTTCAGCTAATATTAGACGAAAAGAACAAGCCCAATGATCGTCATCACTCCACGACCTTTTGAATTATCCGTCTTGAATTATTGCTATTACATATATATCATGAATTAATTTATATATGAGTTCTAAAGATCTTACATTTGAATTTGTGGGTGGCTGGTAGAACAGGGGACCTCTTTGTGTAACCCTCCATGCATTTTTGCTTAAATGAAAAATAATAAACGCATCCAGGAGATAATTCTTCTATTTCTAAATGTACACCACATCACATGCATTCGATGAGATAAGGTAATCAGAATGGAAAGACGAGTATTTGGTTGAACTTTACTCCAAAGATTTGCTCACCCATAAAAGTTGATGATAAATGAGACAACAATTAAAACCAACAAACCTAGCACAAACATAATTATTGTCCTTGCAACATCTCGCACGTTTTGAATGGTTTTGGGCTTATATGCATTTATTGTTAAGAGGAGAGGGGAGGACCCAATTACCATAAGTTATTATCAACTCACCCATAAAATGTTTGGTTATAAAAGGAGGATCAAGTTTCCCTCCTCTTAATTTCATCAATCTGCAAAATAGAATTTCTCTATCAAAAAAAAAGAAAAAAAGATTACTAGTAATATTATAGGAGAGATGAAGGTGTTGCTGATGCTTGCCATTCTTACTGTAATGGCAGGAACCTGTGTGGCGATCGGTGAATATCCCGACGAGTCACAAGAGCTTCTTAGTATTTTAAACATCCAATTATTTCAAGGTGGTTTTGATGATAAGCTGGGTCGTCGATGCATAGCGTCTGGTGAACAATGCATGTATAAGGGATCAATAAAGTGCTGTGAAGGTTACGACTGCAAACAAATCTTTCCTACTCCTTTCGGTATATGCGAATGGTGTCCACGGCGTGGGGATCAATGCGGTGCCCGTCACCCGTGTTGCCCCGGATTGCGTTGCAATGGCGCTTTCAATGGTCGCTGCTATAACTAGAAGATGTGGCTTAGCCGCGCACCTAACTATTGTTGTTTTTGCAATGTTGTATTTGCTTCACTTGGTGTTTGTTGTTGGCAACTTTTGAAATTGTAAACATGGATGGTTTTCCAATTCCTAAAGCTAAATAAAAGACATGATAAAAGTACTCTGATCTTGGATTGGAGTCTTTGGAGAGTGATCTCATTCTATACCGCAAATTCCATTATACACACGCCACCACCATGATCATGGTGCCCTCAAATGAACCTTTAGTTCATTCGCAATGAACACCATATAACTGGAGCTTTTTTTTCCTTTGTAATACTCATCAATGAACATCATTTTATATACAATGAACATCGACAAATAGCCCCAGATTTTTTTCTCTCTCCTCAATATTTTGAATTCATTTGCCCAACATTTTCCCGCTTCTTTTCTCAACCATCTATTTTCTTCTTAAAAAAATGTTCATTTTAAATGTTCAAGATGTTCATTTATTTCATATCAAATGTTCATTGTAAAATCAAATAAAATTTCAATTAAAAGTTAAAAAGTAATATGTTTTTTGTAAAATCAACTTATTTTTGAATAAGTGATATGTAATGTTTGAACAATTTTTTGTACATATCAATGTTCATTTGTTTGAACTAGATGTTCAGTTTTTGATAACCAATGTTCATTGTAATCAACCTAAAAAAATGTTAATCACATTTCATTTAAACATGTCTTTTTTAAACATAATCCCCATGTTTATTATGGGTATGGTAGATGTTCATTTATCCACAAATAATGTTCTTTGAAAGAATAACGTTAACAAATAATGCTTCCCTATTAACGTAGACATATTTTTAAAAATATAATAGTAATGTTCATTATGGGTTCTCAAGTTATTTCTTTATTTACATCCAATGTTCATTGTACAATATAATTAACAAGGGAAATGAGGTAATTTTTAATGAAAATCTGGTTGGCCACAATGGACTGTGTTATGACAAAAAATGAACATATGGTTACTTACATTTTGAAACCATTTCATTTAAACATGTCTTTTTAAACATAATACTTATGTTCATTATGGTTTTTCAAGTTGTCCCTTTATTTACATCAAATGTTCATTATACAATATAAACAAGGAATATGAGGTAACTTTTGAATGAACAACTGGTTGGCCCAAAATGAACTGTGTTATGACAATAAATGAACATATGGTTAATTACATTTTGAAATCTTTTGCCCAAAATATTCTCTCTGTTTTAGGCAAATTTAATGAACATCTTGTTTTAGGTAAATGAACAAGTTAGGATATAAAGGAACATATGGTAATAAAAAAAATGAGCAATAGTTCAATGATCATATCTGTTTCAAAAGAAGGGCTAGAGAATTACATAGAAAAATTAATGAAAAAATAAGAATTACATAAAAAATGAAATAAAAAATTAATGAATAACCATAAATTAATGAATTACATAAAAACACTTAGTTTCCTATTTGTCAAGAATGTCGCTTCTCTTCTCTTCGACTTCTTCATCATCACCAATGCGCGTCTTCTTCATCAACACAAATGGCGCTTCTTCATCTTTGTGTTTCCAATTTTTCAAGAAAATAAACATAAATTAATGAATTACATAAAAACACTTAGTTTAAAATTTTAAAAAATAGTAAAAATAAAAAATAATGACAGAGGGTAACTAAGAACAGACCAATTAGAAGGTTCATCGAAAAAACTGTCATAGGTTCATCCTAAAACAGATACAGGTTCATCCAAAAAAACTAAAAAGGTTAATCCAAAAAAATAAAAAGGTTCATCCTAAAACTGACATAGGTTTATTGATTTTTTAAAAAAATAACAAAAAATACCCAAATAATCACTACAAAAATTACCTAAAATTACGTGAAATTACCTAAAAAATAAACAGAGGTTCATCAATTTTAAAAAGCAAAAGGTTTCCAAAAAATTACCAAAATAAAAATGTCAAAGGTTCAAAATTACCAAAAAATTGCAAAAAAAAATACATTTATTTCTTCTAAAAAATACCAAAATTTCCAACAAAAACAATGATTTTTAAGAAAAGCAAAAAAATAAAGAGGTTCATCCGGGAAAAATAAAGTTCATCCTAAAAACAAGAATGTTCATCGAAAAAAGCAATTTTAGTAAAAAAAATTGAACAATGAACCAAAAATTAACATAAATTACCAAATAAAAAATGAACATAAATTAACACAATGAACATAAATTAACATAAATATTCTTCATTGCTCATTACCAAAATTTACATAAAGTACCAAAAAAAAAAGAACCAAAAATTAACAAAATGAACAATGAACCAAAAACTAACAATGAACAATGAAACAAAAATTAACGAAATGGACAATGAACCAAAAATTAACACAATGAATAATGAACCAGAATTAACATAATGAGCAATGAAGAATATATACAAAAGCAATGAATAATATATACAAAATTACCTAAAAACGAAAGTTTATTTCCAAAAAACTTACATAGATTCATCCTGAAAAACTATAAGGTTCATCCTAAAACTAACATAGGCTCATTAATTTTAAAAAAATTACCAAAAAATTACCAAAAATTACGGAAAAACTAACAAAAAATACCAAAAAAACAAAAGCTTAGTCTTCAAAATAGTCCTAGGGTTCATCGATTTTAATCTTGAAAAAACTGCTGTCATGACTAAAATTCATCGAAAAAACTAGAAGATTCATTTTTAGTTTTTGAAAATTAGAAGGTTCATTTTAGTTTTTAGGAGGTCCATTTTAGGATGAACATTTTAGTTTTTGAACTCGGTTCATCCTAAAAACTAAAAGGTTCATCCCAAAATTGAACTCGGTTCATCCAAAAAAAAGGTTCATCCTAAAAATGTTTATTAATGATAAAAAAAAACAATAATTTTTATTAAAAACCTTACTTGGAGCCTTCATCTCTTTCAATTGCATGTGTCTTGACTTCTTCATCATCTTTACTAATGGCGGATCTTCTTCATCCCTTCGTTTCCTATTTTTGAAGAAAACAAACATAAGTCAACATTTAATTTCAAAAAAATGTTAAAAATAAAAAATTGAAGCAAAAACGCAACCAAAATGGCTTTTTGTGAGGTGAAATACCGAAAAAATGATGAATTGGAGGATGAGAAAATGGTGTTTGAATTTGAGAAAAAATGGTGATTGAAGGTGAGAAGAAAATGGGATAAAGTTGAAGAGAAAATGGGATGAAGGTGAGGAGCTTTTAGAGAGAGAGAGAGAATGGAAGGAGAGAGATTTGAAGGAGGAGAGAGAAAGTCAGTTTTGAGTGAGGAGAGAGATAATGAAAGAGATAAGGTTTATTGGGAATGTGAAAAGGTTTTGGTTTTTTAACAAAAACTGACAGAGGAGAGAGAATAAAGTACGTTTTCCGTGTTAATCAGAAATGAACTGAAGGTTCATTGCATATGAACTGAAGGTTTGGTTATTTTTAAAAAACAAAACTGATTTTCCGTGTTCATTAGAAAGAACTGAAGTTTCATTTGAGCGCATCATGCTCATGGTGGTGGCGTGTGCACCATATACTTATTGATTCTACACTGCTATCCTATATTATATTCCCTCTGCTTTTTTTAATATGCACCTAAGGCTTTGCACTTGAACCAAGGGAAAAGTGCAAAAGTAAGAGAGAAAGTTAGTAAAAGTAAGGAAAAAGTGAAAAAGGTAGACAGAAGGAAAGAAAAAGTAGGAGAGAAGTGTAATAATTAGGTGGGTCAACCTTCCATTTAAGACAAAAGGTAGAAAGGTACCAATTAAAAAAAAACACCCCAAAATGGACAAATGTGCATATTAAAAAAAACGGAGGGAGTAACTAGTAGCGTTATATGCACACTATGCGTGCAAAATAGTAACATAAAAGCAGTTTGGAGAAATATAATATTATAGGTTATAGATTGACATTTTTTTAGAAAAAGAAAAACTAAAAACTTAACTTCCTTAATTATAGCAGCTTTAAGTTCTTATGTTTTCTTTTTTTTTTCACAATACTTGCAACATTATTAAGTAACCACTATTCACCTACCAAGGCAAATTCTTGTAAAAGACGGTCTTACATTAAGTTTAATGTAAGACTAGCCCACTAAGCCCATAGCACGGATCCACGTACGCGCATCTTCCCTACCCCGTTACACGCACGTCTTGCACTTTCAAAAGTTAACGTTTTAGGTTCAAAAGTTAAGGTTTTTAACTCCTTTGTTAATATCATAACAAGTTAAAGTTAATATTTTAGGGTGAAAAGTTAATACTTTTTGCTTATAAGTTAAGGATTTTTTGTCGAATAGTTAAGATTTATTGTGTAATCCCTTCGTTTTTTATTAGATGTAATAACCTTTGACTTTTCACATTTGCCGACCAGAACTTTGCTCTATTGTATCTCTAATTGTATGATAGCAAAAATCATAAAAAATATATATTTGAAAAGTGTATACATAGAGAAATTAAATAAGATCGCACATGACTATATTTTTCCTTATGTATTTATAGTTTGGCAAAGTGGATTAGATGAATAGTGCCAAAGTCAACATGTTACATCTAATAAAAATCGGAGGGAGTATTATATATATGTATATTCCAAAGTTGACGTTTCGATTTAAAAGTTAACTTTCAATGTTTAAAATTAAAGAAAATAACTTATGCTAATATCTAAAAGTTGAAGGTTTTAGGTTCAAAAGTTATGTTTTTAAGTTTAAAAGTTATTTTTAGCCTATTTGTTAATATCGATTCCACATATATGGTATTAGTTACGGATTTGTATGCAAAAGTTAAGGTTTTAGATTGAAAAGTTAAAAAAACGCAAAAGTTAACGTTTTAGGTCGAAAAGTTACAAAAATCAATTTGTGTGGGCTGCTTAGCTTGTGAAGCGCGTAATTGTGCTTCTAATTAGCTTATTGGGCTGATCTGACATTAAGACTTAACCTAAGACCGTCTTATAGTAAACCAACTCGCCTACCAATCTAAAGACATATTTTTTCGCAAGTGTATAAGAAAAAATATAGTCATGTGGGGTCTTATTTGATTCGCCTTAACGATTACTTTCGTAATACCAACTTTTTAGAATTTTTAATAATTAATAAATAGAGCTATTAAGGCTCAAAGTATAGCATTGGATAACGTGTAGACAAGAAATGTTGCAAGTATTGTGAAACGGAGTAAGTAGTATATAGATTTGAAAGTATTATGAGGTTTTTAGCAAAACATCAATACTCAATTTTGGTGAACTCTTGTCTAATGAACATTTTTCAATAAAAACATAAGACTACACCCTAATCTTACGAATTAGAATGAGGAAGTTTCTATGAACCAATGCAGAATCTCACCATAGTTATATTATCTCATATACATCGCTATTGTCATATCTCAATGATATATCCAGCCATGATGTATCTCGATAAAGATCAATTACATATAAATAGTATATCATATGTTAAATTTTTTTTGAAAAAGAATAGTAATAAGAAAAACAAACACATTTCCCATGTTTTAGTTTATTTATATATTAGAAAAGGGTTATTTACTTCTAATAATGCAAACTTTTGACAGTTCGCAAATAATAAAACAATCTTCTATATTATTATGTTGTATATAAGCCCTTGTGAGTGGCTAATGAGCAATAAAAACACTTTTAATACCCTAATTCACTTCACAGATGGAGTATGTATTCATGGTACTAATTGTATAACTAATTGTAGATTTGCAGTAGACAAAACATTAAAGGTCAACTTTCGATCAAAATAAAAACATAAGAGGTCAAACCTTAATTACATGGAGTCATAACTATTTAATACAATAATGGCAGTCCAAAAACTAAGGACTATACTTTGAAGCAATTTTAACAAGTAAGCCAAAGAGATGAATTGGGTTGGAGAACATGGGGCAATGATCACTATCAACAACATACACATCGGATGGCGGCCATCTCTTGATCATCGAATCTTGCTGCTCATTTGAGATCACATTGTCATGCATAGTCTTAATGTAGACACGTGACACCTTATCAACATCCTTTCCATCTAGAATCACCATACCACTAAGAGCTCTGATTGGGCATGGTCTCAAAAGCATTGCTGCTAGAGTGGAATCCTGTAACATATATATTTTCTTAAATGCATAAAAGGATAAGCAAATTTACATCTTATATCAAATAAATATGACGATTTATAGTATATGTAGGTAGGAATTGTAATCTTATGCAGACAAGTAATTTCTGATCCACTAGAGTGTTATTTGGTTGGAAGGTGTTGAAACTGAATGAAATAGATTATGGATGTAATCCTCTTAATGAACTAAAAGTTATTTGCTTGAAATAAATTGGTATGGAATTTCACACCTAATGGTTTCGCATCCCCTACACCCCTTCAATCTTGAAACCTTAGAAGGTGTACTAGGGTGTACTTTACAAAGTACACCATAGAACTAATAGCTAATATAACTATAAAAAAGGATTTCAAGTATTTGGGGGTTCCAATATGCTTCAAACGAATTTCAGCATCTGATTGTGATAGCCTAACTGAGAAGATCACAGCAAGAATTAGAAGCTGGAGTAGCAGATATCTATCTTATTAAGGTAGATTAATTCTTATTAACTCTATTTTAATGAGTATTCATATATACTGGGCTCAGTTGATCATTACTCCAAAGAGGATTATGGATGATATTAACGGAATTTGCAAAGCTTACCTTTGGAGTGGTCAGTAGCACCATCTTAGGCCTAGGAATATCAGTTGGGAGAGGGTGTGTTCTCCTAAGAGTGCTGGTGGATTGGGTGTGAGAGATATTTGTCTTGGGTAGATATGTTTGGGCTATAGCTGCTAATAAAGAAAGTCTATTGCTTAAATGGATCAATGTTGTTTATATCAAGGGTGCAAATTGGTGGGATTACACTCCTATCGAGGGATGTAGTTGGTATTGGTGCAAAATTTGTAAGGTAAAGGAAATTTTGAAGAATGTGTACTCAGAACAGCAATTGAGCAGTTTGCAATGCTTTTCTATCAAAAACTGCTATGAGATGTTGAGTGGCATGATTGTTAGAGTGAATTGGACGAGTTTAGTGTGGAATTGGCTTTCTATTCCTAAATGCATGTTTATAAGCTGGTTAGTGTTGAATCAAAGGTTTCAGAGAAGTTGTTCAGATTGGCAATAACAGTGGATCCTTATTGTAAACTGTGTGGTAGAGTTGAGGAAACACATGATCACTTGTTTTTTTCCTGTGTGTTTAGTATGAAGTTGATCAGTCTTTTAAATGTTTGGATGGGTATGGTTGTTTTTGATACTAGTCCAATGTGCAGCTTTGAGAATATCATGGGTGGCAGAATGTCCAGGTTCCAGAAGAATGTTCTTAATGTTGTGCTGACTGCTGTGATATATCAGATTTGGTTAGCTATATAGAAATGATGCTTTTTGGAATGGAAAAGTAGATAGCATCTCTAGTCATGTAAATAAGATTCAGAAAAGTTGTATAGATAGGATTTATAGTATTATTCCTTGTAAAGTTATAAGAAGTGAGAGAGATTGGCTTAGGGAGCTTACTAGTAGAATTCCTTTTTGTACTTAGCTTGAGTGTGTTTTGGAACTAGCTATGTTGTTTAGAGGGAGTCCAATCTAGTTGGTTTGCCTCTGCATAGCTGGTTAGGTTGTATTTGGTTTTGGACTTAATACATCTTTTATTACTTAGCAAAAAAAAAGATTTTTTTATAAAAAACACTCACGTGAGATTGCTTAATAAAGATCAATAATAAAGATTTTTTTAAAAAAGGAAAAAATAACTAATATTTGTTTTTCTCGCTCCTCTCCCCTCTTTATATGCTTATTATCCTTTTTTTAGGAGCGTTCAAAAAAGAAATTTTCTTGTTCAATTTATTCTCTACAATTAAGTCAGTAGTCAATGTTTCGTTTGCTTCTCCACCGTAATTCAATGGTCTTCATAACTAGTTATATGTTTTATAATGAATCGTTATTGTTATATATTAAACATGGTCTTTTACTATATAGTACGTGCACTTATAATAACTGCTTATTGTTCTTTTGATATATATGTTGTACACTTTTTAAGGATTGATTCGTGCAAAAATATGTAAGATAGTATGTTACTTATAATACACAACATCATGATCATTACTGTAACACTAATTACTTCCTCCGTCCCATAAAGGTTTAAACACTTGATCATGCACGTAGTTTCGCAACTCGCTTCGCTCACCACAATCCCCGTCTAGACACCGCAAGCTAGCAGTGACTCGTGGTCTACAATGCGAAGTGTTATGTGCATGGTTTTGCTGTGGGCATTCTGCGATTCGTGGGTAGTTTTGCGGCTCGCGGTAGTTGGAAAGTTCCGTTACCCTTACTTACAGAATTCGTTTTAGCTTTTGTTTCCTAACCGTCATATATATACCTCTTTGAACTGTTTTTGTTAATAACTATGATTATTATTTAAACCCTAAAACACAAGCCATCTTTTCTTGAAGAGAATTGAGAAGTTCTTGAGAAATTCCAATCCTTGAGTGAGGTGTAGGGTTCCGGGGTGGTGTATTAGCCTTGGGGGCATTCGTCATTGATAGCACATGCACCGGTATGGTGGCGAAATCGCTTTTAAGGTAATGACATCCATACCACGGCACATTGTTGTTCTTTTGAGATTCAATCAAGTTTAGTTATCTGATATCTGCAGATAAATCTATATCTCCTATTGTTGATTAATATTTCTTCTTGATTCGTTTATTATTCATGAATATTGCAATTGCTCCATTATTTCCGACATATGGTGTTTGCGTTTATATGATGCATCTTTTCATTTCATTCATTGTATCATTATGTCATGACATGTAATGTGGAAGTTGTTTTTCCAATGGATGTGGTCAAATACATGCTCAATCCATTATTCTCAAAGACAGTTTAAATACCTAAAGCTTACACAATATTATAATTAGGATAATTTTTAATAACTACCTAGTTTCTTGGAAATTTTGAAAATAACTACCATCTTTAAAATAAAAATACAATAGAACGTTTTGTATCATTGTGGTTTTCTGTTTTTTGGTTTTTTGATTTCAAAGTCATATGATATATGTCCTATAATGAATAATAAATTAGTCAAAATTATTGGGAACATAATGATTTTGAAAACTGACAACTAAAAAGTGAAAATCATTTTTTTTGGTTTCGTGTTTTTGGTTTTTAGTTTTCAAAAAACTGAAAACTATAAACAAAAGGCATAACGAACAGGCCATATAATGAATAAAAAATTAGTCAAATTTATTGGGAACATGATGATTTTGAAAACTGGCAACTAAAAAGTGAAAACCACTTTTTCTATTTTCGTGTTTTTGGTTTTCAGTTTTCAAAAAAAAAAACTGAAAACTGAAAACAAAAAACGATAACTAACAGCCCTAAGTTTCTTGAAGATGTATTGGTTATCACTACCTTATTAGGTTTTCCGTCCATAAATTTATCAGTCCATGTTATAAGGGCCTACATATAACCTATTTATATATGAAGAGAAGGCAAAAAAAGTAGGCCTGTGTAACGTAGACTATTAATTTTGTGTACGAAAAACTTAATAAGGTAGTGATACCAAAACATTTTCAATAAATTGGGAGGTTTTATTGCATTTTTTTTAGACATGTTAGTTATTTCCAAAAGTGCCGAGAAACTAGGTATTTATTAACAAATAAAAAACCTTACAATTAAAAGCAGTTAAGGGGCAACCTCTCACTAGCTTATTGGCAGATCATCCTTGTTGCAAGGACGAGATTAGAGATCAAGAGATGTTATATTTTCCATGTTTCATCAACAAAGAAATTCTAGAGAAGGAATTCACATCATACCTTTGAAGGGATTCCTACTAAATGGCCATGACCTTAAAAGGGCCACGAGATAAGAAACTAAGCCTTAACAATCAGGCTAGATATCCTTAAAGAATAAAAAGTTTCCAAAGCAAAAGTTTTGTTAACAGTATGGGTCTGGGCCGCACCCATAAGCAGGAGAGAGAGTCAATTTCGCAAGACCAATGAGGTTCCGCATTAAAATCATATGGCAATGAGGAGAGTAGCCCTTAGCCTTATTCAGTGAACACCTCTCTCTAATATTATCAATGTGAGACTCTAACATGTGATGTCTCATGGGGTCAAAGCTTCGACACTCCTCCTCATATGTGAGATCCCTTTTTTGATTGGCCTAGAGTATATATGTTAAAGGTCCCAGCCGAGCCTGACTATGATACCATGTTAAGTATGGGTCTGGACCGCACCCATAAGGAGGAGAAAGATTCCACTTCACAAGACCAATGAGGTTCCACACCTTAAAACCATATGATAATAAGGGAAGTAGCCCTTAGGCTTATTTAAGTGAACACCTCTCTCGAATATTATCAATGTGGGACTCTCACATGTGATGTTTCATGGAAGCAAATCTTAGACAAGTATCTCTAAAGTTGCAATCAATGTGAAACTAGGGTCTGAGAACTTATCCAAAGGTACAAAAAATCTATTTTTTTTTTGTATATTTTGCAAATATATTGCTATAACAATTTCTTTGTCACATAAACGAACAAATACCTTGCGCTGCCACCACATGAACATGCTTACAATAGTTGAACCCCCTTATAAGTTGTTAGTTTCTTATAAGCAACCATTTCAATTTGGAGGGGAGGGGCGTTCATTATAGATTTTTTTATTTTTATTTTGGGCTTTTGTGTATAACGGACTTATATCCTTTATACTATCTCCGTTTCTTTTTATTGGATACATTTCTCTAAACACGGACTTCTAAGTAAAACTTTGGTGTGTGAATAAAAGTGTGTAAGACAAAGTGGTAGGAGAGAGATAGAGAGAAAAAATTACTAAAAAGGGAATAAAGAAGAAGTGTAGTTATTAATTTAAAACTTCCTAAGAAAAAGTGTAGTCAATTAAAAACGGAGGAAGTAGTAAAAAAGAAGTTTAGACTGTTTCAATTTAGACCCATTTATTATTTTTCTCTTTTCCACCCCCAACATCTTTGACCCAACAACACTTAAGAAGAGCCACCGAGAGAAAGGGTGTGAGAATAGAGTGATGGATTGTTAGAAGCAATGATGTTGAAGCATTCTAGAATATTAGAGTTAAACATTTAATGGAGAGAGTACATCTCAAGATGACATAAACTAGTTAAAGCGGCAGTTGATAGTATTCCTCGGTTAAAGGAAGCTCCAGGATTGTTCAATAAATAGAAGGCAACCCTAATGGCAAAAATCCTCCAACGGCCAAACAAATCAATTCGATTAATTTTTCTCTAGTGAAATACAACAAAAGGAAGGTACCCTTTACAATTTTTATTATAGACCCGGGTGTAACATGAGCATGGTATACTCAAGTCTATTTTTTTGCTCAAAGATTCTTGGGTGTACCATAAGCATGATACACTCAAAGTTATTTTTTGCTCAAAATAGTCTTGGGTGTACCATGCTCATGGTACACTCAGGTGTAAAATGCATAATCTCAAATATCCCCCCTCTCTTAAATGTGTTTCCTTGTCCGCTCTATTTCTAATTCCTTTTTGTTTGTGCCCATTTCTCTTGAACCAATGTATGGGGTTATTTAGTTTTTTGTGATTTTGATTTTCTTCCCTTAAATTCTTGTTTCTTTTAAATGCTTCTTTGGAACAACTAGCAAGGTCCTTCCACAATGGGTTAATATCCCCATGGACCATGGACATACTCTTTAAGTTACTCTAATAATCCTTATAAACAGTTGAGGCCCAAATGGGAAACTAGGCAAGAGTGAAAACTAATGAGCATATCTTAATATAATCCAAAAGTCTAGGTTAATGGGTTGTTATAATAGCTACATAATAAACTACTCTTCCTCGTTTTACTTCTTCTCTGTGAGACTCTTTTTCTCTTTTATCTTCGAACTTGTTATGGGATACTCTAAACATTCTCCCCCTTCACATGCAAGTTGGGCATCACATGGAAAAATAGGGAACTCTTTTCAAAATTCCCCTTGAACACAAGTCTACTCCAACATCTAGTCCGAACAACGAAGCTTTGGGCTCTCCTGGATACATATCGGGCCATAATAAACCACTCTTCCTCTTCTTACTTCTTCTATGTGGGACTCTTTTTCTCTTTTATCTTCCAACTTGCTATGAGACACTCTCAACATGAACATGCGGAGAGCTTGGCCTATTGTTATTCCAACTTCCCCTAAAGCCCAAAGGTGATAAGATATGTTATAGTCGCTTAAACGTTGCATCATAGATTCCTATTTAGGCCAGACAAGACGCATGTTTTTTTGTGGGTTTTTTGCTTCTTGATCAGGTTATCTTTTGTGGAATATCTCCATTCAGAATCTTACAAATGAAAATATTCCATTTTGAAAGCTGAGAGGAACACCCCAGGGCTTTTTCCAAAAGCTTTAATGATCTTCTAGTTCTATTGGCTACCTAATAGCCTATCTTGACTGGGTATGAGCCATTTCCTTAAAAGTCCCATCTAATTTGGTCTTTCGTTTCTAGTTCACAGAAATAGGTTGCCAAAACCTGCATTGCTTGATATCTTGGCAATAGTTCCTAGATTCATCACGTCCAATAAGGCCTACCACTGTTTGCGGCATAATTTCTACTTAACCTTCCCCTTAATCTCGACTTCAAAGCTTTTTGTTCCCCATCCCAACATCATCCCAAATTCTAATCTTATTTCATTTCCCTTTTGTTTTGACTACCCTTCTCTTAGTTTCTTTGATGCTACAAGATAGAGGTGTTCCCCCTTCTCTACATTGTGTTCCCTTGTAAAATATGTTATTAGCTACTCTGTATTTTGTATATTTAAATGAATTCATGAAGTTATTTTCGTTTGGTTATTTTTTGGATTTCTTCGCTTACATTCTTGTCGCTATATATTACCTGTTGGCAAAATGCTAACAAAGCCCTCTAAGAAAAGGTAAAAAGCCTCCAAGGACATACTCCTAAGGTACTCTGATCTCCAAGTGGTAGGGAGTTGCTTATTTACATTTTTCAACAAATAAAGTTTCTAACTAAATAAAAAAGGGTGTTACTAAACATAACCCGTATTTACTAGGACACAGCCCGTATTTTTGAGTTAAATGTCTAATTTACCCTTACTAACCCTTCTCCTCCTCCTTCCATCCATCACTCTCTAACCTTCATCCCACTCTCACTAACACCCCTCCTCCTCCTTCCATCCTCCCCTCATTCTCTTCCCCATTAAGCATGCCTCCAAGAACCAAGAGGACGAAGATCGGCCCGCTACCGCCGCCGTCACTTCTTCCACCACCACCGCCACCGCTACCGCCAAGTAAGTTTTTTTAAAAAAAAAATTAATGACCTTCAAATTATATAGTAAAACGGCCGTTTTTTTTAAAAAAAAGGCGAAAACACGGAACCGAAAAACTGGGTTCGGTTCCGTGTTTTCGTTTTTTTAAAAAAAATTGTTGTTTGATGTTATTAAGCATTGTTTTATTTCAATTCTTTTAAAAAAAATCAAAAAAATTGGAGTTAAGGGGTGTTTTAGGGCGGTTTATGGGTCGATTTTTTGAAACAACACGGAAACGGACCCAGATTTCGGTTCCGTGTTTTTCCAGAATTTTTTTAAAAAAAGAATCTGGGTTCATGGAACCGGAATCTGGGTCCGGTTCCGTGCTTTTCCGAAAAAAATGATGAGTTTCATCAGATTTTGAATTTTCTTTAAAAAAAATCTTTTTTATTTTCAAAATTCGAAATTGACGGAACCGGATGGGGATCCGGTTTCCACCATGATGGTACCGAGAAGCCAGTCCCTCTCCACCATGGCGGAAACTGGATCTCCATCCGGTTCCGTTATTTTCAACGTTTTTTTACGGAACCAGATAGCCTTCTCGGTTCACGGAACCGGAAAACCAATCCGGTTCCGTAAAAAAATTGAATTTTACGGAATCGGATGAGTTTTTCGGTTCCCGATACCGGAAAACTCATCCGGTTAAGTAATTTTCAAATTAAAAAAAATAATTCATCAAAATTACGGAACCGGATTAGTTTTTCGGTAGAAAATCCGGCCAATGTGGTGGTGGTGGTGGTGGTGGTGGGCCAAGGTGGTAGAAGGGGAAGACGTAAGTTGAAAATGTTAGAAAATGATTAAAGGGGAGGGGTAATATAGACTTTTATACTGCGTATTTATACGAATACGGACTATGAGCTAGTAAATACGGGCTGTGAATAGCCGCACACATAAAAAAATACCTCTAAAGGACTCATTTGGTACAATAGGTCACGTTGAATTTGTTTCTTGAAAATGATACTAGTTGGAGGATTGTCACGTCCTTGACCATAGCCATAATCATATGCTTCTCCGATTTTTGACAAATTTGGTGCACCCTGGAGCCATGAAAAGACATATAACTAATTAACAAAGATAATTTACATAGTGCAAGTTTTTAATACGAATATATAAGCCTAAAAAAATTAAAAGTCGAAAGTATTAGTATAATTATCAGTACGAGAGAACACTAGCCTCCTCTCCTGTCTTTGATCTTTTGGTCTTAAAGCTAATCATTTTTGTGGGAATGTCATCAACAATCTTAATTGTTCATGGTAAGTCTGTGTGGTTTCAGGTTGATGTATCTCTAAATAGTGTTCTCCCCTTATGTAAAAGCTTTTCTCCCATTTTTTCATGAAGATCTTCTTCTCATATGATGTTACATTTGGAGAATTGAAGCTATAAAGAAATGAGAGGAAACTGAGCTGAAACTGAGAAACAAGATGAGAGAGAATGATATTATTTCACTAAGTTGTTATTACAGCTTAGGAAAGCCATTTATAGTATGTAGCTAAAAACAGAAAAGGGAAAGAAGAGAGAAGTGGTTATAACCAACTTATATTGTGTACAAGCAAGTCTATGATAAGCTAGTGTATACAAGCAATGCTAGTCTCCAACAACCCCCCCTCCCCTAAAGTTAGGCATGGTGTTCAACATTCCTAACTTGCTCATTAGTTCATGGAACTGACTAGAAGGCAAAGCTTTTATGAAAATATTAGCTAGTTGACTGTCGGTAGGCAAATAAGTCAACTGAAGAAGTCCCTCCGTCACCTTTTCTCTGGTAAAGTGGAAATCTAGCTCAATATGCTTTGTTCTCTCATGGAATACTGGATTTTTTACAATGTGCAAAGCACTTTGATTATCACAATGCAAAGTAACTGGGTTGAGGTTGACAACTCCAAGTTCCTCAAGTAATCTCACCAACCAAATAACTTCTGCTGCTGCATTTGGCATAGCTCTGTATTCAGCTTTTGCAGAAGACCAAGAAAATGTGCTTTGTTTCTTACTCTTCCAACTAATTGGAGAATGTCCTAGCAACAAAACAAAACCAGTGATAGATTTCCTGGTATCAACACATGCACCCCAATCACTATCACTATCACTGTAAGCCTGTAACACCAGTTTATCAGCTGCTCTCAGTAAGATACCTTGAGTTTATGTATTTAACACATAGTGTAGAACATGTTCTAAGGCTAGAAAATGAGACTTTTTAGGACACTGTAAGAATTGACTTAAAGTCTGTATAGAGTAAGCTAGATCTGGTCTGGTGTTAGTGAGGAAATTGAGTTTTCCTACTAAGCTTCTGTAGACATATGCGGTTTCATGATCATCACAATCCAGAGCTTTGAGTTTAAGATTGAGAGGCAAAGGAGCATCTACTTTCTCTGTATTGAAAGGTTGGCTTTAATGAGGAGTTCCTTGGTGAATTTATGTTGAGTGAGAGTAATCCCAGCTGGAGTATACCCCACCTCAAAGCCTAAGAAATAATGCAGAAATCTTATATCTTTGATGCCAAAAACCTTGTTTAAACGAGATTTGAGGCTTTCAATCCCATCTAAATCAGTTCCAGTAATCACCATATCATCCACATACTGCTACATTAATGATGCCAGTTTTACTTTTTCTGAGAAAAAGGGAATAATCATTTTTGGACTAAGAAAACCCTTGGTGCTCTAATTCTCCCACTAGCTTGGCAAACCACTGTCTACTCGCTTGTTTAGGTCCATAGATAGACTTTTTAAGCTTGCAAACCTGGTTGTGAGGGTTAGGAACACCTGGTAGCTGCTTTATGAAAACTTCCTCATAGAGATCACCATGAAGGAAGGCATTGTTAACATCTAGTTGGTAGAGTTTCCAACCTTTGCTAGCTGCTAGACACAAAATACATTTGACTATAGACATCTTGACCACAGGAGAAAAAGTCTCAGAATAATATATCCCATATTGTTGAGTATATCCAATTGCCACTAGTCTTGCTTTGAGTCTTTCGAGACTCCCATCAGTTTTGAGTTTAGTTTTATAAACCCATTTACAATAAATAGGTTTTTTTACGTTGAGGAAGAAAAACAACATCCCATGTGTTGTTAATAGCAAGAGCATCCAATTCTTTGTGCATGACAGTAACCCATTGAGGATTGGAGGCTGCTTCAGAATAGGATTCAGGTCAAGAGGGATATGAGATGCTGAAAGAATGGTAGAGAGGGGGAAATGGACAAGATTACACCAATGAGTGACACTTTAGTGCAATATGAGAAGGAAACTTACAAACAAAATCATTGAAATGAGAGGGAACTTTGATGGGTCTATGGGATTTTCTTGGAAAAAAAGAAGTTGAAGGAAGTGATGGTGGTGGTGGTGGTGGTGGTGGTGGTGGTGGTGGTGGTGGTGGAATGATGTGTGATGGAGAAGGAGGAGGAGGAGGAGAAGGAGATAGTGTGTCAAATTGGTTAATGGATTAAGAGAGATCATTGAGATTACTATGATCAAAGGAAGTGGAAGAAAAAGAAATAGTATTATCAAGAAAAGTAGAAGGTAGAGGAGAAATAGGAAATTCGAAGATATCTAGTAGATCATAATGAAGAAAAGATGGAGATGTGGTGGTATTGGGAAGACAAAATTGAAAAGGATCACCGGAACAATGAAAAGGGAAATTTTTTTCATAAAAAATGATATCTCTAGTAATTTGGATTTTGTGTGTTTTGAGATTGAGGAATTTATAGGCTTTTTGGTTAGGAAGATAACTAAGAAAAACACAAGGATCATCTCCTTGGATCAAATTTTGATTTGTGTTATTTCAAAGTAGAGACAAAACATAAACAACCAAACACTCTATATGAGAAATGTCTAGGAGTTTGTTAAATAACTTTTCATAAGGAAAATAATTATTAAGGCTAGACAACGGAAGTCTGCTAATGATATATGCAGCAGCTAGCACACAATCACCCTAATAAGAAATAGGGACTTTAGATTGAAGCTATAAAGAAATGAGAGGGAACATAGCAGAAACTGAGGAAACAAGATGAGAGAGAATGATATTATTTCACTAAGTTGTTATTACAGCTTAGGAAAGCTATTTATAGTATGTAGCTAAAAATAGAAAAGGGAAAGAAGAGAGAAGTGGTTATAACCAACTTCTATTGTGTACAAGCAAGTCTATAATAAGCTAGTGTATACAAGCAATGCTAGTCTCCAACATATGATGAACTTATACTCCCTCCGTCTCAGACAACTTTATTGACTTCATCAGACATGTAGTTTTAGATGATAAGTAATTGTTTGGTTATCACTTGTATTTTATTTAAAAGGTAGATGTGATAGGATTTAGTAGAATATTATTTTATTGGGATGTGAAAGAGTAGTGAATCATGGTTGAAAAGTCAAAAGAATAAATTAGTAGTAGATCATGTCCTAAAATAAAAGTGTATAAAGTTTTCTGAGACGAATGAAAAAAGAAAGTGTATATAAGTTTTTGGGACGTAGGGAGTAATTTTTAATTTTGCAATAACGGGAGGGTTAGTTTAGATTTGTAAAGGATTAGGTTGTTGCATAACTATCATAATCTAAACTATTACGACAAGGATTGTAAGAGCCTCCCCTAAAAAGATGTCGCGTCATCAAAGATACTCATTGCAAGATGGGAAAATTAACAAGAACAATCCGAACTATTGCTTGTCTTTCCTAATTAATCCCACCTTCAATTATTCTCAAAATAATCCCAATTATCACCTTCCCTTCCCAAAATAATCTCACTTGACTTGGAACCCGTTAAACAACTTCAAAATGTCACGTGTCATAATGACATTGGCCAAAAAATAAAAGAAAACTGAAAAACTAAAAATTAAATCCCTCCCCCCTTTCCAGCCTCCCCCTTCCCAGCAACACCATGTCCACCACCTTCCCCTCCCCTTTCCAGGCCACCACGACCTGCCAGCGACCTCAGAAAAACCCGAACCCACCCAGATCCACCCAAAACAACCACTGACCCACCCAATACCACCCTAAAACCACCGGAAACCACACCCACGTCCCTAAAACAACCCTAGACCCACCCGAAAGCTTCCCCACCACCCTAAAACAACCCAAATCCACCCCACAAACCACCACCACGCCGAAAACCAATTTCCACCCTCGAAAATCACCCATACCCAATTAAAAACCACCACACGAACCGGAAACCACCTAGAATTGCAGCGAAAATAAGGTGGGTGGTGGATGGTTCGTGGTTAGATCGGAGTGATGAGGTTTTTTTGGTAGTGGGGAGAGGGACATTGGCGTGGTGGGGTTTTTTCGGGGGTGGGGAGTTGGAGATCAGCACTAGGGGGAGGGAGATCGACCGTTTTCTAGTGGTTTTGGGTTGCCAGCGGTGGTGTGGGGTTATTGGTGGGCGACAGTGGGGGTGAGGTGGGTGGTTGTGGCAGTGAGGGGGGGGGGGTTGGGTTTATGTTCTTTTTTTTAATTTCTTAATTTTTTAAAAAAAAATTGATAATTTTAAAAAAAATCAATAAATGGACCAATCGTAATTGTTAACCTGTTTATCAGGTTATCATTTTACCTATGACCAATATTAGAAAATACCCTTGAGATTATTTTGGGAATTACTGAAGGTAGGATTAATTAGGAAAGATGGGCAATAATTCGGATTATTTCTGTTAATTTTTCCAATTGAAATATAATGAATAAAGTAATTTTTTTGAATAAAAAACAAAAATTAGTAATTTGATTAAAAATTAATCTCGTAAAATATAATAAATTGTTTTAAAATATCTTCGAAAATGAAAAATCATATTTGTTGATTATAATCTAGATTTATAGAAAATATAAAAAATGATTTTTGTTATTATTTTACAACTAAAAAAATACCCCCGGGGTTAGGGCTAATTCCTCGGGTACCCCTTTGTTTTTTCGAGCTAGCTCAAATGCCACCAAAGTTACTGTCGTTAGCTTAATTGCCATTACTACTAAATTTCCGTTAACTTTTCCGTTAAGTTTCATAATTATACTTTAATTTTGATTAAAAGTAAAAAACTAAATAAAAATTAAACCCACCCCCACCCCTCTCAGGTCTGTCTCTCTCCTCCCCAACCCCTCCCACTCTCTCTCCTCCCCCAACCCCTCCCCTACTCTGCCACCACCCAGCCACAACCACCAGAATCTCAACCAGACAACCACCACCTTCCCCCAAAACAAAATCAGCCACTTTCACCACCCACAAAACCACCTTCCCAAACCAACCCAAACCAACCACCCAAATCTGATATGCTGCAAGGTCATGTCTCCTGCGAAGAGACTACTACTAGTCTAAAACAATGATATCCAATAAACTAGAGATGGGATAAACAGCCATACTCTACAATGATTGTTATTATTCATTAATAAAATTGTATTTCTGAGGTAAGATATATTTCTTCTGAGATATTGTCAACACATCTATATATATATTAAAACGCGTAAGTAAGGTTTGCAGCTTGCCACGTGTCACTCCATGTCAGCGCCACCATTATACGTAATAATATGCAATAATACACAAAATGCTAGTAATGGGTTTTGAACATGCGACCTATTAGTTGTAATGTCATAGGCTCTACCACCAAGCCACATCCCTTTGTAATTAAGAGTTCCTTTTACCTTGATTAAGCCTTGGAAAAAAGTAAAGAGACCTCATCTATTACAATTCTTCATGTTCCTTTTAATTGGTTTATTTGATTCTTAAATTACACCATCAAAATTTTAATATTAAAATAATTAAATTTAGGTAAATTCCAAATGGTACCCTTGAAGAATTGGAAATTCCATTTGGTACCCAAAAATAAGTTTGTTCCATATGGTACCACTAAACTTTTGAATAAGTCTAAACCATGACATTCCGTTAACTTTTCCGTTAAAAAGTTGCCTAACCTTGTTCTAAGCCTAATCTAACCTTAAATAAACCTTAATTAAACAATTAAACCTTAATTAAAATACCAAAAAACTACCCAAAAAAAACACCCACAAAAAATACAAAAAAATACAAATTTTTTTTTAAAAAATATGGAATGGTTGGGGGAGGGCAGCTGGGCAGTTAGGGGGGTGGGGGGCCAGCGGCTGTGGCGGGGGTGGTTCGGCTGGGTCGGATTGGGGTGGAGGTTGGCTGGGTTTGGTCGAATTGGGGTTGGGGGGCGTCGTTGGAGGGGGTCCGACGGGGTAGGGTATGCGGGGTGGGGGAATTCGTGGGTGGGAGGGGGCGGTTTCCGGGGTGGGTGGGGTCGGGGAAGGGGGTTTCCGGGGTAGGTGGTGTCGGGTGTGGGGGAGGCTGGGCATTTTTTAATTTTTTAATTTTTTTTTTGTATTTTTTTGTATTTTTTTGGTATTTTATTGATAATTAATCATAATTAGCAAACTAATTATATAATTAACAATAAATTATATTAATAATGAAGGTTAAGAAACTTTGTTAACGGAAAAGTTAACGGAATGTCACGGTTTAGACTTATTCAAAAGTTTAGTGGTGCCATATGGAACAAACTTATTTTTTGGGTACCAAATGGAATTTCCAATTCTTCAAGGGTACCATTTGAAATTTCCCTTAAATTTACGAGGAATCTTATTCTAACTCAACTAAAACAACCCCGGACATCGTGGGGGGGCCACATACTAGTTAGTATTTAAAACCCATAATGTAACTGTTGGGACACATTGTCCATGTGTATTTTGATGATGACAAACACAATTAGTTGATCTAACATGTTTGGTGAAGTTTTGTTGCAGATGCCTAAACAAAGTCTCGAAGAATCAATTGTCAAACGCTTTAGACTAAGGCCAATTTCCAAATATGTAAAAGTGTGTGTTCGTAAATAACGGATCAAAGTGCTAATGTGTAATATTAGAGATTGTAGGTATTTTACTTGAGATAGTAAAATAAATGCAATCTATAATATAACACCTAAATAAAACGATTTGCGAAAACAAAAAAAAAGGGAAAATCGTTTTTTGAAAAATTGTTTTATAAATCTGGAATATCTTTTTTTGGAAAAGATAAGTTTTTTTGGAATAAAAAGGTTATAGAAATTTCTGATTTTAAAGAAAAGAATCTGTCTACAAAATCAGTCCTAATACTATTAGGAAACAAATATTTTAAAGAAGATAAAATCTTTTTTAAAGATAATTGCTTGCTTAAGTTTAGGAAACTATCAAGTGGACAATTCTATCTTTGTAAAGCTTAAAAACTGATTTGAAAAACGTGAGCCTTGACAAAGAGTAAAAAGATCAGAAAATATAAAAGATACGCGTTTCCAGAAATTGTTTTAGAGAGCTATTTTCAGAAACATATCTTTAACCTCTCTGAGATCAGCACTGAGACCTGTGACAGAAAAACACATACTTAAGCTCGATAAATACCTCTAAACTGCTTAACCCAGAAGTACAAAAAAAGAGGATTCAAATCTTTCTGTAATTTCATCTTTTATAGAGAGTGTTGAGTTGAGTTCCTAAGGGAATTAGACTTAATTAGGCAACACTTAGAGTTAAGTGTTGGGGGGCACTACTAGGGTTAGTAGTGAGGGAATCAAGTTGTATCAAGAGTTTGGTATTTTGTGATTCAATTAATAAAAGAAAAGGTAGGGTGGACGTAGATCTCAGAGGTGAGATTGAACCACGGTAAAATTTCTTGTCTCGTCTCTTTATTACTGCCTTTCTATTTACCATTCTAGAAATTCTTATCGAATTAACAATATTCATATACGCAACTCAAAAGCTCAGAGAAGGTCTCTAAGATCTCGAAAGAAAGTTCGATAAAATTTAGAAAATACCACACTCAATTCAACCCCCCTTCTTGAGTGTCTCCTTGTGATCCAACAATTGGCATCAGAGCCTAATATTCTTGTAAGGTTAATCCCTAGAGAATAGCTAGCATGAATTCACAAGATGACTCTCAAAGAAGACACTCAAAGTGTCCGGTTTTCAATGGAGAAGATTATGGATGGTGGAAGGCTAAGATGATGATTTACATCCAAGGGTCGGATTATGAATGCTAGAAAATCATAAGAAAAGGACCCATCCTCATCCAACTCAAAAATAATGAGGGAAAGTTGGTTGACAAAGACGAAGACGACTACGATTCAACCGACTATGCAAAGGCCGAGAAGAACTTTAAAGCTATGAATATTCTCCAATATGGAATTGGACCTGATGAATACTCAAGGATCTCTGCTTGCTCAACGGCAAAGGAAATATGGGATACTCTCGAGTTAGCCCACGAAGGCACAAATGAGGTAAAACAATCTCGCATTGATTTGTTAGTTCAACAATATGAATTGTTTACCATGGATAAAGATGAATCAATAAATGAAATGTTTACTCGCTTTACTATCATCACAAATGAATTGCGTTCTCTTGGAAAAATTTATTCGTCAGAAGAATTGGTTAGGAAAGTGTTAAGAAGTTTGACAAATCGTTGGCTACCAAAAATAACTGCTATACAAGAAGCCAAGGACTTGTCGAAACTTCCCCTAGAACAATTAATTGGTTCTTTAATGACTCATGAACTTGTTCTAGATGCTAAAAATCTTACACCAAAGAGCAAAGGTTTAGCATTAAAAACTGAATTAGAAAGTGATGATAGTGATAGTGATAGTGATGAAGATGTTACTTTTCTTACTAGGAGATTCAAAAATTTTCTTAAAAAGAACAAAAATAGTAATCCTAGCAAGAATGCGAATTTCAAAGGTAAGAGTACTACATCTAACTATAAGAAAAGTGCTACTAACTCTGGATGTTTTAAGTGTGGAGAATATAGCCACAGGATCAAGGAATGTCCCTTGTGGGAAAATGAGAAACTCAAAGATAAAAGAGAACAATCAAAAAGGGAGTTCAAGAAGGCCATGGTAGCAGCCGTATGGGGAGAATCCGAGTCTGATGAGGAACAGTCAGAGGCACTGAGCCAAGAGGCAAAACTTTGCCTAAATGCAACTGAAGGATCTCAGAGAAGGTCTCAGTACCTAGATGACTCGCATCTATGTCTTATGGCGAAAACACCCACCTCCCAAGATGAGGAGGACAATGCAGAGGTAAATCTCACTTCTTTGAAATCTAAGATACCTCTATTATCCAAAAATAAACTAATTGCTTTGCTTAGTAATGTAATTGACGATTGTCAAGAAATGCGTGATGAATTTATAAACATGAAAAAAGATTTGAAAAACATCACTAAGCAAAAAATTGGGTTGGAATTGGAATATAAGGAATTGCTAGATGATAACAAGGACTTGGTCAAAAGAAATAAAGAAATGGACAAAACGATAAATGACCAAGTCGTTGAGATAAGTGCGCTAAAATATGAAAAAGCTCTTGCTAAAGAAATTGTAAACAGCACTGTGCCCTATACTGAGCTTGAGGCAAAGAATCTTGACTTTGAAAAACAAATAAACGTTTTGAACCTTGAACTACTGGAACTGAAAAATGAAAAGGAAAACCCTAGGGTTGACCCTATAAATGAAGGACAAGGTACAAAACTTTATGAAGATTTTGAAAAAGCCAAACATGACTTAAACACCCTAAATGACAAAAATGAAAACTTGAAAGCAACAATTGAGTCTTTGAAGGTGCAACTGCAGAAGTCAAAAATTGCCACACCTGGTAGTAATATCCTAGACCATATGATCTCTCAAACAAAAAATCGAAACAGACATGGTTTAGGATATACTGACCAGAAGCTCAGTACAGGTCTCAGAGCTAAAAATTGTGAAAGAGACTTTCGAAAGCGAAAATATGTTGATCTTCCCGAATATTTGATTTGCTACTTCTGTGGAAAGAATGGACATCTCATGAATGACTGTAATGCAAAGAAAAAACATGTTGAGAAGAATGCAAAGTATGCAAATCAAATATGGGTTAGAAAGGATCTCTTAGATGCTCAACGAAAGAAGAAGGGACCCAAGCAAGTTTGGGTTCCTAAAACTAACAAGTGATCTTTTTGCAGGTGAAAGTGAGAGAAAACAGCCTATTATCCTCCGCATTAGCTGCTTAAGACCTATGATTAGTGAAAATTCAATTCCTCTCACTTGTAGCCTTACCATGGAGGGTGTGTTACATTTGGCAACAATAGAAAAAGGGTGAATTTATTGGCTTTGAGATATATTTCTAGCAATTGATTTGTGTTATATGCCTTATCTTCTCTCATAGATGTGTTGAATCGGAGTCTATAATATTTATCCATGTGAAAATTTGTGAAAGAGTCTTTTAATTGTGATTTAGGACTCGCAAGGTCAAATGATGTTGTCCTGATGTCTTGATTCTAAGTTGCCAAAGTATTAAGCTAAATGATCCTAAGTTGCTGAACTATTGAGCTATGAAATGATAATTCACTTTTCTATGGTAAGCTTGATCTTTAGCCCGATATTTTGATTTGCTTATTTTGAGTTTGACATTTGGCCTTATTATTTCTTCTTTACTTACTTCATTTACTTCCCCATTACATCCTTGTTTTCATCCCCTATTGCTCCAAACAACAAGTGCTTTTAACCTTGATTCATGATTATGTTCGGGGCAAAGACACATTCTGTAAAAATGGTGAAAGAAGAGGTCATGAGTTGAGGGGGAACTTGAAGAGGTCGGCAATGAAATTCTATAAGTGAAAGAAAGAAATCAGTGGGGCACATTACA
Source organism: Patellifolia procumbens (assembly GCA_947645195.1). Classification (NCBI taxonomy): domain Eukaryota; kingdom Viridiplantae; phylum Streptophyta; class Magnoliopsida; order Caryophyllales; family Amaranthaceae; genus Patellifolia; species Patellifolia procumbens. The sequence goes on from CANSGD010000913.1 coordinate 115,989, forward strand.
AGGCACAGTACAAGGCACAGTGCCATGGACATAATTTGAAAGAAGATAAGTTCACATTTCACAAGTTAATATTCTTTGCTGGTTCTCATTAATTGACTCTATGATTTCTATATAGTCTACATCTCCTTTAAAAAAATGGAAAATAGGAAGGAAAAAAATGAAAAAAATAAATCCTTCCATGACATCAAAATATAAAAAATAAAAAAAATGAGATGAGACAATTCATATTAGAGTTTAATTATGATATGATGAAAAGAGTTGTGATTACCATGTCTTTGGATTATTGAATATACGAAGCAAAGCTATCTTTGAAGGAAAGAGATTGTCCAGTGGCACAATAACATATACAGTGCCGAAGTGAAGAAAGTTCCAAAATCTATGCGTGATGATGTCAAAAAGGTGAATAAGGTTTGAGCACTTGTTGAGCATATCCCCATTCCAAATAATTCAAGCTTGCTTACCTTATTTCTTTATCCTACCATAATTCTTCACTTTTACCTTATGATCCATAACTTTGAATTGTGAATTGGATTAACTCTTGCTTCATAGTTTAGAATTGTGAGTTGGATTAGTTCTTGCTTCAAAACTTTGGATTGTGAATTGAATCTTGACGTAGCACCAGCATCACTAGATTGATTTTTGCTTGAGCTACTATTTTGCATGGACAATTGACTTCGAACTATGATACTATGGATTTGATGCCTCCTTTTTGATAATGTCAAAAGGGGGAAGATTTGGTATATAGCACTATGTTAATGCTAGATGTTCATTCTCATGAAATCGTATCATGTTTGCCAATGTAATATTTGCTTATGTTGAGGGGGAACTATTATGTATTTGTCATCATCAAAAAGGGGGAATTTGTTGGGACACATCCATGTGTATTTTGATGATGACAAACACAATTAGTTGATCTAACATGTTTGGTGAAGTTTTGTTGCAGATGCCTAAACAAAGTCTCGAAGAATCAATTGTCAAACGCTTTAGACTAAGGCCAATTTCCAAATATGTAAAAGTGTGTGTTCGTAAATAACGGATCAAAGTGCTAATGTGTAATATTAGAGATTGTAGGTATTTTACTTGAGATAGTAAAATAAATGCAATCTATAATATAACACCTAAATAAAACGATTTGCGAAAACAAAAAAAAAGGGGAAATCGTTTTTTGAAAATTGTTTTAAAAATCTGGAATATCTTTTTTTGGAAAAGATAAGTTTTTTTGGAATAAAAAGGTTTTAGAAATTTCTGATTTTAAAGAAAAGAATCTGTCTACAAAATCAGTCCTAATACTATTAGGAAACAAATATCTTAAAGAAGATAAAATCTTCTTTAAAGATAATTGCTTGCTTAAGTTTAGGAAACTATCAAGTGGACAATTCTATCTTTGTAAAGCTTAAAAACTGATTTGAAAAACGTGAGCCTTGACAAAGAGTAAAAAGATCAGAAAATATAAAAGATACGCGTTTCCAAAAATTGTTTTAGAGAGCTATTTTCAGAAACATATCTTTAACCTCTCTGAGATCAGCACTGAGATCTGTGACAGAAAAACACATACTTAAGCTCGATAAATACCTCTAAACTGCTTAACCCAGAAGTACAAAAAAAGAGGATTCAAATCTTTCTGTAATTTCATCTTTTATAGAGAGTGTTGAGTTTAGTTCCTAAGGGAATTAGACTTAATTAGGCAACACTTAGAGTTAAGTGTTGGGGGGCACTACTAGAGTTAGTAGTGAGGGAATCAAGTTGTATCAAGAGTTTGGTATTATGTGATTCAATTAATAAAAGAAAAGGTAGGGAGGACGTAGAGTTTGGTATTATGTGTATCAAGAGGTGAGATTGAACCACGGTAAAATTGCTTGTCTCGTCTCTTTATTACTGCCTTTTTATTTACCATTCTAGAAATTCTTATCGAATTAACAATATTCATATACGCAACTCAAAAGCTCAGAGAAGGTATCTGAGATCTCGAAAAAAAGTTCGATAAAATTTAGAAAATACCACACTTAATTCAACCCCCCCTTCTTGAGTGTCTCCTTATAACAAAATCGAGATGGAGGTGGTACAACAGTCCACAGATGAGGAACTGTAATTGATAAGTAGCTTAGATATGCCCATACATTTGCACAAGCTGCTGTATGGTCTAATAATGTTATCAGACCTTGCTATTGACAAAATCAGGCTTTGCTTCCCCAATTGTGGTTCCATCGCATGTGCAGAGCTTCTTATAATTCTCACCTACTCCAGCGCTCCTAGCGATCACAGCAGCTGCAAGGCCAGGATCAGATTTGTCCTCCGATGCATACAAGACAATGGACCTTCCGATTAAATCAACGACCCGCAGCATTTTCTTGATTCCTGAATAATATGCTTCACCTTTCTCATCAACCTCTAATTCTCCCAGGTCTCAGCATTTTCTTGGATGGGTGATGGTTCTTGGGTGGTCGGTTTTGTAAATCTGGGTGGGTGGTGGTTTTTGGGTGGTTGGTTTGGGTCGGTTTGGGAAGGTGGTTTTGTGGGTGGTGAAAGTGGCTGATTTTGTTTTGGGGGAAGGTGGTGGTTGTCTGGTTGAGATTGTGGTGGTTGTTGCTGGGTGGTGGCAGAGTAGGGGAGGGGTTGGGGGAGGAGAGAGAGTGGGAGGGGTTGGCGAGGAGAGACACAGAGAGGGTGAGAGGGGTGAGGGTGGGTTTAATTTTTATTTAGTTTAATTTTTTTACTTTTAATTAAAAGTAAAGTATAATTATGAAATTTAACGGAAAAGTTAACGGAAATTTAGTAGTAATGGCAATTAAGCTAACGACAGTAACTTTGATGACATTTGAGCTAGCTCGAAAAACAAAGGGGTACCCGAGGAATTAGCCTTAACCCCGGGGGTACCTCAGGAAATATCCCTAAAATTTATTATCTTACGCGGCAAAAAATTGGTGATAATTAAAATCTTTGACTAAAAGATTGTGGTAGGCATTTCTCAAATACCCGTTATAAAATCGTCGTGTTGTAGAAATTTCTAGAAATAAAAGTTAATATCTTTGGGGAAAAAGTTGTCGGTATACATAACATAACGGCAAATGCTAACGAACGCCTCGGGGCATTGGCTAAGACAATTAAAAGTGAAAATATTAAAATTAACATAAACAATAATTATAAACCATAAATTTTGTCAAAAGAGACCTTATAAGTCACAAATATTGTAAAAAAACACCTTATGTACTTTTATCTGCGAAAAAACACTTTATATGATATAATATATCAAATTATAGACCTTATTATCATATTTCGGCCAAAAAGGTCAAACTTTTGGGTCATTTGCTCTCTTTTTTTCTCCTCTTTTGTACATCATAATTTAGACTATAAATTTATGTTGATATACGTGACTTCTACACACAAAAAGGGAGGAAAAAATAGACCCATAGGTTGACTTTTTAGCCTAAATATGATAATAAAGTGTTAAATTTGATAAATAATGACATATAAGGAGCTTTCTTACAAGTAAAATTTTAAAAGGTGTTTTTTCACAAAGTTTATAACAAATAAGGTCTTTTCCGACAAAAATTTCCTTATAAACCATCTTAAAAAATATATTGAATATTAAATAACACTTTGTGAACGTTCGTTAGCAAGATCCTAATGTAATGCTTTATTCAATTCAAAAAGAGTTGAACAACTTTTTAAATGGTATCGCACGGTACAAGTACAATCTATTTGTAAGAGAAACATAGATTAGGAGAAGAAAAAAGGGTAACAAGACTACAACTTACATCCATTTTATCTTGCTGCGTTTGGAAGCCATTACGAAGCATGGCAGCCCCAACAAATACCGCCACTTGGATTTTCTCTGGAAAATGATGGATCGCATTTGTAAGACTATGTCCTCCCGCACTATGCCCCACTAAAATCACCTAAATTGACATAATGATTCAAGATTAATGCACATTGTGTCATCGATAACGCCCTGTCAAATGAGACGATAAGGGTACATGAAATTTTAGCAAGTAATATTATGGGATGTTTTCTAATTGACTTTCAGTAGTTGATTTTATCTTGTATCAGGTGTTGTAACCGATTTTTTAAGTATTAAATTTTTATAAGATAAAAAAATTCATAAAAGCAATTGTTAATAATGGTTATTCAATTTTTAAAATGAAAATAAACGGCAAAAAGCAAATTAAACAAAAGTGTGGTACAAGCAACTTTTAGAGTTTGGTTTAAAAATTGGCATTTTAACCACATTAAAAGCCATATATGAAAACCACCAAAAATCTATTTACCAAATGCTCTCGATATGTTTTCTTTCTGTGCGAATGAAGTCACAAAATTAATGATGTGTATAGAATTTCATGCCAAATAGTCTCGTAGGTACCATCCTCACAATTGTTTAGGGCATAACTCTTAATTTTTTGAATTATATTTTTAAGAACTAACATAACCATTAAATAAATAAGACTTTTTTGTCAGAAACAACCTTTTATAATCACTTTTTTGCGAAAAATAACTTTTTTTTTGCAACTTACAACCTAAAACCTAATTTTTTTTGCGAAATGAAACTTTTTTCTAATTTCCGCCATTGACCGTTAGTTTCCACTCCAAACCACCCCGACACCACCCGAAAACACCCCAAAACCACCACCCACCCTAACCCGAATGGTTGTGACTGTTGGGGTGGTTTCGGGTTCTGGGGTGGTTTTGGGGTGGTTTCGGGTGGGCTGGGCTGGTTTTGGGGGTGGTTTCGGGTGGGTTGTGCCGGTTTTGGGGGTGGTTTTGGGTGGGCTGGGCCGGTTTTGGGGGTGGTTTCGGTTGGGGGTGGTTTTAGGGTGGTCTCAGGTGGGGTAGTGGTGGTGTCGGGGTGGTTTGGGGTGAAAACTAACGGTCAACGGTCTAAAACTAACGGTCAATGATGGAAATTAGAAAAATGTTTCATTTCGCAACAAAATTTAGGTTTTAGGTTGTAAGTTGCAAAAAAAATTTAAAAGGTTGTTTTTCGCAAAACAGTGATTATAAAAGGTTGTTTATGACAAAAAACTCAATAAATAATTCAAAAAGAGGTTTCATGAGTTCTTGTTTTTTTCAAAAATTTTATCAACAAATATGGTTTGGTGATAAAGTTACTCCGTCCTAAGTTCCTTTTAACATTCACTTTGGCACGTAATTTATAATTATTTGTTGTTTGCTTATCAATTGATATTTGTTATCAAAGTAGTTGTTGTAGAAGTTAGTGTATTATTTTATATAGAAGAGAAGCGAATGTGACCCAAATTGTAAGAGTTATGATAAAATTCGGTAAATGTTAATGAATATGACAGTAGTAATATATCATCTTCGTAAAAGTTGATCAATTTAAAAATAATATGTAAATCATATCTTAAAATAGAATTGTAAAGAGTAATTTTAAGCTAGAGGAAAAAAAATATAAAGAATGAATGACAAAGACAATATTACATTCCAAATAATTGCCTGTGGTATATCAATAAGAGCTTATTAGCAATGCTCTTTTTATAAAAGTTCATGGCACTATTCATTCCTTTTCTCTCTCCTAAAATGTCATATTTCAACCTTTTCTTATTAACAATGACCTATTTTAAAGTTCATCACCTTCTCTTCCTTACCCCACCATACTTTCTCTCTCTTACATTATTTATTTATTTCAATTATATTTAAATATGCTCATGAACAAGTAAAATTGATTATTAGCGAAAATTTATACTTAAACGTTGTTAAGTTCTAATTAAACATAATTAAGAATATTTTAAGTGTAATTAATTAAGAAAAAATTCCCAAAATATATCAAAATTGGTCTCATTTTATAGATCTCAAAAAAATATGACCGTTTGGTAATTTTTTTTTGAATTTTATTTTTAGAGAAAATAGCTATATAAATTTTAAACGATTATATTTTCTCTCACCTCCAGCATCCAATCAGGAAGCGCCACTTGACCCACTTCACTGAGGCGCGTCAGAATTGCTTGATGCCTTTATGCGTGATACGGTGCGTTTCTAGTGTTTTCTTTGCAAATTTCTTTTTTTTCTCTTTTAGCTTTATTTTTTGGGTGATGACTGTTTGTCCCATTGGGTCATCTTATGACCTTGTTTGATGAAAACTTTACCAATACCTTTCTATTGTCTCATTGTTAATAGGCCAAAATAAAGTTCATGGCATGAACTTTTACAAAAGAGCATTGCTAATAGTGCTCTTTAAGTATTAGAGAAACATTCAAACAAAAAAGAATGTCATGTTGTGCAACATGGGATAACACAAGTACACAACGAAGTGACCCTTACAAGTTCCAATAAGTATATGTAGCTAACTAGAATACTAGATATATAACTAATATAATATTAAAGATAAAATTTTATAAAGTTTGACCACAAAAGTCCAATTAGCCGAAAATAAGTTGAGGTGATGAAACAAAGAGTGATAGAGGGTCGAACCTTACTTTTTTACTCGCCGGTAGGCTAGCTAAAAGATCATCGAGGGGTTTATTATAGTCTTGGAAAGTAAAGATAGTGTCAGCGTTAGAGGGGTCAATCCCGGAGCTTCTGAGATCCGGGCAACTGACCTCATAACCGATGCTTTCAAGTAGACCTCGGACTTTGTACCAACACCATCCTCCATGGCTAGCACCATGGACCAGCACAAACTGCACGGGCAAGGCTTCCATATTATTTTCAGGCTTAGTTAGCAGTTTAGCACTATTTGTATTTTGTGGGTATATCACGAGGGCTATGAAGATTATCAACTTATATATATCAGGCAAGCTAAGAGGAGCCATTTCCTGCCACACTAATGATAGGGAACATAGGATTTATTTATTCTCTATGTCACCGCTAAAGGTGGCTGCTCAATTACGCAATTGGATCAACATTAATTTCTGAGAAAGACACGAAGACTTGAGGTGGAGAATAGTAAGTCTTGTTTAAGACTTGCTCATACATTATTTTGTTGGGGGTCACTTCACTATCAGTGAACCCAATTAATGTAATGAATTACGTCCTAGTTAGAGTTGAGTAGAACTTGGTCTATACTGCACTAAAACTGTAATTCAAACCGTTTCGGTGCAGTTTGGATTTGTTTATAGGTTCAAAAAAATGGGTTGATTTCGCGGTTTGGATAGGGTTATTATATTTCTAAACCAAACCGCAACACAAATCGCTTAAGTGTGTTTAATATTCGACTTACCAATAATTTTGTACCTTTAGTAGTAATGTATGTAGCAATTTTATAATTTTTTTTATTTTTTTCTAGCTTTTTTTTTTGTAGTTTATTTTATTTTTTTAACCACAAATGTATAGTTGGTAAAATAAAGCAACAATTACAAATTAGACAAAAAATTATTGAGATAATATATGAGTAAACCGCAAACCGTATTGAGTTGAGTTGGTCCAAAGTGCAGCTTGAGTTGATTTGAAAAAACGTCAAACCGTTTTTGTATGGATTGGTTTAGGTTATGTCCCAAACCGCACCAACCCTACTCATGCTCAGTCTAATCCTAGCTATTTATAAGACAGTCTTATTTAAAAATTCGTAAACATATGAAGGAACACAAAAAAAAAAGGTATTTATATTTACATGATGGCTCCTTTTGAATGCTTGATTGTGTTATTCTTAACGCTGAATGTTCCATGTGTAGACAAAGATCATCATGTTGACTAAAATGGCATCTTCTATATCTGCCAAGCTTATATGATCGTTTCATTTCGTCCGGTGGCTCCTCCACTCACTAGTCATTACTATTCTTTCTGTGTTATTCTCGCCTGCCAAAGTGGGATAAACACGTGAAACTATTACCACGAAAATAGATATAGCTTTGGTACATATGACTATATAAGCTACAATGATTCGTATCAGAGAATAACATCATAACATGCAGATATAAATCTTTCTTACATATACTTATAGGACTACAGGAGTTAATTCTGGAATCAGTCTTAATTTTTTATTTTTTTTTCGAGAAAAGGATAGAAGAAAATATATTAGGTGACCCTTCTCTCAAGGGTGAAATCTAAATTATATAAAAGAAAAATATAATACGAGGTCTTATCGGTTAGGGCATCAAACTCCTGGGCTTTTTGAGTTATATGATGTCTTTGTTTGGAGAGGTAGTCGGCTTCATTATTCGCTTCTCTGAAAATGTGTGTTATTGTTGTCGTCTTGAATCTAGTGAGAATTTGTCTGATATCGTCAATGAGAGTCTGTATGCACCATGGGGTATTGTATTTTCCTTTCAATGTGTTGAAGACTATTAAGTACTCCCCTTCAATGACTAAGTCTGAAATTTTCATGTTCCTTACTTGGAGAAGGCCATTACGTAGAGTAGTGGCTTCAGCAATAAGAGGGGACGACTTCTCTAACTTGTAAGCCTTTGCCTTCACAATTTTGCATGTAGAGTCTCTAAGTACAATGCCTGCCGCCACTGAGTCTTGGGTAGCTGATCCATCAAATTTTAATTTGATGAGGCTTGGATGTGGGGGGTCCAATGGACGTGGATGGTGGTTAAAGGTTTGTTTGAGGGTGGTTGAAGCTTATGTATCAGTCTTAATTAGATGTTTTCATATTATTATTTCCTTAAAGATTGCTGTAGTAAAAATTGTTAAGGATAGAAATCATTTGTCATAGGTGAGTATCGATACAAAATGGATAGACACCAAAAGTTTTTTGAAAATTTGAAAAGGTTGAGGTTTTCGAGCAGACGTTTCACTTCTTCATGCTGGATTTCATTTTTTGTGATTTTTGCTCAAAAATAGTTGTATGAACTATGTTTTGCAAATTGTCAATATGTGCTTGAGCCGCACCTATAAGAAGGAGAGGGTGTATACATCTACAATATCAAAGGAGGTTTCACCTTTATACCATACTGCTATAAGTTTATTAATGTGTAACTCTCACATGAGATGTTTTTGTGGGGCGTAATCCTTAACACTCCACTCACGTGAGATCCATTCCTAATTGGTCCAGAGTATAAAAGTTTCCGATTGTGGACATAACTTTGAAACCATGTTGATTATCTTGTAAGTGACCGCCTACTTTAAAATTAACATTTGGGAACGACCTAATCTCAATATTAAGGAGAACAAATTGCCTTTCTGAAAAATAGTGGTTCAATCCACTTCGTCGCTTGTTTAATCCATTTTTATTGTGACCTATTTGATCCATTATATTCAATAATCATAATATTTAATCCATTCAGTTACTGGTTTAATTCATTTAGTGACTACTTTAATTCATTCGGTAAATCTCATAGTTTTCTATTTTAAAAAATGTTGTAGCTGGAGACTAAAAGTAAAATAAAAAAGGGTGAAGAGAAAGGACGACAAGGTTAGTGCGAAATGTCCAGGAATACTGTTGGATTAGAGTTAAACAAAATGGATCTATAAATAGAATATGGACTTAAAATTAGACCACCTCTCTTTTAATAATTTATATTATGGCTAAAAGATGAGCAAGAGGTTTGTGGAAGATGAAGCTCCTTCCTTGCTCTATCTTTTTGTATATTAAGACATGTTCCTCCGAGGGATATTTACTTGAAAACGATAGTGTATCTAATCTAGACAATAAATCAATACGTCAAGCTAAATGCATGATTGTATTATTTGTATACACTGATTTAGTTTTCTGGACTAACCAAAAATACTAGCGCTACTACAAATGTTAACTAGCAACTCATGAGTTTAGTTTAAAGGAATGTTCAATGTGCCTAATCAATGGTTTTGTTTTTGGATAGCATGGTTGAAAAAGGAAAGGAGAAGACTAGACAATGTTTCACTTGGCGAGATAGCATGGCTAAAAAAAACATTATTACCTAGTCATCTGGAAGTTGGTTATGGGATTGGTATAACTAGTTACTGCATTGGGTTTAGTTTTAGCGCGCCTAAAGGCCTTAGGCGCCTAGTCGGAGTATGTCTAACAGTTGACCCCACACCATACCTTTCACATGAGAATATATGGTTGTAGGTCTAAGTTTCTGTATCTTCCATTTTTGAAGATGAAACAATTCAACCGAATTGTTAGAGATAGACATCTTCATTTTAAAAGAGGCAAAATTCGAGTTTATCGGTGGAGGGAAGGAGGTGTCACATGGTGGAATGTCTTGAAGTCATAACGGACTTGAATCATTGTTCTTATAATTATGATCCTATTATAGACATACTATTCTGCGATTCAAATTTGGCCACACGCTTATACTTACGACTCTATAATTTTCTTTCTAACTAGCGAAATCTTCACAAGTTTATTTTAGATTATTCAGAGCTACTAATATATTATCAATTATTATTAATTTAGCAATTAAACTAGTAAAAATCTTATTATGGCCTTTTAAACCTATAATACGAGTGTAATATCTAGATTATTCGTATTTGTAGAATCGCACGATTATACGATTTAATCCTACGATTCGATTATGAGAGGTCTTTATGATCCAAAGTAGAATCTCGATTATGAGAATCTTGACTTGAACCATAACATTACAGGTTGATTTTCGATAACATTAGGGTTATATTTTGTTGACCTAATTATAACTAAATAATTAAGAGAGTGAAACATATTTGAGCTTTGACAGGGGCTAACAAGTTATGATAATTATACAACTTAAAATAATTATGCAACTGAATATAAGTTCCAAGAGCTACTTAAGTTTAATCAATTATAATTCATAAACTACTGATATGTCAAAGTAAGTGAACAATCAAAGAGACTTTCGACTTATTCTTTTGGACCAAATCAATGAAAAACCAATCAATTTAGTAGATGTGTAAATTTCCTCTCACAATTCCATTGAAGACAATTCCACTTCAGTACAATTTAGTTTAATTTAAGTTAGTCACTAAATGAACCGTCAAAATCTCTTTCATTGTAAACCAGTGAATATTACGTCAAAAATCTCCTTATTGACAACTTGGGTCAAGGGCCATTAGACTAGTAGATAAGTTTGAATAATCAAGATCATTGATCATGAAATGACAAATTAGTGAAGAATAAGAGTGGTCTTTTTTTTGTCCTCCCTCGCACCTTCTGCGAGTCTCACCAAATACCAAATTCATGAGCCTCGTCTATATATAACTATCATACGGTCTTACCAAAGACATACTACAAAGGAAAAACTAGCTATATATTAAATATTATGTGGTTATTTCCCCAATAATAATTTGTGAATGTTTTCCCTGATTTTTTTTCCAAGTTGAGAGTATCAAACAAAGCTCTCTTCCGAACATTAGTTAGTTGAAGTATCAAACAAAGCTTCATTTCTCCCATTCATGTCTTATCTTTATTTTTTTGTTTAAACCATACAAATACGATGGCGCAACCCAACCCAACCCAACCCAACCCAATCCTTTTCTACTCCTTTTCTTGTCTGGGCAGCAGGTCCACCACTGTTGTGGATTTATCAGTGTTCACCAAAATAGTGATAGCCTTTAAAATTTGGCATGACAAATAGATAAGCTAAGTGTAGTCATTGTAATTTGTACCGTCATGTCTAGGACCCTCGCCAGACAGGTTGGGTACTCTTCGGTATACCTCTCCCTCCCCGGCTAGCGCATACCAGCCTTGTATTTTTTTTCATCCTAAAATAAAGAAAGAAATAAAAAGTAATACATCCTTCCATATCAGATTTTAGAAATGGGATTGATGATCTTTGAAAGATCTTACAAACAAATATTGTAGTAAAAAAAAGCTTATATTTCCCCTATCAATTACACTTAATTTTATTGGGACAATTTTATAAATTATATTTGACTTGACTTCATATAGAATACTAGTATAACAAAAAATCAAGTATATGAATTTAGTTATAATCATCTATTGATACGAAAATAGTTTGCTTTAACAAAAGGCGCTATGTAGACACTAAAAATTTATTAGTGTTTTACATTAAAATTAAGTCAATTAATTTTGAGCTAAAAGAAATAATAGCCCAATTTAATTAATTTGCCCACCTAAATAAAGCCCAAATTAAATAAACATGATTTGGGTTGTAAAATATTTTGGGCCTGCCCATATAACTAAGTCCAAAACAGATGGTTAAATGGACAAGGTAAAAAGACTACCAAGTCATAAACGGGCCCAAGCCCACACCACCAAAAGTCCATGAAGGGTTTCCATCCCCTATAAATAGACCTCTTCACCTTCAGTTACAGGGGTCGGAAAAATCATTATTCTCAAGAGCTCACAAATTTCTCTTGGAAATCCTCTCTAGAAGTAGTCAATAAGCACATCAAATTCGTGCCGACTGTTCAGAGAAACTCAAACACATTCGACTGAGATTCAAGCTGTGTCAGCCCTCAATCGAATAAACCCAAACAAAAACTCAAACTCAGGTTGACGTTGACAAAACGTCACCCTACACTCAAACTCAGGTTGACGCTGACAAAACGTCACCCTACACTCAAACTCAGGTTGACGTTGACAAAACGTCATCCGACACTCAAATTCAGGTTGACGTTGACAAAACGTCATCCAACATTCAAATTCAGGTTGACGTTGACAAAACGTTGTCCTACACCCAAGTCAAGGTCGTCATCAACACGTGTCGACATCAAGCTGCGGAACAGAATCAGAGGACTTAGTTTATTTTATATAAACTGTAATACAGAGATTGTACCCAACACATTATCAATATAAATTTATCTTTGTTACGTTATTTCTTGGTTTATTTATTTAGACTACGAAATTTGCCGTATACAAATTTTGGCACGCTCGGTGGGACATCTCTGCCTTTCATCTCTGTTTCACAAAGAAAAAAAAATCAACTACTATAAGATCAATGGCCTCAAGGAAGAACATTGTTGAGTTCACTGACAACTTTGACGCTACCCAGCGAAAGACTGTGACGCTGGGTGATTTCATTGCCGACCAGACTCTTGGTGTAAACACAAGAGGAATGAAGAAAGTTGTTGTCGCCACTGCTGCTGCAAGCCTTCGAGCTGCGACAATCCCTACCCGTCAACGCAAATCAGTTAGGCAAACTGTTTCTGAAAATGCCATCACGTCTTCTTTTCGCAAAGAGCGTGAAGTCCCAGTGTTTGGCTCTAGCTCTGCAGCTGAATCTGACCAACCGTCTGTTGCTCCCCTCAAATGGAAGCAAACTGCAAATGAACGGTCAGAGAGATTGGTCGTTCGTACCAGTCCTTTCTTTAGCCCATTTAGGGTGGACGGTGATGCTGAATCCAGTAGTGATTCCTCTGCCTCTTCACCTCTGGAGACCCCTGACATAGAAAGATCATCTCAAGTCTCTAAGTCATTCACTGCTGCTGTCATGGTGACTTCAACAAAAACCGTTGAAGAGCAACTTGCTGAGATGAATAATCTACTGTAGAAATTGGTAAAAGATGGAGAAGAAAAGGATGCTCAAATCAAGCTTCAGAATGATCAAATCGCTACCCTGAACAAGAAGCTTGAGAAAAGTTCAATGGATGGATCATCTATGCATAGTGACAGTGAAAGCGGAAGTGAGAGTGATAAATCTGTGAAAGACAACTCTCACCTTCCATTGACTGCTAAACAAGTCCAGGATATGATAGCTAACGCTGTCAAGGGTCAACTTGGGGAAGGTTCTCAAGGTAGTCAGCGCTATGTGAAACCTTACACCAAGAGAATCGATAGGTTGCGTATGCCTCATGGTTACCAACCCCCTAAGTTTCAGCAGTTTGATGGGAAGGGAAGTCCTAAACAACACGTCGCCCACTTTATAGAGACGTGCAATAATGCCAACACTACAGGCGACTTGCTAGTTAAGCAGTTTGTTCGCTCCCTCAAAGACATCGCCTTTAACTGGTACACAGACTTATCTCCAGAATCCTTTGATAGTTGGGATGAAATGGAGATAGAGTTCCAGAATAGGTTTTACAGCACTCAACGTGTAGTTAGCATGATTGAGTTAACTAAAACTCATCAATGGAAAGATGAGCCGGTGATTGATTACATCAACCGATGGCGCGCTCTGAGTCTAGAGTGCAAAGACCGTTTGACTGAAGTATCTGCTGTTGAGATGTGTATACAGGGAATGGACTGGGACTTACTTTATATCTTGCAAGGTATAAAGCCTAGGTCTTTCCAAGAGTTGGCTACTCGAGCTCATGACATGGAGCTCACCATAGCCAATAATCGTGGTAAAAGTCATGCTTCTTATGAAATGAAGAAGGAAAAGAAAGATTTCAAGAAAGGCGACAAATCTTCAAAAGTTCAACTAAGGAGTCGATGTCGATCACATCCACTTCTGGGCCTGTCAAGATTTCTGGAAAGGCGAGCACTGAAGACAAAAGGAGTTCATCCTCAAGAGAGCCTAAGAAGGATAGGCCCACTTTAAAAAAATTGCAAGCAAAGAAGTACCCATTCCCGGATTCTGACTTGTCTGGAATGCTAGATGACTTGCTTGAGAATAAGGTCATCGAGCTTCCCGAACCTAAACGGCCTGCGGATGTTGGCAAGACTGCCGACCCCAACTACTGCCGATACCATAGGATGGTTAGTCATCCCATCGAGAAGTGTATAACACTTAAAGAAAAAATCATGCAGCTAGCAAAGGATGGAAGAATCGAGTTGGACCTTGATGAAACAGTTGAGACTAATCACGCATCCGCCGTGATAGAATCTCCATGGCAAGCTCAAATTTTGCAGTTCGGAAGTTTGGAGCCTGTGATTGTGTATGTGGCAAGACCAAGTACTCCAATGGCCAACATGTCACATGTTGAGCATGAAACTTTGGTTATCGCCCCTCACGAAGAAGATGACGAAGGGTGGACATTGGTCACAAGAAGGAGGCCTAGAAAACAAACAAGGCCACAGTCACAACCTTTCCGCCGACAAAAGAAGCAACAAAGGAAGAAGGGCCCTAAGCTCTCGAAAGGGAAGAAGAAGCCAAAGAAAAGTGTCAAGACACAAGTCCTTCCCATTGATTTACTTGAACAAGAACCGCTTACGCCAATAATCTTAGAGGAGTTCTTTCCCGAAGATTACTTCACTGTGGTTACTGTCAACACTGTCTCCTTTGTGGAGAATGAGCAAGAAGTAATGGAGGACAGTGAGGAAGATAATTCTCCTGCTGCAGAGAGCAAAGTGTCTTTTAAACTGACTCTTCAAAGTTCCGGAACTGAAATGGACCCGAAAGTTTTAACTGTATTAGAGGCCCTTCCAACGCGGATGGGATGGGGGCAAATCTTCAAACTGCCTCGAGAAATGTGTCAGCAAGTGGCTCTTGCACTTCAACAACCAGAATTATATGTTGACAAGATAAAAGGGGTTGAGGAACTCATTGAAAGCTCTGCTAATTGTGCATCTTGTAACTCTGCCTTAGCCTTTACATATGAGGATCTGCTGTTGGGTTCAAAACCTCACAACCGACCATTGTTTGTCTCTGGCTACATACTTGAGCAAAAGATCAACCGCATTTTAGTAGATGGAGGCTCAGCTGTCAACATCATGCCAAAAAACACTATGATTGAATTAGGGATTACAATGGAGGAGTTGTCTAATAGTCGTATAGTGATTCAAGGATTCGATCTAAATAGTCAGCGTGCAATAGGCATCATACGCCTAGACCTGAGTATGGGAGAACTAAATTCATCTACCCTCTTCCATGTGATTGACACAAAGACGTCATATAAGATGTTGCTTGGAAGGCCTTGGCTACATGAAAATGGTGTAGTCGCATCAAACCTCCATCAATGTCTTAAGTACTATCGTGGAGGTGAAAAGAAAATAAATGCGGATGTTAAACCCTTTAGCAAAGCAGATTCCTACTTCGCTGATGCTAAGTTTTTTGAAGACGGGGGAGCCTCAAGTGAGATGTTACCATCCCAAATTACCTCGACAGGTAAAAGGGGAGTTAAGAAAAATGAAGATGTCCCTTCATCTTCAAACTCTAGTAAACCACCTAGTAATGCCAAGCAACAATACATGGGAATGACGAATGAACAAAGTGTCACTCAACCTGTGAAAGACATGGGGGCAGCATCAAGAACTCCAGTCTTGAGATATGTTCCCAAGTCTCGTCGTAAGGAAGGGGAGTCCCCATTCACAGGATGTCAAGATGTAAAAGTTGAGCCAAAGATAAATGCACGGGTGGACGTAGGTACTCTTCAAACTTTGAAGAATGAAACAATGCTTCCCTTGTCTAAGGCCAATCAAAGTCAAATTTTCCAGCCTCCAATATCAGAATCTGAGGAGACAGCTAGAAGAAAATGGCTTAATAAGGGTAGATTTGATCCTAATGCCTATAAGCTCTTGGCAAAATCTGGGTATGACTTCGAAAACCCAGCACCTATGGGAAGCTAATTGAAGCAAAATCTCATGGACTTAATGACACACAAAAGAGATTACAAGAGCACGGTACGGTGGTTCAACCAACTAAATTAGGTTTGGGGTTCGATCCTCCAAAACCTATTCGGATTTCTGCACGACATAGGAAGAATATTTCTTCTACACAGTATATTACTTCTGAGCAGGCAGAAGAAAAGGAAAGTGAAAATAATGCAGCTAATCCAAGGGTGTCAGTTTTTGATCGATTGCAACCACCTGCCCCTAAGAAGCGTGAATCCGTATTTGGAAGGCTTAGAGGGAATGGAAAGAAAGAGGGCGCGGTTTTAAAAAGTCACATTCCACATCAAAACACTCTCCCTTTTAAGAAGAAAGCACAAGTTTTTGATCGTCTAGGCGTGTCAGCCTCAAGTAAACATCGACAAAGGCAATCAGTGATGAGTCGCATTGGAAGGAGGGACGACAAAGTTAAAGAAGACAGTGAACTTAAGAGTGTTGTGCCTTCTCGCATGAAGCGCACACAAGTGGTAGACATCATCGAGCATGGACCCTTAAAAGTGAAGGGGAGGGTTGTGGTACATACCAACCAGAGTACCCCGTCTGACAGAAAAGAAGAGGAAAATTTTGAACTTGTGTCTTCAAATCATATCACGGGCCATGAAGCTCATGATAGCGACGAAGAATTAGAGACAGATGAGGCGCCCAAACCTCTCGAGGACGGGGGGCAAGCCACTGTGGATGATCTAAAAGAGTTGAACCTAGGAACTCCAGACGAGCCACGCCCCGTCTATATTAGTGCTCATCTATCGCAAGAAGAAGAAGAAGAGTACTTTAATCTGCTCTCTGAATACAAAGATGTCTTCGCATGGAGTTACAAGTTGCCTGGACTCGACCCAAAAGTCGCTGTCCACCGACTGGTTGTCAAAAAAGGCATGAGCCCAAAGAAACAGTCCCAAAGACGGTTCAGACCTGAAATGATTCATGAGATTGAATCTGAAGTAAACAAGCTCATCGATGCAGGGTTCATTCGTGAAGTTAAGTATCCGACATGGGTAGCAAACATTGTTCCGGTGAGAAAGAAAAACGGGCAATTGCGAATCTGCGTAGATTTCCGTGACCTAAATGAAGCTTGTCCAAAAGATGATTTCCCACTTCCTGTGGTGGAAATCATGATTGACGCTACTACTGGTCATGAAGCCTTGTCATTTATGGATTGTACTGCTGGCTACAATCAAATACTCATGGCACCTGAAGATCAAGAGGCCACCGCTTTTCGTACCCCAAAAGGAATATTTTGCTATGTGGTCATGCCATTTGGGTTAAAGAACGCTGGAGCTACGTATCAACGCGCAATGCAACAGATCTTTGAAGACATGATGCACAAAATTGTGGAATGTTATGTAGATGACTTGGTGGTCAAATCAAAAAAGAGGGAGAACCATTTATGTGACCTTCGTAAAGTCTTTCAAAGACTACGGTATATGTCAACTGAAAATGAACCCTCTTAAGTGTGCGTTTGGCGTTACCTCAGGGAAATTTCTAGGTTTCGTTGTCAAGCATAGAGGCATTGAAATTGACCAAGCCAAAATTAAGGCAATTCAAGAAATGCCTGAACCAAGAAACCTTAAAGAGTTGCGCGATTTACAAGGACGTCTTACGTACATCAGAAGGTTTATCTCCAATCTAGCTGGGAGATGTCATCCCTTTAGTCATCTCATGAGAAAAGATGCCCCATTTGAATGGGATGATTCATGTAAGAAAGGCTTTGAAAGCATAAAGAAGTACTTGTCTTCTCCTCCTGTCTTGGGGGCACCAGTAAAAGGAAAGCCGCTCATTTTGTACATTGCGGCTCAAGAGGGATCCCTGGGGGCAATGTGTGCGCAAGAAATAGAAAATGGCAAAGAAACGGCACTTTACTACTTGAGTCGAACCTTGGTAGGTGCCGAGCTGAACTACTCACCCATGGAAAAAATTTGTCTTGCTTTGGTCTTTGCAATTCAAAAGTTAAGACATTACATGCAAGCTCATACAATCCGTGTCATCTCAAAAGCTGACCCAATAAAGTACATCCTTTCAAAGCCAGTATTGTCTGGAAGACTTGCGAAGTGGGCCATGCTTATGAAACAATACGACCTCGTGTATGTCCCTCAAAAGGCTGTTAAGGGACAAGCAATAGCCGACTTCTTTGCAGATCATCCAGTGCGAGCGGAATGGGAACTTTCAGATGACTTGCCAGGCGAAGATTTATTTTTCATTGACATACTCCCGCCTTGGCAAATGTACTTCGACGGTGCTGCTCGTCGAGACGGCGCGGGGGCAGGAGTTGTCTTCATATCCCCAGAAAAGCATGTACTGACTTACTCTTTTGTGTTGACTCAATTATGCACAAATAACATGGCTGAGTATCAAGCGCTCACACTAGGTCTACAAATGGCACCTGAAATGGGACTCAAAGACTTAGACATTTATGGTGACTCGGAGTTGGTTCTAAAGCAACTTTCAGGGGAATATGAAGTTAAAAAAGAAGATTTGGTCCCTTATCAGAAACAAGCATTGAAGTTACTCGACAAACTCGATACCTTCAAGTTAAAGCATGTCCTAAGGAGTGCCAACAAAATGGCTGACGCACTTGCTGGGCTTGCAGCCACCTTGGCACTGGGGGCAGAGGACACTACAGTAGTACCCGTTTGCAAAAGCTGGGTTGTTGCTCCAGATGAAGAAGATATGAAAGAAGTCTGGATTGCCGCCTCGGACGAAGAGGATGTTGAAGAGGTTGACATCATATCCGTTTATCAAATTGACAAAGAAGATTGGCGTCAACCAATTATTGATTATTTGGCTCATAAAAAACTGCCAAGTGATGCAAAGCACATAATGGAGATTCGTCGTCGAGCCCCACGCTTCATACATTATAAGGGAACACTGTACCGACGATCCTTTCATGGACTATGGTTGAGATGTCTAGGAGATGAAGAAGCAAAGCAAACAATAGAGGAAGTTCACTCTGGGGTATGTGGTGCTCACCACTCAGGTCCAAAATTGCATGACCGAATAAAAAGGATGGGCTATTACTGGCCAACTATGGTGCAAGACAGCATGGATTATGCAAGAAAATGTGAAGCTTGTCAATTTCATGCTAACTTCATACATCAACCTCCAGAGCCCTTGCATCCCACTGTGGCATCATGGCCCTTTGAAGCATGGGGACTTGATGTAGTTGGTCCAATCACGCCAAAATCGTCATCGGGACACGCATACATCTTAGCAGCTACAGATTACTTTTCTAAATGGGCAGAAGCGATCCCTCTTCGGGAGGTCAAAAAGGAGAATGTTGTTGACTTCATTCGTACTCACATTATATACAGGTATGGAGTACCCCGACGAATTGTCACCGACAACGGAACGCCATTCTACAATAAGTTGATGAAAATTTTATGTGAGAAGTTCAAGTTCACTCAACATAAGTCATCGATGTACAATGCACCTGCAAATGGTTTGGCCGAAGCTTTCAACAAGACGTTGTGCAAGTTGTTGAGCAAAGTTGTTGCCAAATCCAAACGTGACTGGCATGAAAAAATAGGGGAAGCTCTCTGGGCATACAGAACAACATACAAATCCGCAACACAGTCAACCCCATATGCGTTAGTGTACGGTGTTGAGGCTGTTTTACCCCTAGAACTTCAAATCCCTTCATTACGAATAGCCATACAAGAAGGTTTGACAAGTGATGAAAATGATAGCCTTCGACTGGCCGAGTTAGAAGCACTTGATGAAAAAAAGGATTCAAGCACAACAAAAATCAGAGTGCTACCAGGCCCGTCTGTCACGCGCCTTCAACAAAAAAGTCAGACGTCGCTCCTTTCAAGTGGGAGATATGGTTCTAGCTGTAAGAAGGCCCATCATTACTTGTCGCAAAACAGGGAGTAAATTCACTTCAAAATGGGATGGTCCTTATGTGGTACAAGAGGTCTACACTAATGGAACCTACAAAATTGTCGACGCTGAAGGATTACGTGTAGGACCTATCAATGGCAAGTTCCTAAAGAGATATTATTCTTAGAGTTGTAAGCTCATGTAAGCTCCTAAGTAGGAGGGTAAACTGCTCATGCATAAAAGAAAAAAGAATTTGCATCACCCGAACTACGTTGGCTTGATCTTGCAATGACATTTGATAATCATTTTTCAAGTACGTAGGCAGCTTGAAAAATAAAAAACTTCAAGTGCAGCCACTACACTTTAAAAAAAAAATAAAAAAATCATTGTAATACTCCTGGCCCGCAAGAGTATAAACTGTGAACGGCGAAACAAAACAATAATTGTAATACTCCTGGCCCGCAAGAGTATAAACTGTGAACGGCGAAACAAAACAATAATTGTAATACTCCTGGCCCGCAAGAGTATAAACTGTGAACGGCGAAACAAAAAAAAAACATTGTAATACTCCTGGACCGCAAGAGTATAAACTGTGAACGGCGAAACAAAAAAAAACATTGTAATACTCCTGGCCCGCAAGAGTATAAACTGTGAACGGCGAAAAAAAAAATCATTGTAATACGCAAGAGTATAGATTGTGAACGGTGAAACAAAAAAAGAAAAAAAGAAAAAGAAAGAAGCAATATTGTTTGTTAAATTGGTGGAACATGTATCGAAACAAATTGGTTGAGCAAGAAAATAATCACTTCATGTACACAAAAAGGGGGGTTAGGCCACATACCTTAAGAAAATGGAAGCAAATACCAAGATCAGATGGGTTACAAGGACCATCTAAAGATGTCAGGTTCACCGTGCACACACGATGACCTGACACCTCTGATTGGCTCACATGTGTATTCACGAATGGCCAATCACGATGAAGTCCCCTCTTCAAATCTTCGTAAGGACCATCTAAAGATGTCAGGTTCACCGTGCACACACGATGACCTGACACCTCTGATTGGCTCACATGTGTATTCACGAATGGCCAATCACGATGAAGTCCCCTCTTCAAGTCTTCATAAGGACCATCTAAAGATGTCAGGTTCACCGTGCACACATGATGACCTGACACCTCTGATTGGCTCACATGTGTATTCACGAATGGCCAATCACGATGAAGTCCCCTCTTCAAACCTTTGTGAGGACCATATAAAGATGTCAGGTTCACCGTGCACACACGATGACCTGACACCTCTGATTGGCTCACATGTGTGCTCACGAATGGCCAATCACGATGAAGTCCCCTCTTCAAATCTTCGTGAGGACCATCTAAAGATGTCGGGTTCACCGTGCACACACGATGACCTGACACCTCTGATTGGCTCACATGTGTATTCACGAATGTCCAATCACGATGAAGTCCCATCTTCAAGTCTTCATAAGGACTATCTAAAGATGTCAGGTTCACCGTGCACACACGATGACCTGACACCTCTGATTGGCTCACATGTGTATTCACGAATGGCCAATCACGATGAAGTCCCCTCTTCAAACCTTCGTAAGGACTATCTAAAGATGTCAGGTTCACCGTGCACATACGATGACCTTACACCTCTTATTGGCTCACATGTGTGCTCACGAATGGCCAATCACGATGAAGTCCCCTCTTCAAGTCTTCATAAGGACCATCTGAAGATGTCAGGTTTACAGTGAGCACACGATGACCTGACACCTCTGATTGGCTCACATGTGTATTCACGAATGGCCAATCACGATGAAGTCCCCTTTTCAAATCTTCGTAAGGACCATCTAAAGATGTCAGGTTCACCGTGCACACACGATGACCTGACACCTCTGATTGGCTCACATGTGTATTCACGAATGGCCAATCACGATGAAGTCCCCTCTTCAAGTCTTCATAAGGACCATCTGAAGATGTCAGGTTCATAGTGCGCACACGATGACCTGACACCTCTGATTGGCTCACATGTGTATTCACGAATGGCCAATCACGATGAAGTCCCCTCTTCAAACCTTTGTGAGGACCATCTAAAGATGTCATGTTCACCGTGCACACACGATGACCTGACACCTCTGATTGGCTCACATGTGTGCTCACGAATGGCCAATCACGATGAAGTCCCCTCTTCAAATCTTCGTAAGGACCATCTAAAGATGTCAGGTTCACCGTGCACACACGATGACCTGACACCTCTGATTGGCTCACATGTGTGCTCACGAATGGCCAATCACGATGAAGTCCCCTCTTCAAGTCTTCATAAGGACCATCTGAAGATGTCAGGTTCACAGTACACACACGATGATCTGACACATCTGATTGGCTCACATGTGTATTCACGATTGGCCAATCACGATGGATCCCCTTCAACCTTTCTTGTAGCCTACAAAACATCATGAAGCAAAACAAAAAAAAATGCAATACATTTATAAAAAAAAAGGGAATTGGAAACCTAAAAAAAAGTGATACAAAGATCACATAAAGACAAAAAAAAACAAAAAAAATAAATAAAGAGAAGTTTAGTGTTTTGCCATGATGTACTTCCTATGCAGCATATGAAACAAAGTGGAACAATATGACTGACCATCTCCATAGAAGAGAGTAAACACAGACGGCAGCCAGCAAAAAAAAACAGAGCATAAAAAAAGAAACAAAGTATCAATAGAAGACAAGGTGCAGCAAGCAAAGCAAGATCAAAGCAATGTTTTTTAGGGTCTCATATTTACTCATCATAACAATATTCAGCATCAACTGTTAATGGAAGATATGAAGCAGATTTGTTAATTTGCAGGATGGGGAGTGTGAAATTCATTGTAATCGATCAATATTACCCAAGATAGCCCACAAAAAAAGGAAACGAAATTGGAAGATGGATAAAAATCAACTTAATCCCTATGAAAGTTACAGGGGTAAGCGTCTTCGACTAGATGAATAACATAGTGAGCAGCAAACTAAGACAAACCAAGGCAATAAAGGCTACATAGATTCTAAAGGAAGAATAAGACGGAAGAATAAGACGAAATAGAAATACTCTATGAATAAGATCAATTGTTGATACTGATGTGTGGTGATGATGATTAATAAGTCAAAGACAAACAAAGATACATGCTAGGATACAAAGGTCAATGAGATCAGTCTCTATGCTTCGATAGCTCCAGCGGCAAGCAAGACTAGGGTGGAATAAGAGACAATTTTCTTGTGTGTGTTTATATAAGATAAAATCAAACAAAAAAAAGATAGATTTTCTCTATTTTTTTTTGAGGAAACAAATCTAATACTGATATGATTAAGTTTAGTATCCAAGACGTGTTGGAGTTAAACATAATTAATAACTCATGACACAAAACAAACAAAAATCTCAAGTCAATAATCAAATTCGTCGAGACCCCGTCACAATCAAACACCCCGAAACGTGTATGTGACATAGTCTCGAGGGGGCAATTTGTAGACACTAAAAATTTATTAGTGTTTTACATTAAAATTAAGTCAATTAATTTTGAGCTAAAAGAAATAATAGCCCAATTTAATTAATTTGCCCACCTAAATAAAGCCCAAATTAAATAAACATGATTTGGGTTGTAAAATATTTTGGGCCTGCCCATATAACTAAGTCCAAAACAGATGGTTAAATGGACAAGGTAAAAAGACTACCAAGTCATAAACGGGCCCAAGCCCACACCACCAAAAGTCCATGAAGGGTTTCCATCCCCTATAAATAGACCTCTTCACCTTCAGTTACAGGGGTCGGAAAAATCATTATTCTCAAGAGCTCACAAATTTCTCTTGGAAATCCTCTCTAGAAGTAGTCAATAAGCACATCAAATTCGTGCCGACTGTTCAGAGAAACTCAAACACATTCGACTGAGATTCAAGCTGTGTCAGCCCTCAATCGAATAAACCCAAACAAAAACTCAAACTCAGGTTGACGTTGACAAAACGTCACCCTACACTCAAACTCAGGTTGACGCTGACAAAACGTCACCCTACACTCAAACTCAGGTTGACGTTGACAAAACGTCATCCGACACTCAAATTCAGGTTGACGTTGACAAAACGTCATCCAACATTCAAATTCAGGTTGACGTTGACAAAACGTTGTCCTACACCCAAGTCAAGGTCGTCATCAACACGTGTCGACATCAAGCTGCGGAACAGAATCAGAGGACTTAGTTTATTTATATAAACTGTAATACAGAGATTGTACCCAACACATTATCAATATAAATTTATCTTTGTTACGTTATTTCTTGGTTTATTTATTTAGACTACGAAATTTGCCGTATACACGCTATTATAAGAATATAATCAATCTCCATATAGAAACAAAAATTGCACAAAAATATGGACAGACCGTCAAGCAAAAAAAATCAAATATATGAATTTAGTTATAATCACCTATGATCTATTCGTAAATATGTGGATAGACCGTCAAGCAAATAAAGTTACTCAAAAAAGCAACTCCACAAATTATACAGTGTGTTTTCGAGACTTTTAGAAAACAATGCAAATGTAACCATTAATTTAGTTTGTGTAAAAGAGATTAACTACTGAGGACAAATGGTATGGTTTGAATACTCTATGAGTACTTTTCTATACATTACACAATAGCTTGATGAATACCTCATCTGAAAAATGGTATGATGAACATTAGATGCATGTGTAATTACGTACATTATTTACATGTTAGTTGTTTACTATTGCATTAGCTAAATTCCTTACATTTCCATCCGAAAAAAGTTACTTTAACAATACCGGTAACTTTTAGAATGCCAATAAGAATGTTGTTCCCACCACTGTGAGAGGCCATGAGCTACTGAGCTACCATGTTCCTGAACAACCTCAATTTTCATATTCTTAGTAACAACGGCAGATGGGATCAGATGTGAGGCCTCACGATCTCGTCTGACCACACTCGATGCCAAGCTCAAAACTGAACTTTTGGTTGCGATTCGTTCAATCTTACCCACACCCCATCGTCCCATCTTCTCTCGATGCTCGAAATACCCGATATACTCTCAACAAATTATGTCTTTCGAATTCACAAACAAGCATGGCACCCAAGGGTGTAGTAAACTAAACGGATCACATCCTACATCATGTGTCTTATTTTTTTGTATACTCTTCAAAGC
The DNA here is from genome assembly GCA_947645195.1 of Patellifolia procumbens. Lineage (NCBI taxonomy): Eukaryota > Viridiplantae > Streptophyta > Magnoliopsida > Caryophyllales > Amaranthaceae > Patellifolia > Patellifolia procumbens. The sequence goes on from CANSGD010000913.1 coordinate 141,295, forward strand.
AACTGAAGCACTAGCTTTGATAACACTACGTGTAACACGTACCCCATTCTTAACAAATCGGTTTTTGAGTTTTTGAACGGGTAATCTAACATATGGAGGGTTGAAAAGATAAGTTTCGAGGCAATGGCCTCTTTTAACCATATTCCTACCAGTTTGTAATGCTATATATGCACCTAAAGAATGCCCTACTAACCAAATATTTTTAGGGTTTGTTTGGCCTATTAGGCCTTCTACTGCATCTAATGCTATTTCGCACCTAGAGCTGGCACTTAGATGGTTTAGGATAATCTTTGCATCCAAATAACAGTCTCGTACCCCGGTTTTTCCTTCAAGGATCGTGCCTCGAAATGCAATTACATACTTGAGGGGTACATTTTGGGGTGCCATAGACTCAAAGATGGCTCCACAAATGGAGGAATCCTTTTTATCTTTGATAGTTCTGATGCATTTGAAGTGGAAATTTCCCACCAAGCTGGGGCTAATTCCTTATTTCCTTTTCTCTTTTCCCGGCGATCTTTTTCTGCAACGTGCACTCCTTTAACTAAACTAGCTAATACCGATCTTTTATGCTCTGGTATTGTCCTGCAACATAAAGTTCTTCAAGATAAGTGCATGAATTGCCAGCATTCAATAGTTTTCAGAATGATACTCTATAAAGATTTGATTTCAAATTACAAATAACTAAATTTAATCTAAATTTAAAATAAAATTATAATTCCATTAATAAAACTAAATATTGATGCTATTAAATTACATACTTGTAGTTTAATGGCTTAAGAAAGGTAGTGATTGAAACTATCAAACAGATCGATATGAGTTAAACAAAAAACAAAGAACGTTTAAAACAAGGTAGAGAGTTAGACAATAAAATAGTTATACAATTAATCTTAAAGGCTAAAAAGTTTCATGAAAATACAACAAAAAGTGTATATCTAACGAAATATAGAAAAGCTAATTGGTCAGACAAAAAATATTTGGTCATACTACCATAGAAAAAGCAGTTTTATTCCTAATTAGCTTTGTTATCAATCTTCTATATGCCGGAGGTATGTTGGAGACATAAACAGATATATCAAAAAAATGACTTTGTATGACAACCCCGTCTAAATTGACGATATAGAATTGAACTATACTGAAATATTACATGGCGTGAACTAAAATTGGCATAATTTGAAATAAACGACTAACATTAATTTATGTAAATAATAAGTTGATCGACGATTAACTTGAAAACTACTATTGATCTAAAACTAAACCGAATAACCTAGTTCCTAAAATATGACCCCAAACTACATAAGAAAATCAACAACTTTACCACCTCCATATGAAAGTAGAACCAGGGAGCACAAAAAAAATGGTGTAAAAATGATTACCAATCAACACCTGAAGTGAGGTGGAGCGGACCACAGAACTCAAAAACATCGTTCTGAGAGGGCTCTGCCACCATTTCTTCGTATTCAAGAATTGATAACAATAACGATGAAATCTAAAAAAAAATATTGCTAGTTGGTAATTGGGATACATACACTCGGAGGTTTTGGGACTATATATACATAGAGGAGTTTCAATTATTCGTCATATGTAGTAAAAGAATACCTCAAGAAGTTGACTTAATTTTCTGCTTGCCCTGAACAGGGCCGTCTCAAACTATACCAAAATGGGGCCCTTTAAACCAGAAAAAATTATCTTTATATGATATCGGAGTTATTTTTTACACTGAACTACATGGACCATAAATAAATATATATTTTAAACCAAACAACAATCGGTCAATCTACTTTAAACTATTCGGAGGACCGATTGTTGTTTGGTTATTGGCTCGGAAAATTACTTTGAACCAACAAATACATTCATATAACAATTAACATTTACCCATTAGTATATATCTAATATTTACAGCATGCTATACTTAAACTAACACCTTAAAATTTCGGTATTTGAGAAATTATATCACCAGAAAATAATTAGGAACATAGTAAAATTACCCAAAATTTTCAGACTTTTGGATATCAAGCCATTAAAAATGGCAAATAATGGAAAAAGGGAAAGTAAAAATACCTAAATATTTAGACTTAATTGGCGTTATAGCCCATCTATTCTTGACCTCCCAATCTTCAAAATCAAAAGACAACCTGAGAACCATCCAGCAATGCCATTTCAAGCGAATGAATGAGCAATATTATTTTTTTTAATGATAAAAAATATACGATGCTCTGTGTAAGGATTGAGAATGGAAGGTCTTCTTGGGAAAAACAATTTGGAGTAATTATGGTTATCTCGAGGAGTGAGACTTATTAGAACATCTACAATGGTGTTAAAAAATGACTAGCTTAAAAATTATGTAAAAAATCAAGCAACTAGCTTACCATTGGACATCATAACTCAAGTGAGTTAGGTAGCTAGAATAAGCTACTAATTTGAAACGATTAAAAAAGAAAATATGTGTTATGAAATATTAGGAGATAATATCGTGTATATACTAGATTCTGTGTACTCCTATTGTAATTAGGTCACTTGTTTCCCAAACAAGTTACCTACATATTGTACTATATATACCTCTTAGAAGATACGACTATTCTCCCCTACAACTCTCTATCTCTCTAACCCTAGTTTCACAACACGTTATCAGCACCATACCCTAACCAGCTGAGCAATTCACCATCGACGACCCTATTACACGAGTAATCTAGAACACTTCAACAACTATCAATTACTCAATTAGTTATCAATAATTCAGTAGCACTTTGATAGTCATTTTCGTTTCTTGCGGAAATCGGTGACAAAAGATTTTGCACATGCGGAATATCGTTGTCGGTACAACAAAAGGGTTTTTACGAGAAGCAGAATCTTCTTCCACCACAGGCATGATTTCTCCTACTTTTAATTTACTATATTATTGTTTCTACCGAAAAAAAAAACTGAACTTTGATACCGTGTATGAATTGTCCGCAAAAATTGGTTTGATTGTTGATACTATCTACTCATCTTCAGTAGCACCAAATTTTCAGCTTGATAGAATATGGTGACTTTTTAATCGACTTTAATTGGTTTAATTTGTGTTGCTAAATTCTATCATTTGGAGTAGTCATTGATGACTCAAGTTTCTTTGTATTTGTTTGAAACCATTGATTTTAGTTAATTAGGTTGACTTGACAACCTTATTGATGTATTGCAACTACAATTAGTTTACAACCCACTGTAGGCACAAAAAAATATAATATGTGTCACGTCATCAAATTTCATTAATCCAGTAAAGTCAACCGTTGACTTTATAAACGTAAATTATAAATAATATTAATTAATTCGGATTTGTAATTAAGTTTGGGCCGTTTTAATTATTAGTCATTTACTGGTTGGATTAAGGCCTAATAAATGGGCTCTTTGGATAAATGATGGCTGTGAGGCCCATGGTGGCTACTCACTAAAACCTAAACCCTAGAAAGCTCTATAAATAGAGCTCTCCAGTCTCATTTGAAGAGGTCCAGAAAATAAACCAGAAGGGAGAGAAAACCCAGAAGCCAGAGCTATTTCAGAGAATACAAACGTTCTCTAGAGTAGAAAACTACATCAACATTGCTCAATCTAGAAGAAGAACAATAAGCACCATAAAATCATTGTGCCGTTCTATTCTAGATAACAAGACTTGAAGAGATCAAGACCGGTGTCCCTCATTCAAGAAATCTAAATCCGTATTACGAAGCTGCCAAGTCATGTTCGTGATACAAGTCAAATCATTTGTGGAGATTGAATCAGTGGAATTTCATTAGAGATTGTAACCCATATTATATCAATAAATTATTATTTGTTACACTATTTTTATTCTCATTATTGCAGATTACAAAATTTGTGTTTACAAATTTTTGGCACGCTCGGTGGGACCATTCTCTACCACTCATCCCTTTCTCCATTCCAATCTGAAATCCTTTTCACAACCAATGGCGTCAAAGAAGGATACTTCTCGATCCGATGTCGAAAAAGCTGCTGAAACTCAACGATGATCTGAAAACTTGGGTTCAGTCCTTGGAGATCAATCCACGGGAGTATTCACAAGAGGAAAACAAAGAGCCGTTGTTGCTACTGCTGCTTCTAGCCTCCGGTCCTCATCTATTCCTACCAAGCCACGCACGAAGTCTAGTGGTTCATTCAATTCTGAATCATCTATTGCATCTTCTTTCCGAAGGGCATGCCAAGTCCCCATCTTTGGCTCAGTTCCTTTTGCGGAGAATGAAGAATCTAAGAGCACTTTGTTCAATTCAAAAAGGATCTCCCTTGAAGGAGGTAAAAAATTGATTCTCCACACTAGCTCTCTCTTTGAGCCTGTTGGTGTGGAAAGTGACACTGAAAGTACTGGCGACTCCTTTTTGTCGTCCCCTTTGAAAGATGAGGTGCCACAACCTGAAATTGCTACTGTTATGGTTCATGAAGCCAAAACAGTCGAGGAACAAATAGCTGAAATGAAGAATCTTCTCCAGAAACTTATGAAGGACGGCGAAGAGAAAGATTTACAAATCAAACAACAAAACGAGCAGATCGCTTCCATGGCGAGGAAACTTGAAAAACGTCCTGGCGAATCTGACTCCGAAGTCGAAAGTGGTGGATCGTCATCCAGTCGTGACTCCAAGTATACTGGAAAGAGCAAGAAGGAACACTATGCGTTGACTATTCAGAAAATCCAAGATATGATAACTAATGCAGTCAAGCATCAACTTGTTGGCGACCCTCATGGCGATTATCACTATGTCAAGCCGTACACTAGAATGATCGACAAGCTGAAGATGCCCCATGGCTACCAACCTCCAAAGTTCCAACAATTTGATGGGAAAGGCAGTCCTAAACAACACATTGCCCATTTTGTGGAAACATGCAACAATGCTGGAACCGATGGAGACCTATTGGCTAAGCAGTTTGTTCGTTCTCTGAAGGGAGTTGCTTTCACATGGTATACGATTCTTTCACCAGAATCCATAAGTAGTTGGAGCCAAATGCAACAGGAGTTCATGAACTGATTTTACAGTACTCAGCGTATTGTGAGCATGACCGAGTTGACCAAGATGGAGCAATGGAAAGATGAGCCCGTCGTTGATTATATCCATCGATGGTGTGCTTTGAGCTTGGAGTGCAAAGATCGCTTGTCGGAGACTTCTGCTGTAGAGATGTGCATCCAAGGAATGAAGTGGGATCTTTTATACATCTTACAAGGTATAAAACCCAAGTCTTTTCAAGAACTGGCAACACGCGCCCACGACATGGAGATCACTATTGCGAATCGTGGTGGAAGCTCTTCTGAGTACAAGAAAGAGAAGAAGGATTTCAAGAAACCAGAAAAGTATGTCAAAGGCTCTACAAAGGAGTCATATGCAGTCACTACAACGACTGCCCCCGTGAAGATTTCTGCGAAAACAAAGACAGAACAAAAGAAGGGGTCATTCTCAAAAGATGCCAAGAGGGATAGACCCACGTTGAAAGAACTACAGGCTAAGAAGTATCCGTTCCCGGATTCAGACTTAGCTGGAATGTTAGATGACCTGCTCGAAAAAGAAATCATAGAGTTGCCTGAACCAAAACGACCCGAAGAGGCAGGGAGGACGACTGATTCGAATTATTGTCGTTACCATCGGTTAGTAAGCCATCCTATCGAGAAGTGCATCACTCTCAAGGAGAAAATTATGCAGCTTGCTAAGGATGGGAGGATCGTTCTTGATCTAGAAGACATAGTTGAGACGAATCATGCTTCAGTCAAGTTAGAGGCCTTTTCTGATGATGAACAAAGGGGGCAAGCTCGTATCATCTAGTTCGGAAATTTGGAGCCCGTGGTAGTATATGTGGTAGAGCCGTATGGTGAATCATGTGTCGAGAATATTCATTCCATATCCACATTCTACAAGGAAGAAGGCGAAGAAGAAGAGGAGGGGTGGACTTTAGTCACAAGAAGAAGGCAAAGAAAACAAATGTTGTTGAAGCCACCACCGTCTCAACAAAGAAAGCATCAGCATAGAAGGAAGAATTTTAAACACTCTAAGGCGAAGAAAAAGACTACACTAGTCAGGAAACAAGGGGCCTTACCCATGGATTCGCTCAAACAAGAAGCACGAATGCCTATCACATTGGAAGAATTCTTTCCTGAAGTTTACTTCGATGAAGTCTCGGTCAACGCCGTGACATGCAATGTGGCTGAGGAAGAACAAGAGCAAGAAGAACAAAAGGATTTTCCTGTGAAAGGTCTTGATCATAGGAGAAATCCTGAGAGAGATGCCAAGATCTTGGCGTTGTTGGATACAGTTCCATCTCGGATGGGTTGGCGACAAGCTTTATCTCTTCCTGAAGAAATGCGGTTGGCTCTAGCTCGTGCCATGGAAAATCCTACTCAGTATACATCAAAAGAAAATATTGAGCATGGATCCATGACAATCATCCTGAACCTTGTTCAGCATGCAGTGCAGCCTTAGCATTCACAGACGATGACCTCATTTTAGGGTCAAAGCCTCACAATAGGCCTCTCTTTGTGTGTGGATACATCCGAAAACAAAAAGTTAATCGCATTCTTATAGATGGAGGTTCTGCTGTGAATATTATGCCCAAGTCCACTATGGAGAAGCTAGGGATCACCATGGAAGAGTTATCCCAGAGTCGTTTGATGATCCAAGGCTTCAATCTTGGAGGACAACGAGCCATTGGTATGATTCGAGTTGACTTGTCGGTAGGGGAAATGATGGCAACAACCATTTTTCATGTTATTGATTCGAAGATCTCGTACAACTTGATCTTGGGACGACCTTGGATGCATGAGAACGGTGTTGTAGCATCGACCCTGCACCAATGCCTCAAATACTATAAAAATGGTGAAAGAAAGGTGAGCGCAAACATTAAGCCATTCTCAGAAGCAGAGTCTCATTTTGCCGATGCGAAATTCTATATTGACTAGGAGGAACCTCGTGAGGTTATGCCAGTAGAGATTGCATCTACAGGAAAAGCCTTTCCGAAGAAATGTGAACCAATTAAGGAGGATCTTCCGTCAAGGAGAGTTGTAAAGCAAGAACTCGCAGAAGTTGATGAAAAGAAAGACCATGGCGCTTCTTTAAAGGCTGATAAAGCTATTTCTGAAAAGAAAGACCATGACGTTTTTTTAAAGGCTGATAAATCTATTTCTAGCTCGTCAACTCTAGTGTTGCGCTACATTCCTATGTTGAGGCGCAAGGAAGGCCAGTCTCCTTTTGTCCAATTTGGAATTAAGGAATGTGAGATGAAGCCTGCATCAAAAGAAGTTGAAAGTAAGCTGCAAGATTTTAGTGAAAGTGTGACTTTACCAATACAAAGAATGAACGATTCTCGAATAAAAAGAGCACCGCTCTCCGTCTTCATCAAGTCATCAGAGGTGCATGGTTCGAGAAAGGACGGTTTTGATCCAGTTGCTTACAAGCTTATGGAAAATTCTGGTTACGATTTCTCTAATCCAGATCCTATGGGAAAGGTCGTAGAAGTGAAGACTTATGGCCTCAATAAAACTCAACAAAATCTCCAGCAACGAGGGGAGCATGTTAATGCCAGAAAGATTGGCCTTGGATTTACGGAGCCTAATCTAATCAAAATATCAGCTAGGCGGAAGGCAGTGCAGGCTACGTCATACATTGCAGCTGAAGAGCTTGAAGAGAATGAAGGCGGGAATGCTTCTCCAACTCAGAAGGAGTCTGTCTTTGATAGAATCCAATCTGCCTCTAAAAAGTCACGACACTCACTCTTTGACAGGTTAGAAGGTCGAGGCAATCCTCCACCGTCAGCGTTGATCTTTAAAAGATTAGGTGGTCAATGCAAGGATGTACGCACAAAATCTTCCAAAAAAGGTGTTTTTAACAGATTGGGGAAAGATACCTACAGACCCTAGGATCGTCAAGTAGTGAGCCTTGAAGCCACAACGCTCAAGAAAACAGTCTTCTCCCGAATTGGAAAAAATCATACATTGCCTATACAGCAATGGCGACGCAAAGATAGAATGAAGATGGAAGACGAGCTTGAATTGGAGAAGAACGTGAGGAGTGTCATACCATCTCGAATGAAGCGTTGTGCAGTCTTAGACGTGAAAATGGGGGAATCTCTTAGTGTGTGGGGCCACACTGTAGTCCTCACAAATCAACGCCAGAGTATGAACGAGCATCCAGTGTTGGACGGAGAAATGGTTATCAGCTCCAATCATGTTATGGCTTGTGAAGAAGCAAGTATGGATGAAGAAGTAGAGACAACTGAAGCACCAAAAACTCTGGAAGATGGAGGCCAGTCCACCGTTGATGATTTTAAAGAACTAAATCATGGCACGCCGGAAGAGCCGCGACCAGTCTATGTGAGTGCTTTGCTCACACAAGAAGAAGAAATGGGGTACTTCGATTTACTGATGGAGTACAAGGATGTGTTCGCATGGAGCTACAAGGATATGCCGGGGCTGGATCCAAAAGTTGCAGTGCACCGCTTGGCCGTAAGGAAGGGAGTGCCATCAAAGAAACAACCCCAACGGCGTTTTCGACCAGAACTGATCCCTGAATTTGAAGCAGAAGTCAATAAGCTCATTGTTGCAGGCTTCATTCGTGAAGTCAAATATCCTACGTGGATTGCCAATATCGTCCCTGTACGAAAGAAAAATGGTCAGTTACGTATATGTATTGACTTTAGAGACCTCAATGATGCTTGTCCCAAAGACGACTTTCCATTACCAGTCACTGAGATAATGATTGATGCCACGACTGGACATGAAGCTCTATCATTCATGGATTGCACAGCAGGGTATAACCAAATCTTGATGGCGCCCGAAGACAAAGAAGCAACTGCTTTTCGCACGCCTAAGGGAATATTTTGCCATAAGGTGATGTCATTTGGCCTAAAGAATGCAGGGGCCACCTACCAACGAGCAATGCAAAAAATATTCGAAGACATGATGCACAAAACAGTTTAGTGTTATGTTGATGATCCTTCGGTCAAATCGAAGAAGAAGGGCGATCATTTAACTGACTTACGTAACGTGTTCGAAAAGTTGCGTAGATATCAATTGAAGATGAATCCTTTGAAATGTGCGTTTGGCGTCACCTCTGGAAAATTCCCAGGATTCATCATCAGGCATAGAGGAATTGAAATTGATCAATCGAAGATCACGGCTATCCAAGACATGCCCCCACCCAGAAATCTCAAAGAATTACGTGGACTCCAAGGTAGGTTGGCGTACATTCGATGTTTTATCTCGAATTTAGCTGGACGATGTCATCCATTCAGCCATCTTATGAAAAATGGCGCTCCATTCGAATGGGACGAGTCATGTCAGAAGGCTTTTGAAAGTATTAAACAATACTTGTCGACGCCTCCAGTGTTGGGGGCACCCATCCCAGGAAAGCCACTTGTACTCTATATCGCGGCTCAAGAGAAGTCCTTGGGGGCATTATGCGCCCAAGAGAACGACGAAGGTAAGGAAAAATCCCTGTATTATCTCAGTCGAACTTTGGTCGGGGCAGAGCTGAATTACTCGGCAATTGAGAAGATGTGTTTGGCTCTGATCTTTGCCATTCAAAAGTTGAAGCACTACATGCAAGCACATACTGTACGGGTAATCTCAAAAGCAGATGCTATCAAGTATATCTTGTCAAGGCCAGTGTTGTCGGGAAGAATCGCTAAATGGACAATTCTCATAAGCCAACATGACATCGTGTACGTTCCTCAAAAGGCAGTCAAAGGACAAGCTTTGGCGGATTTCTTGGCAGACCACCCGACGCCATCTAATTTGGAACTTTCAGAAGACTTGCCCGGAGAAGAACTCTTCTACATAGAAATCTTTCCATCATGGGAAATGTACTTCGATTGGGCTGCAAGGCAAGACGGTGCTGGCGCCGGTGTTGTCCTGGTATCACCAGAAAAACTAGTCCTCCCATACTCCTTTGTCCTTACTCATTTGTGTTCCAACAATGTTGCTGAATACCAAGCTCTTGTTCTGGGGCTTCAAATGGCCAAAGAATCTGGAGTCCAGGATCTAGATGTGTATGGAGATTCTAAGTTGGTGATCCATCAACTTCTCAATGACTATGACGTCAAGAAGGAAGACCTTGTGCCTTATCACCGACGTGCTTCGTAGTTGTTAGAAACATTTGATGCCATAAGGTTACAACACGTTCCGAGGAGTGTCAATAAGTTGGCCGACGCTCTTGCAAATCTCGCAGCCACATTGGCACTAGGGGCAGAAGAACAAGGTGTGCTCGTTCTAGTTTGCAATCAATGGGTAGTTGCACCTCTAAAGGATGAAATGGAAGTAGGAGCCAATCCAGTCTCAGTTTCTGAAATAAACACAGAAGATTGGTGTCAACCACTCATAGACTACTTGGAACATGGAAAGCTTCCAAGCGACTTGAGACACAAGACGGAGATTCGACGACGAGCTCCACGCTTCATTTATTTCAAAGGAACACTTTACAGGCAGTCATTCCTCAAAACTTGGATGAGATGTCTTGGAGATGAAGAAGCGGCCAAAATCTTGGAGGAAACCCACTCAGGAGTGTGTGGAGCACATCAAGCTGGTCCAAAACTGCATGATCAAATAAAAAGGGCGGGATATTATTGGCCCACGATGGTTCAAGATTCCATGGAGTTTGCGAAGAAATGCCAAGCCTGCCAATATCATGCAAATTTCATCCACCAACCGCCGGAGCAATTGCACTCCACTGTGACATCCTGACCTTTTGAAGCTTGGGGTCTCGATGTTGCTGGTCCTATCACACCAAAGTCATCAGCTGGCGATGCTTATATTCTCGCAGGGACGAATGATAGGTTTTAGTCGTATCAACTATTCAAAGATAAACCTACGGTCCTCTGACTAAGGTAGTCAGTGGAAGCAGGGTCGAATCTGCAGGGAGACAGAGTTTCTATATTAATATTCAATTAACTAACTACTTCAGATGAAAATATGGAGAATTAACTAAACTAATGAGTAAGCTAAAGAATACGAATTAAGTCGAGGATTTAATTATGGAATAAAAGTCTAGGGTATTAGGTCGGTCCACCATGCTTATACCAATCAAACAAGGTCAACAACTATCGAAACCTAGGTCAAGAGTCGAGGGATTAGAGCATGTGTTGAGCTATGGTTAAGACTCAACGCTCATAGTTCAACATACGCCGCATGTTCACTAACGTAATCAGAACTACTGATGTGTCCTAGGCCTCTAGTCGTAAGACGGATCTGTGCAAACAACTATTAACCACAAGCAATCAATGAAATTGGCCACTAACATTAATCACTAATTAAGAACAAACCACACCACAATCACTCTAATCAAGCCCTAGAAATCAATAGGAGTCTAAATAACAATCATGGTATAAACATGGCTTCCCTATCTAACACCCTAGAAAGAGAACTACTCAGACATGATTGAATTGACAATAACAAGACTAATTGGAAACCCTAAAAATTGCATCATGAACTAATTGAATAATGAAAAGCAATTGAACTAAAGTAATTGAGAGATAAGAATAAAGCAATAAGAGAGACGATTACCAAATTGACGAAAAGCGGGAACTTTAATTGAATTGAATAAAATACTTGAATCTCTTCTACAATGGAAAGCAATGATAAACTAGGCTAAGAGCTCTCTAAATGTTCAATAATCTGAAAGATACAATTAAAAACAACCTAAAAAGTATATATAGTCTCTAAGAAAACAATAAGATAGAGTGGGGAAATAACGAAAAATCGCATCCCCGTGTCGTCCACCCGATCGGGCAAAGGGCCGCTCGATCGGGTCTGGGAACAATTATTCAGCAGCAACAATTTAGTAAGCGCCCGATGAGATCGGGTAAAGGTCACCCGATCGGGGCCGCAACACTAGCACCCGATCGGGCGTGGCCGCCCGATGTCATCGGGTGAAGGCTTTCTTCAAGTTCTTGGCAAATGCAGCACAATGGCTTGGTGTAGGTCCGCCCGACGGGATCGGGCAAGTCCACCCGATCGGGCGGAAAATCTGAACTTTGGCTGTTTTACTCGTACCCGATCGGGCTGTCGTTGCCCGACCTGATCGGGCGAGGCTGCTGTCTTCCTTGCTTCTACTTGGCTTCAGACGCCAAGTCTTTGCACACTTACTTCTTCATAATGGGGTCCAAATACCATCTCGAGACCTCCAAGATGCCTCATAACCTTCTGCTACAGCCTGGTGCTCAAAATATCAAGTAAATAGGGAGTTTTTTTCCCTAAAACCTGCAAAATGAAATAGAACACACAAACCACAACTATATCGAAATAATTAGCATAAATAGCTCCTAAGAGCATCAATATCGCACAATTTAGCTTGTAAAGTAAGGGAAAAACTCTATAAGAAATCAATATATCAAATTCCCCCAAGCTAAACCTTTGCTTGTCCTCAAGCAAATAGAACATGATCGTGGAATAGATTGCCTCACCCCGTAGATAAAACAATTCAAGCTCAAAAAACATTTTCAAGACTAAGAATCGTTCAAGCAGGCATAATTCAAATTCGGCAAATCAAATCCTTCCAACCACCAATCATCCAAGCAATTCATCAAGTTCAAGTGACTACTTGGCATACAAATCCTGAAAAGGTGCTCACAAAGGGTGTCACTCTTCTCAATTTTGTGGGAGGCAAAGAATGTGCCCGAACACTCACCGACCCGACCATAAATGTCCCTTCCCACTCACACTCTCTTGTGTTTAAGGAGGTAAAATGTCGCTCATCCTAATCAAGTCGACTCAACTAGCAGACATACTCTTTAACTTTGACAAACTGACTCAAAACCAATCCAATAGACATTGTAGGCACAAGCTCAAAAGGACTAATCCGGGTTGTAATGGGGCTTAGGCAAGAGGTAAGGGATACTTTTGGGTAATGTGGTGGAAGAACCAAGAAAGGGGGAGCATGAACACTCAAACAAGGCCTAAGATGGCCTAAACAACTCCCAATCAACACCATATAACCACAAAAATAAACCAACTCTTAGGATTCAATGAACACTCACAACAAACCCAATAGGCAATGAAGCGAATTTTACTTTATGAACGTACGTGAATGAAAGAACTTCGAATTCTTTTGAACTTTTATTTCATTTTTCTTTCATTTTTCTGAACTTCATTCACGCAACTCTAATTTTGCCTTTTCTTTTCTTTTTCTCACAATCAAGCCACAACAAATACAACTTTTGATTCCTCAACAACCAAACTAAACCATGAAACCAACTTCAAACTCAACCCATACAAAAGCTCCCCCAAGCTAGGCTTGGAAATAATATCAAAACAAAGGCCATGTGCTTATAATAAGGGTTTAAGTAACATGAAACAAGGTCATTAGGCTCAGCGTGGCTAAGGAGGATAAAAATGTATCAAACTAACTCTGAGGCTCAAGAATAATTCAAAAGAACGCCTCTATCATAGCAAAATGTAACAAGTCACCAAACATCAGATGAGTACGAAGTCAAAGTCAAGATCAATCCGCTAGAGAGGAACTAACACACCAAAAATATAGACTGGATAATAGTATGAATCCAATGGGCTAGAAAAAAGGCCTCACGGTCTAACCAAATCAGGTATGCAGCACAAAGTAGTATATCATAGTCAGAAATCGCTCGAAATCAAAGTAGTCGAACATCAAATCAAAACCTCAGAATCACAAATGCCCAGCTATCCAGAGAACAGAGTCAAATCATTTTCAATAACAGCACAACAAGGGGCACAGGGAGGCAATCAAACCAGTCATGATCAATCATTTTTTTTTTCATTTTTCAATTTTTCAAAGCTGTAAAACTATTCTATGAAAGCTTTAAACTACACTAAAAAGCAATAAACTATACTAGAAAGCAATAAAGAGATTACTCACAGTGAGAAATTCTCCCCCAAGCTGAACGAGGCAATGTCCTCATTGCAACGAGGGAGAGGAGAGAACAAGGGCATCAGCCGCCCATATCATCATCAGTGGGGGCACCAAAGAAGCCACCACTAGAAGTACCACCACCATCTGCGTAACCACCACCTGAGGGATCACCTGAAAAACCACTCACCCCTCCACCAAAGCCGCTAGTACCTACATCAAAACCACCCCCAAAGCCACTAGCCCCAAGACCAAAGTCTCCTAAAGAGACGGACTGACGAGCAGGCTCCTCCTCCTCATCCTCTGCCATGTCATCACTCTGACCGACAGGCTGGCTATAGCTCGGGTTCCAATGGTACCACGAGGGGTGTTGAGCAGTCTGCTCAATAATGCCACGCCTGCAATAGTCGTCATAGAGAGGATAAAGGGCGTAGTGCTGGTCGTTGGCCAAGGATCCATCCGCCCCCCATCTGATCTACACGGGTATAGAGCTGATCGATGCGAGTGCCATATCCCGCGAGGGTGGCGGTGTTCGCGTTGATCAGCCCTTCCATCCTTCCCATCCCCGTCTCTATGCGACCTAGGGTCGACATCATAGAAGTAAAATCAAATGTGTCCGTGTGAGGGGGAGGAGGGGGGGAGCAGAAGTGGAGGCGCCCTCGTCTAAGATCGGCGTAGGCCGCCTGTGGTAGGAACGACGAGGGGGCTCGGGGTCAGCGACAACAAGATCAACTCCCTCTAAGGGGAGTAGGTAGTTCTCCTGACGAGGCCGCAGTAGGGCTCTAGGATCGGGCAGAATGATGGATTTTTTTGCTTTAATCACCCACTGGAATCTATGGTCGGGCAGACGATTTAGGACTTTAAGGGTGTTGAGGTATGTGAGGTCAATGAGGGTAGGGCCAAGGACGGGGGCACGCTGAGTCTCGTCAAAGCCGGTAATTTACCGGGCAAACAATGTGATCAACCCCCCGTTGACTAACCTCCTAGAGGTCCAACTACCGTCTTCCCTTGGCCTAGGGAGTGAGTTCGAGATTCACTCGAACTGAATAGCTACATGGTGGGCCAAGTGGTAATGAAATTGCTCCCTAGAGCCTTTAGCAATGTAGCTAGCTATAGCAACTAACTCGGCTCCCCGGACCAAGTGACCCTCAAACTGCCCTAAAAGAGCCTGGGCCATGAACCGGATCCAAATACTAAAAATAGGGTGATGGAAATTCGCCCAATGACAATGCTGGATGTCAAAAGGCGTGGTGTCCCCTGTCAATGTAAGATAAGTATCGGCCATTTTGAAGTGGTCGGGTGGGTAGTAGTCACCCCGTACCTGTAACCGAAGAACCCCGCAAATTCCTTAAGGGTGAGGGTGTGGTCTCGGTTGAGTAATCGAAAATGAACATGGGTGACCGGACCGGCCCTGGGCTTGGTCAGACTGAAACTGCTAAAAAACTCATAGACTAGTGGAGGATAAGTATTGACATGCACATTATAAAGTGCCTCAATGCCCAAAGTTTTCATAAAATCCTTGAAACCATCAGTTAAACCCAACTTAGATAAAAGCTCATGATCTAAAAAGCGGGTAGGAAGTACCTCACATTTTTTTAATCGCAAGAACTTCTCGCGATGTTCATCATCCCGGAAAATGATTTCCGGGTACTGAGGATCCCGTGGAACCTGTGGTGGTGGTGGTGTTGCCTCTCGCCTAGATCGCGAGCCTTCACCTCTAATGAGCCTTCTGAATTTGCTTGCCATGGTGAGAAATGAACCTTGCAACCTCTTTTAACACAAGGAATGAGGGTTTAAGATGAGTGTGGGAGGAGAAAGGGAAGGAAAGATGATTTTTGTGAAAGGAATTTTTGTGAGATGGAGGGTGAGAGGAGGAAAGGAAGAGATTTGATGAAGTTTGGAGGAGAAAGGATGAGGTTGTGAGGTATAAAATAGAGTTTTGATGGAGGTTGGGGTTTGGGGTTGAAGATGAGTGAAGAGAGAGAGAGAGAGTTGAGTGGAAAGATGATGAATGAATGGTGAGAAAAGGGGAGAAAACCGTGTGTTAAAACGGTCCTTTGGTCGGAGGCCCGATCGGGTGGAAGTCAATCTTTGTGGCTGGAAAAAAGGACTTCGCCCGATCTTCTGCCCGATCGGGCGCCTTATTTTTGATCGGGTACTAAAGTCTCGCGCCCGATCGGGCGATGGTCACCCGATGCCGTCGGGTGGGGGTCCTTTTTGACTGGCTTGGACTTTTGACTTTTGTTCATCCACCCGATCGACCACCCGATCGGGCTAGGTATTTTTGATCGGGTGCTAGGGTTGCGCACCCAATCGGGCACACCTTGCCCGATGTGATCGGGCGATCTTTCTTTTCTTCCTCTATGAGATTTTTTCGCTCACCCGATCGGCTGCCACCCTATCTGATCGGGCGAGCTACTATTCAGTAAGTAGCTCTCCTTTTTGCAAGTTTGGGGCAAGTATGGCTCAAGTTTCTCTTCAAATAGCATATCTACACATCAAAGCACACAAGATCTAGGAACACATTAGTACCCTCACGCTCTCTCACATGCTACAAACTACGAGACAAAAGAAAAGAAAATATAACTAAGAGATACGGGTTGCCTCCCGCAAAGCGCTGGTTTATGAAGGTCCCGTACGACCATATTACCTCTCTAGGCAGATGAATCAAGTGGGGAGGAATCAAAGCGGATTTCCTCCACACAACCAACAAAGGCACCTTCATGGTACAGCTTCAGACGCTGTCCATTTGCCTTAAACTTCTCTCCTTTTTGGTTGGCAACCTCGATGGCACCATGTGCCTTCACTTCTGTCACCTCGAATGGTCCAGACCATCGAGATTTGAGCTTTCCAGGAAACAATCTCAACCTGGAATTGAACAATAAGACCTTGTCGCCAACCTTGAATTCTCTTTTTCCTGTCATCTTATCATGCAACTTCTTCGTTTGCTCTTTATAGAGCCTGTGATTTTCATAAGCATCCAAACGGAGCTTATCCATCTCATTGAGTTGAAGAAGTCGTGCTTCACCTGCAGCTGTCAAATCAAGGTTAATCTCTTTGACCGCCCACGCAGAAAGATACTCCATCTCAACTGGTAGATGACAAGCTTTGCCATAAACCAGGCGATAGGGTGTGGTACCCAAAGGAGTCTTAAAAGCAGTGCGGAGCGCCCAAAGAGTATCATCAAGTTTCAATGACCAATCTTTTCTAGCTTTAGTGACAACTTTCTCAAGGATCCTCTTAATTTGCCAATTAGACACTTCTACTTGGCCACTAGTTTGAGGGTGATAGGCAAGACCGACTTTGTGGGTGACTCCATGTTTTGTCAATAGGGTCTTGAAGGTGCTCTTATGAAAGTGAGAGCCTCCATCACTAATTACAACACGGGGGACACCAAAACGGGGAAAGATTATCTTTTTCAACATCTTCATCACAACCTTGGAATCATTGGTTGGTGATGCTATAGCTTCTACCCATTTAGTCACATAGTCGACGGCCACTAGAATATACCTATTCCCACAAGAGGTAGGAAAGGGTCCCTGATATCACGTATTTATATAGTCTTTTCTCCCTTATTTACAAGCTAATTTGTGCGTCATTGGAGCTCTTGGGAGCTATTTTATGTTAACTATCGTAGATAGTTGTGGTTTTGTGTTTTAGTGTTGAATTGCAGGTTTTAGGGAGTTTTCTCCCTATTCCCGAATCATTTGGAAGCAACCACGGCTTTACGAGATGTTACGAGGCACGTAGGATAGCTCGCGAGCTTTATGAATAGTTTAGGAGGTTCCAAGACCCCTAAACGTGAAGATTAGAGAGCCAAGGAGTCAAAGGAGGTTTCCGTGCACTGATCGGGCAGAAATGGTCCGATCGGGCGAAATATTTATGATCGGGTATGAAAGTTGCGGACCCGATCGGGCAAGCATTGCCCGAAGTGATCGGGCGAACATCATGTACCCAGACCCGATCGGGTGTTCATCGCCCGACCCGATCGGGTGGGCTGCTTGTAGGTCTTGTTAGAGAGCTGCTGAAGAGACGCTTTCACTAGGCCATTTTGTTGCCTGGCCCGATCGGGTGGCTGACCAAGGCCCGATCGGGTGGGCGTCAAGTCCATCTAATGCTGCTGCTACATCACAGCCCAAGACGAGAAAATGCGAAGTTGCATTTGACCCGATCGGGTACTGTGCTCGGGCCCGATCGGGTCTGGCGCTTAATGACGCGGATTTCGAGTTTTGTTTCCGATTTCTAATTAGACTTGAGGGGTATTCTAAATACCTTTTTCCTCATTTTTTAGAGACATATTTTATTCATCTTTCATTAGGTTTTAGACTAGTTTTATTTTTCATTGTTCTTAGTTTAATTCAAACACTTTAGATTAATTTAAAGGTGATCAAACCTATTTCGATTTCAATAAAAGTTCCTGCTTTCCGTCAATTAGTACTCTTCTCTACTCTTTATCTCTTTAATTACTTTGATTGCTTAGTTTATTTATTTAATCGTTCATGATGCAATTGTTAGGGTTTCATATTAGTTTTATTATTGTTAATTCGATCATGTCTGAGTAGTCTCTTTCTAGGGCGTTAGATAGGAAAGCCATGTTTATACCATGATTGCGATTTAGATTTCTATCAATTTCTAGGGCTTGATTAGGGTGATTGTGATGTGATTTGTTCTTTATTGAGTAATTAACGTTATTGCGCAGTTTCGTTGGTTGCTTGTGGTTAATAGTTGTTTGCACAGATCCGTCTTACGACTAGAGGCCTAGGACACGTCAGTAGTTCTGATTACATTAGTGAACATGCGGCGTATGTTGAACTATGAGCGTTGAGTCTTAACCATAGCTCAACATAGGCTCTAATCCCCCGACTCTTGACTTAGGTTTTGGTAGTAGTTGACCCTATTTGATTGGTATAAGCATGGTGGCACCTAATACCCTAGACTTTTATTCCATAGTTTAATCCTCAATTTATTCCGTCTTCTGTAGTCTATTCTTTAGCTTAATTATTTCTTCCCTGATTTCATCTGGAGTAGCTGAATTGGTTGAATATTAATTTAGAAACTCTGTCTCCCTGTGGATTAGACCCTGCTTCTACTGACTACCTAGTTAGAGGTCTGTAGGTTTATTTTTGATTAGGTGATACGACTTTAACCTATCAAATTTTGGCGCCGTTGCCGGGGAGACGGCTAGTTCTCTAAGTTTTTATTTAATTATTTGGTCTACTTCTCTATACCTCATTGGAACTTCATTGTTTCAATCGAGGTACGTTTTACTGCTGCTTTTTGTTTCTTTTGTATGCCCAGGTCCCAAAGAAACGGTTCCCCAATTCCAGCGGACCCCGATCTTACTAGGACAATCAGGCGGATCCTAAAGATAAAGCAGAAAGAAAAGCAGTCTGTTCAGCTGAACACCTCTGGAATAGACACCTTTAGTTCAGTCATGTCAAAGTCACTGAAGTCATATGGGGTGTCCAACCCAGATGGTCTCTCCATTGGACCTACTATGCCCACCATTGCCGCAGCAAATTTTGAGATTAAGCCTGGACTCATCAGCATGGTCCAGCAAAATCAGTTTGGTGGGCATCCTACTGAAGATCCGGCAAATCATCTGCAACGGTTTCAACAACTTTGTCGAACCGTTAAACATGCCGGCGTCACTCCAGATCAACTCAAAGTCATGTTGTTTGAGTTTTCACTGAGAGATAGAGCCCAAAAATGGTTGAACGATGTGAAAGAAACCGAGTGGAGTGAGATTTCTGCTGCATTTCTGAGAGAGTATTACCCACCCACTAAAACAGCAGAAATCAGAAATAAACTAGCCACGTTTTCCCAAGAGCCTTATGAAACATTAAGGGAAGCGTGGGCTAGGTTTAGAGATTTACAGAGAGAGTGTCCACACCATAATATGGACAAATGGTTCTTGACGCAGACATTCTACAATGGTCTGCAGCCTAAGACGAAGTGTATTGTTGATTCGTCTGCAGGAGGAGTGTTTTTAGACAAGGCAGTTGATGAGGGTTATGAATTCATATCAAATCTTGCAGCCAATGACCATACATCATCTAGGAGTTTGACTAAGAAGGTACTTGAAGTCGACGCTATTTCATTGCTTACATCTCAGATGGCGCAACTAACTCAGCAGCTAATGAAGTCTTCTAGTCCGACACCTCCACCCATGAGTATCAATGCTATGTCTGCAGTAGCACCCATTACCTCATCTTACTGCGAGGTATGTGGTGTTCAGGGTCACTTTGGGCATGACTGTCAGTTCAGTCAATTTCAGATGGAGCAGGCAAACGCCTTTCAACAAAGGCCACAAACCTTCCCCCTCCACATAACTACCAAAATCCACAAAACTATCAACCTCCACCTCCACAAAACTATCCTAAACCCTCATACCATCAAACCCCACAAAATTTCAATAGACCACCACCACAAAACTTCCATCACCATGACAACTTCCAAACTCCACAAAACTTTCCCACCCCACCTCCACAAAACAACAATCCACAAGAGCCCCCCATATCTGAAGTGATGAAACTGATGTTAAGCATGCAAAAGGCAAATGAGGAGGCACAAAGAGCCCAAGAGCGACAGATGCTAGCCATGCAAAGATCTAATGAGGAGGCACAAAGAGCCCAAGAGAAAAGCATCAAACTTCTCGAGGCTCAAGTTGCACAATTAGCAAGCTCTAATGCTCAGAGGCGGCAGGGGGAATTGCCAGGGCAACCCGTTCAGAGAGAACATGTGAATGCCATCACTCTTCGTAGTGGCATTTCATATGATGCCCCTCCAGTGCCCATTGATGAGGTTACCCCGACTGCAGGGAAGAAGAGGGTGGTAGAGGAAGGAAAAAGGAAGAATTCGACGTCTGAAGTCGATTTGTCTGCAGAAGCTGAACAGACAGGGAAGAAAAAGGAGAAGGTTTCTGAAACGCCTTTTACACCAAGGCTACCTTTTCCTCACATGATGCAACAGTCCAAGGTCGATCAGCAGTTTGGTAAGTTCTTGGCTATGGTCAAGAACCTTGAGGTAACGATTCCTATCACAGACTTAATTACCCAAGTGCCTATTTATGCCAAATTTCTGAAAGACATGATTACTAAGAAAAGAGACTTTGGTGGGGTAGAACGTGTCGCTCTTACTGAAGAGTGTAGTGCTTTTATTCAAAATAAAACCCCACCAAAGTTAAAAGATCCTGGTAGTTTTTCTATACCCTGCCATCTTGGACCTATTTTTATTGATAAGGCTTTGTGTGATTTAGGTGCTTCTGTTTCTGTTATGCCATTGTCTGTTTATAAGAAACTGAACAAGGGATCCCTTAAATGCACACAAATCACTTTACAGATGGCGGATCGTTCTATAAAATACCCTCTAGGTGTTTTAGAGGATGTTCCTGTTAGGGTCGGGAAATTCTATATCCCTGTTGATTTTGTGGTGTTAGATATGGATGAGGATGTCCAGATCCCTATTATCTTGGGTAGGCCGTTTTTGGGTACTGCTGGTGCTGTCATTGATGTCAAGTCTGGGTCTTTAACTCTTAGTGTTGGTGATGACAAAGTGATGTTTAAACTAACCAATGCTGTTAAGGCTCCTATGCTTGAACCATCTTTTTGCAGGGATAAGGTTTTAGATGAAGTAGGGGTGGAGAAGGTTCCAATTCCACCTAAGGTTGCCTCACCGTCTGGAGGCATTGTCAAGAACATTTGGAGGAGAAAGATGTTTGATGAGGGTGGCACTCATTGCCAAGCCCCTCCTATTTGAGAGAGGGAGGATTATGGTCGTGCGGGACCTTTATAAACCAGCGCTGTGCGAGAGGCAACTCGTATTTTCTTTTCTTTCCCTTTTCCTTTTCTTTTTATTTTGCTTCCTTTTTGTGAGCGAGAGTGAGGGTACTAACATTGTTTTTCCTCTTAGCATAGTCCTTATCACCTTTTGCATTGAGGACACTGCCAAGTTCAGCTTGGGGGAGGAGTTCTGTTTGTATTCCCTATCTCTTTTACTGCTTTCTAGGATAGATTTACTGCTTTAGAAAAATACTGAAAAAAATCAAAAAAATATGGTTCCCATGACTGGTTTAGTTGCCTCCCTGTGCCCCTGTTGTGCTCTATTTGAAATTGGTTTGACTCTGTTTTCTGGATAGCTGGGCATTTGTGATCTTGAGGCTATGATCTGATGTTTGATTGCTATGACTTCGAGCAAAATTTGATTATATTACACCACTTTGTGCTGCATACCTGGATTGGTTAGACTGTGAGGCCTCTTTGTAAGCCTATTGGATGTATATTATTATCCAGTCTTTTCTTGTGTGTTAGTTCCTCTTTAGTGGATTGATCTTGACTTTGACTTCGTACTTGTCTGATTTTCGATGACTTGTAGCATTAGCTGTGATAGAGGCGTTCTTTTGTTGAGCCTCAGAGTGGATTTTTGATATACTTTTATCCTCCTTAGCCCCGCTGAGCCTAATGACTTGTTTCGTGTTACTTAAACCCCTATTATGAGCCCAAAGCCTTCACTTGATATTATTCCAAGCCTAGCTTGGGGGAGCTTTTGTATGGGTTGAGTTTGAGATTGGTTTGTTGGTTTAGTTTGAGGAATTTAAAAGTGTATTTGCTGTGGTTTGAGAGTGAGAAAGAGAAAAGAAAAAGCAAGTTTAGAGTAGCGTGAATGAAGTTCAGAAAAATGAAAGAAAAATGAAATGAAAATTCAAAAGAATTCTAGTTCTTTCATTCACGTACGTTCATAAAAGAATATTCGCTCCATTGCCAGAAAATTGGGTTTGTTATGAGCTTTTCATTGATTTATGAGAGTTGTGTTACTTTACATGGTTTTATGGTGATTGTTGGGAGTTGTGTAGGCCATCTTAGGCCTTGTTTGAATGATTTATGCTCCCCCTTTCTTGGTTTTTCCACCACATTACCCAAAAGTATCCCCTACCTCTCGCCTAAGCCCCATTACAACCCTATAAAGTCCTCTTGAGCTTATGTCTGCATTGTTCATTTGATTGATTTCGAGTCAGTTTGTCAAAGTTAAAGAGTATTTATGCTAATTGAGTCGACTTGACTAGGATGAGCGTCATTGAACCTTCTTAAACACATGAGAGTGTAAGTGGGAAGGGTACTTATGGTCGGGTTGGTGAGTGTTCGGGCACATTCTTTGCCTGCCACAAAATTGAGAGGAGTGACACCCTTGTGAGTGCCTTTTCAGGACTTGTATGCTTTGTGGATGCTTGAATTTGATAAATTGCTTGAATGATTGGTGGTTGGATGGATTTGATTAGCCAAACTTGAATTATGCCTGCTTGAACGATTCTTAGTCTTGAAAATGTTTTGAGCTTTGAATTGCTTTTTATCTATGGGGTGAGGCAATCTATTCCATGTTCATGTTCTATTTGCTTGAGGACAAGCAAAGGTTTAGCTTGGGGGAGTTTGATATCACGTATTTATATAGTCTTTTCTCCCTTATTTACAAGCTAATTTGTGCGTCATTGGAGCTCTTGGGAGCTATTTTATGCTAACTATCGTATATAGTTGTGGTTTTGTGTTTTAGTGTTGAATTGCAGGTTTTAGGGAGTTTTCTCCCTATTCCCAAATTATTTGGAAGCAACCACGGCTTTACGAGATGTTACGAGGCACGTAGGATGGCTCGCGAGCTTTATGGATAGTTTAGGAGGTCCCAAGACCCCTAAACGTGAAGATTAGAGAGCCAAGGAGTCAAAGGAGGTTTCCGTGCACTGATCGGGCAGAAATGGTCCGATCGGGCGAAATATTTATGATCGGGTATGAAAGTTGCGGACCCGATCGGGCAAGCATTGCCCGAAGTGATCGGGCGAACATCATGTACCCAGACCCGATCGGGTGTTCATCGCCCGACCCGATCGGGTGGGCTGCTTGTAGGTCTTGTTAGAGAGCTGCTGAAGAGACGCTGTCACTAGGCCATTTTGTTGCCTGGCCCGATCGGGTGGCTGACCAAGGCCCGATCGGGTGGGCGTCAAGTCCATCTAATGCTGCTGCGCTGCTGCTACGTCACAGCCCAAGACGAGAAAATGCGAAGTTGCATTTGACCCGATCGGGTACTGTGCTCGGGCCCGATCGGGTCTGGCGCTTAATGACGCGGATTTCGAGTTTTGTTTCCGATTTCTAATTAGACTTGAGGGGTATTATAAATACCTTTTTCCTCATTTTTTAGAGACATATTTTATTCATCTTTCATTAGGTTTTAGACTAGTTTTATTTTTCATTGTTCTTATTTTAATTCAAACACTTTAGATTAATTTAGAGGTGATCAAACCTATTTCGATTTCAATAAAAGTTCCTGCTTTCCGTCAATTGGTACTCTTCTCTACTCTTTATCTCTTTAATTACTTTGATTGCTTAGTTTATTTATTTAATCGTTCATGATGCAATTGTTAGGGTTTCATATTAGTTTTATTATTGTTAATTCGATCATGTCTGAGTAGTCTCTTTCTAGGGCGTTAGATAGGAAAGCCATGTTTATACCATGATTGCGATTTAGATTTCTATCAATTTCTAGGGCTTGATTAGGGTGATTGTGATGTGATTTGTTCTTTATTGAGTAATTAACGTTATTGCGCAGTTTCGTTGGTTGCTTGTGGTTAATAGTTGTTTGCACAGATCCGTCTTACGACTAGAGGCCTAGGACACGTCAGTAGTTCTGATTACGTTAGTGAACATGCGGCGTATGTTGAACTATGAGCGTTGAGTCTTAACCATAGCTCAACATAGGCTCTAATCCCCCGACTCTTGACTTAGGTTTTGGTAGTAGTTGACCCTATTTGATTGGTATAAGCATGGTGGACCGACCTAATACCCTAGACTTTTATTCCATAGTTTAATCCTCAATTTATTCCGTCTTCTGTAGTCTATTCTTTAGTTTAATTATTTCTTCCCTGATTTCATCTGGAGTAGCTGAATTGGTTGAATATTAATTTAGAAACTCTGTCTCCCTGTGGATTCGACCCTGCTTCCACTGACTACCTAGTTAGAGGTCTGTAGGTTTATTTTTGATTAGGTGATACGACTTTAACCTATCAGTCCCATAAAATCAATCTCCCATACATCAAAAGGTTCGACCTCTAAAATCCCACTCTGTGGCATCTCTTGCCTTTTTGAAATATTACCCGTCCTTTGACAAGCATCACAAGACAAACAAAAGGCACGGGCATCTTTAAGAATCGAAGGCCAATAGAAACCACTATGTAGGACTCTAAAACCAGTCACTTGGGAACCTAGATGACCACTTGAAGGCATACTATGACAATGTAGCAAAATACCCTCTATTTCCCAATCAGGAATGCAACGACGAAACATCCCGTCGGAGCACTTCTTATATAGGAAAGGATCCTCCCAAAAATTCATTCTAGCATCATGATAAAACTTTTTGCGCTGCTGATATGTAAGATTGGGAGGATGAGAACCACTAACACAGAAGTTAGCAAAATCATCATACCAAGGACTTTTAGAGGACACAGAAAACAAATGATCATTAGGAAAAGAGTCATCTATAGGAGGGTCAGAAGGGGATCCAAACCTTAACCTAGAAAGGTGGTCGGCGACCACATTCTCAACACCCTTCTTATCTTTGATTTCTAAGTCGAATTCTTGCAGCAAAAGAATCCATCTGATGAGTCTAGGTTTGGCCTCCTTCTTGGCCATCAAGTACTTCAATGCAGCATGATCAGTGTGTACTATAACTTTCGAACCTATCAGATAGGTTCGAAATTTATCCAATGCATAGACTATGGCTAGCAACTCCTTCTCTGTCGTAGCATAATTAACCTGGGCTGGATCCAAGGTTTTGCTAGCATAGTGAATCACATGGAGTAGCTTATCCTTCCGCTGACCAAGTACTACCCCTATTGCATAATCACTAGCATCACACATGATCTCGAAAGGGATATTCCAATATGGAGGTTGTATAATAGGGGCAGTGATCAAAGCTGTCTTTATCCTGCCAAAAGACTCCAAACAATCATCAGTAAAGTCGAACGTGGCACCCTTTAGCAACAATTGAGTGAGGGGTTTCGCAATTTTTGAAAAGGCTTTGATAAATCTGCGATAAAACGCCGCATGACCAAGAAAACTCCTCACTCCTTTGACATTCATTGGAGGGGGAAGTTTCTCAATCACCTCAATCTTTGCTCTATCCACTTGGATGCCACGCTCAGAAATCAAGTAACCTAAAACGACACCTTCATTCACCATGAAGTGACATTTTTCCCAATTAAGCACGAGGTTTGCCTCAACACATCTTTTAAGCACTTTGGACAAATTGTGCAGGCAAACATCAAAATCAGAACCATAAACACTGAAATCATCCATAAACACTTCCATAATATTTTCAATAAAATCAGAGAATATGGCCATCATGCAACGTTGGAAAGTAGCGGGAGCGTTACACAATCCAAATGGCATCCTGCGATAGGCAAAAGTGCCATAAGGACATGTAAACGTAGTCTTCTCCTGATCATCTGGATGGATGGGGATTTGGAAAAAACCAGAATATCCATCCAAATAACAGAAATAACTATGTTTGGCTAGCCTTTCCAACATCTGATCAATAAAGGGGAGGGGGAAATGGTCCTTCAGAGTGGCATTATTAAGTCTACGATAATCAATGCACATACGCCACCATGTCACAGTCCTAGTGGGAATCAAATCACCTTTCTCATTTTCAACAACTGTGGTCCCCCCTTCTTGGGAACCACTTGCACAGGACTGACCCGCTTCGAATCAGCAATGGGATAAATGATCCCGGCATCTAACAGTTTCATGATTTCTTTCTTCACCACCTCTTGCATGTTAGGATTCATACACATTCAAGTACCACAGTTTCCTGTTTCTGTTCAGCTCCGTGACCCTCTAAATCAGCAAGACAGGCATCAACATCAGTATCGATGCCTAAGGAGTCACTCTCAGTCAATGCTACCTCCAATGGGTCAGCATCACGTATCTGCTGAAATGCAGACATCACAGCTTTGTCTACCACATCTATCCTGCAACAAGATTCTTCAAGCATAAGAGACTTCATGGCATTGGTTAGTATGAAAGTGACAGTATCATCACCAACACTCAAACTCAAAGATCCTGACTTGACATCAATAACAGCACCTGCAGTGCACAAAAATGGTCTGCCCAAAATAATAGGAATTTTGGAGTCCTTTTCCATATCCAACACAACAAAATCCACAGGAATGTAGAACTTTCCCACCCTAATAGGGACGTCTTCTAAAACACCTAGAGGGTATTTTATAGAGCGGTCAGCCATCTGCAAAGTAATTTGAGTGCACTTAAGTGCCCCCATATTCAGTTTATTACAGACAGACAAAGGCATGACAGACACAGATGCACCTAAATCACATAAAGCTTTATCAATAAAAAGTGCACCTACATGACAAGGGATGGAAAAGCTACCCGGATCTTTCAATTTAGGTGGAGATTTATTTTGCAAAACGACACTACACTCTTCAGTGAGTGCGACTCTATCTACCCCACCAAAATCTCTCTTTTTTGTGATCATCTCCTTTAAAAAGTTAGCATAGACAGACACTTGAAAAATAAGTTCAGTGAAAGGAACCGTTACCTCAAGGTTCTTGACCATAGCCAAGAACTTACCAAGTTGTTGATCCACCTTGGACTTTTGCATTCGATGAGGAAAAGGCAACCTTGGTGTAAAAGGTGTATCAGCAACCTTCTCCTTCTCCTTCTTCTTTTCTGCCTGTTCAGCTGTTTCAGACACTTCGACATCAGACGTCGAATTCTTCTCCAATTCCTTCTCTACTACCTCCTTCTCCTTGCTAGGGACAGTATCATCATCAACGGGCATAGGAGGAGCAGCATAAGTAGTGCCACTACGAAGAGTAACGGCATTTGCTTGCTCCCTATGTATAGGTTGCCCCGGCAACTGTCCCTGCTGCCTCTGAGCATTAGTTTCTGCCAACTGAGCAATCTGAGTCTCGGGAAGTTTTATGTGCTTCTCTTGGGACTTCTGTGTTTCCTCATTGGCTTTCTGCATAGCCAACAACTGTCGCTCTTGAGTTTTCTGTGCCTCCTCATTTGTCTTTTGCATAGACAATACTAGTTTCATCAATTCAGAAGTGCTAGGCTCTTGTGAGGTTGCATTTTGTGGTGCTGGCTGATAATTTTGATGGGAAGGTCTTTGGAAACCAGGGGGATTGTGATAATTCCCTTGGTTGTGGTAGTAGTTGGGTTTTGGGTTGTTATGTGGAGGTTGATAGGAATTTTGTGGGGGATGGTAGGAATTTTGTGGCTATGGGTTCTGAACGTTGTTACTTCTATAGGAAAGAAGTGGGTTATCTTTCCAAACAGGATTGAATGTGTTGGAGTAGGGGTTGTTGGGTTGTCTTTGCTGAAAAGCATTAGCCTGCTCCATCTGATTCTGACTGAACTGACAATCATGGCTGAAATGACCCTGAATACCACACACCTCGCAGTAAGATGAGGTGATGGGTACAACTGCTGACATAGCGTTGATGCTCATAGGCGGAGGTGTTGAACTAGAGGACTTCATTAGCTGCTGAGTGAGTTGCGCCATCTGAGATTTAAGCATTGAAATAGCAGCAACTTCAAGTACCTTCTTAGTCAAATTCCTAGATGATGAATGGTCATTGGCTGCAAGATTTGCTAGGAAGTCATAACCCTCATCAACTGCCTTGTCTAAAAAGACTCCTCCTGCAGACGAATCAACAGTACTCTTCGTCTGAGGCTGCAGACCATTATAAAAAGTCTGCGTCAGAAACCACTTGTCCATATTATGATGTGGACATTCCCTCTGTAGGTCTCGGAATCTAGTCCACGCTTCCCTCAATGTTTCATCTGGCTCTTGGGAAAACGTAGCCAACTTGTTCCTGATTTCTGCTGTTTTTGTGGGAGGGTAATACTCATGTAGAAATGCAGCAGAAATCGCCGGCCATTCTGTCTCAGTGATATCGCTGAACCACCTCTGAGCCTTGTCTCTGAGTGAGAACTCAAATAACATAACCTTCAGCTGCTCAGGTTTGACTCCTCGATGTTTAACAGTCCTGCAGAGTTGTTGGAATCTCTGCAGATGGTTGGCCGGATCTTCAGAAGGATGCCCACTAAACTGATTCTGCTGCACCATATTAATTAGTGCAGGTTTGATTTCAAAATTGTTCGCAGCAATAGTGGGCATCGGTAGACCTGTGGGTATGCCTTCAGGATTAGGCACCCCATAAGATTTCAGTGACTTCGCCATTAGTAATGTAGAAATCTCTGAAACTGGCTTCTCTTGGTCAAATTCTGCTCTAAGATCCCGAAGTAATGCTTCTGTGTCGGGATCTCCAGGAATAATGTGAGTTTTCTTTTGAAACCTGGACATATAAGAGAAAACGACAAGATAACAGTAAGAACGGCCTCAATTAGAACGGGAGGTTCCAATGAGGGAAAGAGAAGTACGCTAATTAATCGAATAAAAACTAGAAAACTAGCCGTCTCCCCGGAAACGGCGCCAAAATTTGATAGGTTTTAGTCGTATCACCTATTCAAAGATAAACCTACGGTCCTCTAACTAAGGTAGTCAGTGGAAGCAGGGTCGAATCCGCAGGGAGACAGAGTTTCTATATTAATATTCAATTAACTAACTACTTCAGATGAAAATATGGAGAATTAACTAAACTAATAAGTAAGCTAAAGAATAAGAATTAAGTCGAGGATTTAACTATGGAATAAAAGTCTAGGGTATTAGGTCGGTCCACCATGCTTATACCAATCAAACAAGGTCAACAACTATCTAAACCTAGGTCAAGAGTCGAGGGATTAGAGCATGTGTTGAGCTATGGTTAAGACTCAACGCTCATAGTTCAACATACCCCGCATGTTCACTAACGTAATCAGAACTACTGATGTGTCCTAGGCCTCTAGTCGTAAGACGGATCTGTGCAAACAACTATTAACCACAAGCAATCAATGAAATTGGCCACTAACATTAATCACTAATTAAGAAAAACCACACCACAATCACTCTAATCAAGCCCTAGAAATCAATAGGAGTCTAAATAACAATCATGGTATAAACATGGCTTCCCTATCTAACACCCTAGAAAGAGAACTACTCAGACATGATTGAATTGACAATAACAAGACTAATTGGAAACCCTAAAAATTGCATCATGAACTAATTGAATAATGAAAAGCAATTGAACTAAAGTAATTGAGAAATAAGAATAAAGCAATAAGAGAGACGATTACCAAATTGACGAAAAGCGGGAACTTTAATTGAATTGAATAAAATACTTGAATCTCTTCTACAATGGAAAGCAATGATAAACTAGGCTAAGAGCTCTCTAAATGTTCAATAATCTGAAAGATACAAATAAAAACAACCTAAAAAGTATATATAGTCTCTAAGAAAACAATAAGATAGAGTGGGGAAATAACGAAAATCGCATCCCCGTGTCGTCCACCCGATCGGGCAAAGGGCCGCTCGATCGGGTCTGGGAACAATTATTCAGCAGCAACAATTTAGTAAGCGCCCGATGAGATCGGGCAAAGGTCACCCGATCGGGGCCGCAACACTAGCACCCGATCGGGCGTGGCCGCCCGATGTCATCGGGTGAAGGCTTTCTTCAAGTTCTTGGCAAATGCAGCAAAATGGCTTGGTGTAGGTCCGCCCGACGGGATCGGGAAAGTCCACCCGATCGGGCGGAAAATCTGAACTTTGGCTGTTTTACTCGTACCCGATCGGGCTGTCGTTGCCCGACCCGATCGGGCGAGGCTGCTGTCTTCCTTGCTTCTACTTGGCTTCAGACGCCAAGTGTTTACACACTTACTTCTTCATAATGGGGTCCAAATACCATCTCGAGACCTCCAAGATGCGTCATAACCTTCCGCTACAGCGTGGTGCTCAAAATATCAAGTAAATAGGGAGTTTTTTTTCCCTAAAACCTGCAAAATAAAATAGAACACACAAACCACAACTATATCGAAATAGTTAGCATAAATAGCTCCTAAGAGCATCAATATCGCACAATTTAGCTTGTAAAGAAAGGGAAAAACTCTATAAGAAATCAATATATCAACGGATTATTTCTCCAAGTGGGCTGAAGCAATTCCCCTTCGAGAAGTTAAAAAAGAAAATGTTTCCGATTTTGTTCGAAATCATATCATATATCGATGTGGTGTACCTCGTTACATCACCACAAACAATGGTACGCCTTTTGTTAATCGATTGATGACAAGTCTTTGTGAGAAATTCAAATTCGTACAACGTAAATCGTCAATGTACAATGCTCCTGCTAATGGCTTGGCCGAGGCTTTTAATAAGACGCTTTGCAACTTGCTTAGTAAGGTCGTCCCAAAGAACAAGCGAGATTGGCACGAGAGGCTGGGGGAAGCATTATGGGCATACCGTACTACGTACCAGACACCAACCCAACCCAAGCAACGCCATACGCCCTCGTATATGGTGTGGAATCTGTGCTCCCGTTAGAGATACAAGTTCCATCTTTACGTATGGCCATCCAAGAAGAGCTCACGACAGAGGACAATGCTAAGATTTGGTTAGCTAAATTGGAAGCTCTTGACGAGAAAAGGCTTGAGGCACAACAAAAGTTGGAATGCTACCAAGCTCGCATAACACGTGCGTTCAATAAAAAGGTACGGGTTCGCTCCTTCCAAGTTGGGGACATGGTTCTTGCTGTAAAGAGGCCCATCATAACTTCTCGGAAGACAAGGAATAAATTCACATCGAAATGGGATGGCCCGTATGTTGTGCAAGAGGTATACACTAGTGGAGCTTACAAGATCGTTGATGCAGACGGACTACGCATAGGACCTATCAACGGGAAATTCTTGAAGCGTTACTATCCTTGAGGTCTTGTACCATGTAGGCTCCTGAGCAAGAGGGTAAACTGCATACACATGTACATAAAAATAAGATTGCAAAAAAAAATAAAAAAAATGAAAAAAAATATTTAAAAAATATATAAATAAAAAAAATGAAAAAATTGAAAAGAGAAAAGAGTGAAGTTTGTTTGACCGAACTACGTTGGCTTGATCTTGTGGAGTGAATTCATTCACTTCATAGGTACGTAGGCAGCTTGAGGAATCCATATACTTCAAGTGCAGTGACACCAAAAAAAATAAAAAAAATAAAAATCATCATTCATTGTAACACTCCTGGCCCGCAAGAGTCTAAACTGTGAACGGCTAAATAAACAAACAAACAACATTTGAACATTGATCTTATGAATATGCCAACGACTTTATAGTAGAGCAACCATGTATAAAAAAGAGAGAAAAATCTTTATTCACTTGGAACGAAATAAAATAACTGCATAGTCCTTACTAAAAAAAAAAGGGATGTAAAAAAAAAAATGAAATCAAAAGAGGGAAAGACAAAGTCGACATGTGACTATGGCTCCCATTGGAGAGTCCTCAGGGCTTCACGAGCATTGTCAAAGTCCTTCTCAATCTCAACAAGCTTTGCTTCTCTCTGTTTCACAGCGGCAATACTCTGCTGCAGGGAAGTATGAGAGTTCGCCAAGCCTTTCACTGCCACAACTCGTTTTTCAAGGGCCTTTTCTGAGTCGCGGACAAGCAACATAAGCCCTTCTTCCTTTTTTCGCAGCTCAATCAGCTGTTGTTGAATCTCCTGCACTTTGCCACGAAGTGTCCGGACTTGCTCCTCTTCCTCTTTTTGAAGATGTGCAGCATTCTCCTAACGGGACTCCACATCCAGAAGTTGTTCTTGAAGGACATTCACAGGAGTTTCTCCTTGCTCCTTTTCTCGATGGACGTGTAGTTGTAAGTTGTGCTCCACGTACCTCTCAACAAGATCACGCGGGCTAGAAATGTCGAACTTCTTAGCACTGATATACTGGAGGAGCTCTTCAAACTCTTGTTTCAATCTAGAGACGTCGGCTAGAGGAGTATCCAGCAGCTTGCCTCGTATCGAGTTGACCATAAAATTTGCAGCACAACGATCAGCTTCTCGATTAGCTCGGGCAATCATGTCGTGCACACTAAATGGAATAGATGCTTTGGAACTGATGGAAGGAATTTCGGGAGCATTGTCAACTTCCTTAGCTAAAGCACCCTCGGCATCAGGAAGTAGGATGGGGTCATCGATAGAATTGATCAATTTCTTGTCAATGGAAAGACCAAAAGCATTGTTACAAGCGCGTAGCTCTTCGGCGATGTTCACATCAGACTGATCAGCCTACAAAATAGGAGAAGTAAAGGTCAGGTATATTAAAAAAAATGGCGGAAAGTATGATAAAAACAATTCTTACTTGTACTCCTCCATTTTCGAAATCCTCATCATAGCCAGAACCAAAAATATCATCAAAAACCGACTCAGCTTTTAGCGTTTTGCTAGGGCTATCTTTTTTATCATCCTTCCGTCGCTTTGCAATGACTTCTTGTTGTGTAGGAGAAGTGGCAGCGTCCTTGGGTAATTTGACCTTAAGCTTACACTTGTCGGTATAGTCGAGTGGAATCTTAGTTGTCCTTTTTGATGCTGAAATGTTGGAATCGTCATTTTTTCTTTTCCTACGCTTGCTCTGACCACGACCTTCAGGGATCTTTGGAGGAACTGGAGGACTCGAAGATGAAATCGATGATGAAATAGACTTCAGCCAAGATACATAAGCTGGCGTAAGTCGTCCTTGAGGACTCGATGGGCGGCCAGGAATAATAAAGGAAGAGTTCGTTCCCACGCGAATGCTGGACTCGAACAAATGAAACAATCTCTCTAGCTTGACTTCACCTTGTTGAGGCTCCAATTCTCCGGGCACGTCTTGATAAAAACCGAATTGTCTGCCGAATCTGTAGGGACTGTACGACTCAACCACGTAAGTGTCGTCGTATCTCAGAGTGACAAAACTGGATCTCATGCTGATGAAGAAATTCACGGTTCGGCGAGATTGAAGCTTATCATCTATGAACTCCTCGTCACGTGTGCCATTCA
This sequence comes from Patellifolia procumbens, assembly GCA_947645195.1. Taxonomy (NCBI): domain Eukaryota; kingdom Viridiplantae; phylum Streptophyta; class Magnoliopsida; order Caryophyllales; family Amaranthaceae; genus Patellifolia; species Patellifolia procumbens. Next base: position 175,092 of record CANSGD010000913.1, read on the forward strand.
CTGACGTAGCGAACCAGTTGATCGACTTGCCGGTGCGAAAGCGGTTTTGTGCTTCTGAGAGCCGGATAGGCAAAACAACATCTTGGCCTTGAAATGCAATCATGAGGGCACCTACAGAGTCGCGAACAATGGCATGGTGGCTACGAAAATATTTTGCCGCCCAAACGTACACATAGTGTGCAGGAAAAAATCCGCAGAGCTTGCCTGGGGTTGTAGATTGGGAGAGATCATTTAAACCTCTATAAATGCTTGCCAAGACAGGAATAGCAAGAGAATTCGTGTGTCCACGAGCAAGGAGTGAAGCAGGCTTGAAAACACTCTGACGAATGTCACCTATGTTCTCCACTGGCAAGACAAATGCACAAAGCCAACAAGAATAGAATGCTGCAAGGTATGAGGGCTTGCGATTTTCCACTGGGATATCTATATCATTAAACGCCCCATGAATCACGTCACTCCACGGTTGAGGGTCTCCGAAAGTTGCAAGTTCCTTCACATAAAGAGGAACATCAGTTCGCTTACCATTGTTTCTTGACATCATCATGTATCTACAGGAGCCTCGAAACCAAAATGAACACCACTCTTCAAATGTGATGTTTGATCTTCCAGACTTTCTTGTGATGTGGAGGAACGCCTTAAACAGATATTTGTAACATATAGGGAGACATAGTTGACCTTCATTTCCAAATTTTTCAAATTCAGCAGCAGATGGTATGACTTCATCATAAACAATGCCGGTTATTGGTAGACCACTGAGAAGGTGTATGTCCCATAAACTAATAGAAGTCTCTCCAAACTCAGTGAGCAAGGTATTCGTAGTGGGACACCATGATTCACAAAGGGCTTGCATAACTGGAGGATTTTGTTTGTAAAGGAACATTGAGGCATAAACGGCGTCGATAAGGTATACACTACTAAGGGAATTTCTGAAATGTCGCAATATGTCCTCCAACCACTACCAATAGCGAGGGATATGGGTAAACTCAACACCAATGTTCATGTAGGAATTCCAACTAGTCCCCTTCCTAGAGATACGTGCATGAAGCGTCTCTAGTGGTTTGATTTCAGTGTCACGTGTCTGATGGTGAGGTGCACGAAGAACGGCTTTGGAAGCTTTGTCTGCAGATGTTTTGCGGCCAGAAATGTCTTTCCACCAACAGTTCAAACTCGGCGGACATTGTTCAAATGACTGATTCTTTGCAAAAGGTCCTGTCAATGGACGAAAAATTGAAAATTGTGCTTTATGGCCACCATTTGCGTCATCGACTACAATCAGAGATTCACTATCAGATGATCTCATAGACTCGAATCTCACCATGATATATTACTTCCTGGCAAAAAAAAAAAGGAAACAAAAAAAAAGAGTTCAATAAAAGTTCCAATATATGAAACAAACAAACTTGTAAAGTATGTTGATTGGATTGATTAGGTCATATGTCAGCTTATCGGTTTTGATTATTATTATTACAAAGAAAAAAGAAAAAAAATCAGAAAAAAGAGAAAAAAAAATAAAAAAGGGAAATATGATGAAAGCTACCACGTAGCACAAAAGCCACAATTGTGGTGATGTTGTATTAGCCCATTATTTGGACTTTTCATTATCACAAACCAAAACCAAAAAAGGAGTGAAGTGAAAAAAGAAAAGGGGAGTCAGTGAGGCCCAACTCTCACACCTCAAACACAACTTCATAAAAACTCTGTAACACAAACACAGTGGAAGGAAGAATGGTGAGCGGTAGACATGGTGGCTCGACCGGCGGATCTGGGTGAGTCCGACGCGGATTGAAGCTCCGACGGCAAGACTGGTAATGTACAAGCGGTGGTCAAATTCAGATGAACCCGATTTTTCTTTCGTTTTCCGACGGCGAAAAGAATATATGGTGTGAATTGCGATTAAAGTGCCGCTCAGTGAAAAGAAGTATTTACATATAATTGTTGAAATTGGAATTGCAAAAAAAAAATATAGCAGGATGATATTTTCATTAAAGGGTGAATTACTCATTGTATTAGATTTTTTGCTGTAAGTTTGAAAAACTTGGCCTGTAAGTTTTTGGAGGATGATGGTTGGAGTGAAAATGCAAAGACTCTGTAAGTTTATTACAATGGAATGTATGGAGTCCTGCTATATATTTAAAAGGATGATATTTGGATACTCTATAAGTTTCTGGAAGATGATGGTTGGAGTGATAATTCAATCAACTTGAAAGTTAAGTATTAGGTGTTAAATTCTTGGGGATTTGAAATTAAAAAAAAAACAGAGTATTAGAAAATACCTCGGAGATGGTCTGAGTGGTAGAAATTTGGCTAACTCAAGCAAAAAAAATCTGGACGGGAATTTGAAATAGGCTTCACCGACTGGTATGGTTCAGCTCGTTGTGGTAGAATTTGTCTTCGTCAAGACCTCCGTCAAACTCCAAGGAGACGGTGAAAGAATTGGCTTCGACAGGGCTCTTGGTTTAACTGGCGTCGGGTCACTCCGTCTTCAATGGTGACAGAATAGGCTTCGACAGGGCACGTTCGACTGGCGTCCGATTACTCCGTCCTTCAATGGTGAAATTGAATTTCACCCTATGGTATAATTTATAGTACCATGAAAATCTATCTTCTTTGCAATTTTAATTAACTTAATTAAAGTTGTGTTAGGATTAGATTTTGCAAAAAAAAAAGATTTCAAAATCCAAAACTGAAAAGATAATATTTGATCTTTTTCCAATTATCATTTGGTAAAAATAAAAAAGGAAAAAAAAAGTGATTTATCATAACTGTTTTTAACTCTACATGAGCTAAGAGGTGAGATGAAAAAAAAAGTCAATCAAAAACCAAGATACTCAACCAGGATACTCCGTGAGACATGCTGGGTAAGGAAAAAAAATTGTAACTTTCATGTTTATCATTAACAATGTTTTTGAAGTTAAGAAATAATATATATATATATATATAAAGTAAGTTAGTTTCATGAATTATTTGGTTCAAAATGCAAAGACTCTTTAGTCCATAAAACAAAGTTCGAGACCCGATCACGCTTAAACACTCAAAATTGTGTACGTGACTAGTCTCGAGGGGGCAATTTGTAGGCACAAAAAAATATAATATGTGTCACGTCATCAAATTTCATTAATCCAGTAAAGTCAACCGTTGACTTTATAAACGTAAATGATAAATAATATTAATTAATTCGGACTTGTAAATAAGTTTGGGCCGTTTTAATTATTAGTCATTTACTGGTTGGATTAAGGCCTAATAAATGGGCTATTTGGATAAATGATGGCTGTGAGGCCCATGGTGGCTACTCACTAAAACCTAAACCCTAGAAAGCTCTATAAATAGAGCTCTATAGTCTCATTTGAAGAGGTCCAGAAAATAAACCAGAAGGGAGAGAAAACCCAGAAGCCAGAGCTATTTCAGAGAATACAAACGTTCTCTAGACTAGAAAACTACATCAACATTGCTCAATCTAGAAGAAGAACAATAAGCACCATAAAATCATTGTGTCGTTCTATTCTAGATAACAAGACTTGAAGAGATCAAGACCGGTGTCCCTCATTCAAGAAATCTAAATCCGTATTACGAAGCTGTCAAGTCAAGTTCGTGATACAAGTCAAATCATTTGTGGAGATTGAATCAGTGGAATTTCATTAGAGATTGTAACCCATATTATATCAATAAATTATTATTTGTTACACATTTTTATTCTCATTATTGCAGATTACAAAATTTGTGTTTACACCTACTATTTAATTTTACCATATAAACTACTCATAGACCATTCCAATGGTTAATTGAATACTCAATGGTAATCAAATTGGTAATTTTATGGGTTTTTTTTTTGTGGGAAGGAAGTTTTTGCCTTTTTCGTGGATTTTTCCTTATCGATTTGGTTTGTTCTATGAGTATGACACGCAATTTTTGGAAATTTTACAAAAGTTCTACTACTTTAATGGCAGTGTGATTGAGATTATAGTATTGGGTGTTTGTGGATTGTTGACAATGGAGGTTTTATAGTAGAGAGTTCTATTTCCCGGTTATATAATCTTGATATTGGGTGTTTGTTGACCGTTGTCAATGAAGGGTTTACAATAGCGAGTTCTTTTTCTTGATTATATTGAAAGAATCTAACTTTTATTCTTAGCCTCTATTATCCCAATTTGTTGAGGTTTATGTTTTGGGGTTTCATTGATTAATTTTTTTTACATTATGCTAACTTCAATTTTTACATTACTAATCTGCTCATATTGTGTAAATGCAATATTGTTGCTCACACGAAATCTAGATACATGTTATCTTACCCGCAAATATTTGTTGTTTATGTGTTCCATTATAATATAAGCATTACGCAATTTATGATATTGAGCAGAGTCATCAAGGTTAATTATTAACTCGTGAAATAATTTCTTGTATAGTTTATAATGTCAAACCTTGCAAAACTTGAATTTGTACCCTTTGATATTATTGGAGAAAATATTTATCATGGGTGTGAGGCGCTGAAATACACCCATATGCAAAGAGCTAGTTTTATCGAATCAATTAAAGAGGTTAATAAAGCAACAAGTCAATAAGGACAAAGTTATGATACTCCTACATCAACACCTCGATCAGGGCTTAATAATCAATATTTGACTATTAAAGACCCTCAAACATTGTGGAGTAATTTAGAGTTTAGTGTTTAGGGTTCAGGAAAACTGTAACTCTCACTAAAGCTCGTTATAATTAGCCAGCAATTTTCAGATTGTAGGATTTCAATCTGTGAGTGAATATAACTCATCGATGTTCGTTCAGAATTACTTCTCAATTGACATTGTGTTGAGAGAAATATCAATGATGTATAAATGTTAGAGGAACATACTCCAACTTTCCATGCATAAAATATTGTCCTGCAGGCACAATACCGTGAGAAGGATTTTAAAAGGCAAATTCTCAATTGATATCTTGTTTTCTTGTGCCTAAGCAAAATAACGAGCTCTTAATGAAAAATCATGGGTTACGACCAACTAGTTCTACTCCATTCTCTGAAGTGAATGTGACATCTCATGATAGAAAGAATTTAAGTCTAAATATAGTGCCACTCACAGTGATCGGGCCGTGGCTGAGGTTGTGGTCACGGGCATGGACACGGATGTGTTCGAGATTGATGTGGTTAAATATTTCAAGAGTTCATACTACCACCAAAAGTGGGGCGGTTAAGAAGGTAACAAACATAAGAAAGATAAAGTGAGAATGTTACCAGTGAATATTTTCCTTATGAAAAATAGTCATCGGTCTCATGTGTTTCGTACACCAAAGTATTTAGTTGATCTTTATCAACAATCGTGAGACAGAAGATAAAGAAAATAGAGACAGACCTTATGTATGAAGATGGCCAAGGTGGTTTTGACAATACAACTTAATTGAAGGTTGATGATTTCCTCACTACCCCAGAAGGGAATAGTTAAACACTTAATGATTTAAAGAATAAACTCTAGTTTTCTGTGTTCATGGTATTTCATGAACTCTATGGACGTATTATGTTTTGCATGTTCTATGGATATTTAATTCGAACATTTTACTTTATTTTCTTTACACTTATCCTATTTGTGTAAAGCATATATGATATTGCAAGGAACTTTTTAAATTTAATGGTATAAAGTGTACTTAAGAGCTGGTAGGTGATTTTCGCACCCCTTATGCAAGGATTAGGGGGAGATAACCTGCAAATGTGTAAAATCCTTGCACGAGAATAAAAGAATATATTAATGGTCAATTTGGTACATAGTAACTTATGTTACGAACTTCGATTTGACAATATGTTTATTGAATTTTTAGAATGAGATCATCCTGAAGATGGATATGAATAAATATCATTGACTATACATCAGTTGTAAATGATCCAAATACAATTGATGTTCCAGAAGGACAACATCAAGTTGCTAAAGAATATAGAGCGCATTTGAATCATGGTAGACCAATAGGTTCCAAAGATAAGAATCCTCAATAGGAAAGGATCAATAGTTGACAACTGACAAATTCGAGAAAATGATACATTTTGATAGATCTCCAGAAGAGATTATGTGCGGGAAAATTAACATGTACCACGATTATATAAAATGCTCTAGAAGAGTATAAAATGTCTAACAAGATTGACATGTATCAAGATCGAGAATGATAAACGAGTAGAATATGAGAAGCGAGATTGACATGTTTCAAGAATATAAATGATACTCCAGAAGAGTACGACTTCTCTTAAAATAAGATGTTAGTCAACGGTCTTGCTAATCGAAGAAAAGACACTAGTCGGTGTTCTTATGTCACATCTTATACATGGCCAAACATAAAGTTTTACTAACAAAGTGATCACTAGTGTTGAAAAACATATATAATTAGTTAAATCTCAAATGTGTTTAGATGTGACGAGTGAGGCCATCCGGGTTCATTATTACCTGTTTTGCAATTTTAAGTTCGATTTATATAAAGAGTTGATGTGTTGACGCTCTCTCATGCTATACGTTTGAAAATTTGAAAGGCAAGACATAGCAATGAGATCGAGCTACAATCGAATCATGAAATATTATATGAATTATTTGATTCAATAGAAGAATTCAAGAGATGAAATACTAACACTAAACATATGTGTATATGAACATATATTAGGTGGCCAGAAGTTCACAAAAGTGACTGATACATAGTCAGATATTGGATGCTCAAAAGCTCATCAAAAGAACTTGTATGAGAGAAATGTTGACTAACAAATGTTTATTATTAAAGTCTTGGAGACTAAAATATCACCATCTAGTAAAATTACATACAAGTGATCTTTGAATGATAATAATCTCTTCATTGGGGCTATTATATGTCAGCACAAGAATAGAAGTACAAATGAAATTTGACTGCACAATAAATCATATACTCCCTATAATTAGTATTCTCCGGAAGAGATGAGATTTTTGGTGAATTAGTATTCTCCGGAAGAAATTAAATTTTGATGAATTATATACTCCTGAAGAGATGGAATTTGTTGCACATGAAAATTATATTTTCCTGGAGAGATGGAATTTATTGCACATGACAATTATATTCTAAGTTGGTTGAAAGTTCGATGCCCCTGTATGTGAGTTATTTTACCAACTTAGGGGGAGAAGAATTGGAATAAGTTGGCAAAGTTCTTAAATTTAGAATTATATGAAATTACAAATTGATGATCCCCATAATGTAAATTTGAAAAGATATATGCCAACTTTTCTCTATGTGTTATCAAGATATGTTGCACATCTATGATTTGATTTGTATCCAGTTATGACTCATGTTTCATAGCGTTGAAGATACACTTTGGTCACAGGAATACCATGTGTATACATTGACATAAATTTTGCCAATTTACTTGAATTGCTACACTTAAAGTGTAGATTGTATGATCGGTTCCAATAGATATATATGATATATGGCAAGATAGTGCAGTTGAAACCTTTAAAGTGGAATAATACTATATTAATATCATAGTGTATGAAATATCCAGAAGCATTATAGATATCTGAATTATGGTAGATGGCCTCATATATGAGAAAAGTTTTAATGTTACCAATTGGAATTGTATTCAGATATCATTGCAAAATTGTATGCAGGATATATATTGAGGAATATATGATACCGGTATATATGATGGAACCGATGAATAATATGCATATGTAGAAGGAGTGGACTTGAGAATAAGGGATCTAAAATAAATGTCCACTTTGATGTCGACATAATAAAGCTTATTATGGACCAGAAGTCCAACGAAATGTGAATGATGATGATGATCAAAGGTTTTTCATGGACCAGAAGTCCGGATAGAGAATTTTTGCGTCGCTAGACAAAAACTCCAAATCAAACCTTACTAACCAAATACGAGTACGTGGCAAGTAAGGGTCAAGATCCACATAGACTAGACTATACACTAAGCACGTAAGTGAACATGTAAGCTAAACCGAAGAGAAGAAGTTGTTTGATTTCGAACTCAATTATCACTAGTAAGTCAAATAAAAGGGTTGTAATCGATGGAAAAAGGCGTTAGGGGGTGATAGGGATCCAATGCAATGGGATTGATTTACGAAATGAGATTAAAGGAGTAAGTGATAGGGGATTGAATTAAGACGTTGCAACCATGAACTCCTCTTTCAAGGATGCTCAAGGTGATGCAACATTCTCAATTAGGGATTAGATAGTCAATGATGGAACATGAGGTCGGAATTAGCTAAGTTCAACCCAATCTCGCCTTTTGGATGTTGAATGGGTTAAGACTCTAAGAAAGGTGGGATTTCTCACTCAACCTTATTTAGAGATAGCAATTCCAACTTCATTGTATATCTCAACAATCTACACCTAAAGGGCAATCCATTGGTTCATTGATTTAAAGTTAGGCCTTTCAACTTTACCTTAGTCAACCAATCAATGGATTTGCGAATCCAACCCACCAAACATGCCAATTTAGGGCCTCATATCATGAAACAATGTCCATTGCACCTTCACCCAACCCCCTAAGTAAAAGACAACTCAAAGTTGGTTCTCATATTAACTAAACTAGTTCTACAATGCAAATAGGAGATTAGTAAACCAAAAATCATTGCTTTTTCATTCATACTTAATGTTTGCAATAGAGAAGAGCATAAGCAAGTGGAAAAGAGCAACTAAAACTAAGACTTCAATGAGAATGAGTGATATTGAAACTACTAACAAAGTAAAAGCAAGAATAAATGATAAAGTAAAGCAATAAATGAGAGCAACGGGAAGAAAAGTTACTAAAGCTTCATTAATACTCCTCAAAAATCTGAAATTCTTCTTCAAATCACCATTACAGACCTTGAAAAACACCCAAAGCTCACTCAAAAGTCTAACCTCTCAATAGCTCTCTAGAGTTCAAAAAAGGAAATCAGAATAATGTAATTTTAGGTCAAAAAGGTATTTATACAACCCCCAATTAAGGGCAAAAAGGGAAAGAGAAAATGAAATAGACGGTTTTCGCAAACCCACAGTGATCGGGCGATCCATAGTGGTGATCGTCCGATCAGGGGTAGGCAGGAACTCTGTGGAAATCCACTTTTGTGATCGGGCGATCCACTTTTGTGATCGGGCGATCCACTTTTGTGATCGGGCGATCCACCTGCCCGGGTTGCTTTGTCTTCTTATCATCTCTTCCTTTCCATTTGGGCTTGGGCTTCCTTCTTTCTTTCTTTCATTCTTTTCTTCCACTCCAATCTTCTTTGCTTGGAGTTGGGCTCTCTTCTTTCTTTCTTTCTTCATTTGGATTGGCCCTCAACTTCTTCCATTCCAATCTTCTTTGCTTTGCACTCATCTTTTTCCTACATGTTAGTCATATACAAGAAAAATACAATACAAAGCATATGGAATAGAAAATAAGAATAGAAAACCATGAAAAATGAGAGAAAATCAAAGGAAATAGTGAAAAGCTCCAAATAGGGCGGAGATGATGAAAATAGATGTAAGAAGTAAAGAAACACCAAGAAAAAGCAATAAAATGGACCAAAAAGCTACCCTATGAGTGCGATAAATCTCACTCATCAACTTCCCCCAAACTTGACTCTTTGCTTGTCCTCAAACAAATCAAAATGGATGACTAGACGATGCACAAAGGTGACTCGATAAAACAACCAAAATCAGACCACCAAAAGGGGGAAAGGGAGGAAACGAAACAAACTCACTTTCGTGGAGTCCACGGTTGCATTTAGCATATGCAACAAGCCCTTTAAACCCCTAGGATGACCCTAGTGGGCGAGGATGGTCTCGTGAGGGTTTTCTAGAAGGCATACCCACAAAGCAAATACACCAACTCAAACAAGCAACAACCCAAGAATGGAAACATCACCAAGGTATGAGAGATGGAGTCATGAGCAGACCGCAAGCAAGCATATATGAGAATGTTTTCTTTCAATTCCAACACAACACATGAGTAGAGAAGGAGGTTATGAGATGAGCTAAACTAAGGTGTAAGTTCAACAAATTCTCTAACTTTCCACTACTTTCAACGCCATTGCTCCAAGGGTCATTTAGTTCACAAACTCATGTATAGGATGAGAAAACCGACTCAAGTAACTCTAGTCCTCAATGTGCGGAAAATTTTCCCCCAAACTTAGCATTTTCATTATTATGGAGATGAAGATATGTGAAATAGTGATGCAACTACCAAGGAGTGCGGGGCTTAGTCTTCACCCTCTTTGTGCGGTCCGTCCACTCACGAAGTAGACATGTTTTTCAGGCACGGTACCAAGTACTCGGTCGGAGACGCACTAGGAGGAAAAACATTCATACTCAAGCCGCAACGATCCCGTCGTCACTAGGGAGTTCTACTTCACTTTTTCGAACCTCCACTTGAGCATTGGAATGCGCTAGGACCTTGTTTACTAACCACCCTTTCGCAACTCTTATTGAAAATATGCATTTTTTTTCCTTTTTGTTTCCTTTTCATTTTATTTTTTTTTGAGGCTACTAGCCATTTCATGAAACCAATTTTTTCCTTTTTTATGGGATGGTGAAAATGCCAAGCTATTTTGGGTAGATCATCTAATGCACTAGGGGACTCAAGTTATGAGAACCAAGTAAGGACTTCCTATATCATGAAGGATAGATTTAAGTGACTTATTTAAGGAGAATCTTGTTGTTTTTGTTTATGAGTTATTTGACTTGATGGCAAAACAACAAAGTTTAAATCATCTCAAAACTCCCTAATCTACACATGTTCCAATATTAGGTCACACAATTCCATTCTCATTTTCTCTTGCTTTGGTCATCATAAACTCTTTCAAATAGAAACGAACTTGGGTGTTTGTTTTTTCTTGAGTTTTATTTATTCTAAGAGCTTCCTTTTTTTCCTTTTTTTTCTTTTTCAAAAATAAATTTTCCTTCTTTCTTTTTACAAGGAAGATAGGAAAACACAATAAAAGATTTTTACAAAAGAAGAAAGGGAAAAATAAAACAAAATGGGAGAAAAGTTTGTATAAAGGTGTTTCGGAGACTTTAAGTGGGAGCTAGAGCAATCGAAATCATAAATCACAAATCAAGCAATAAGGACCCAACCTTAACCAAGTATGTGCACTAGCAATAAAGGAACCACGGGGTAGACAACAACATATAGGGCACCAACATCCAACAACAATCAACAACAATCAACGACATGACAACAACCATCACCAAAACATCTATGCATGCAAATGAGACATGATAAGGCACAAAATATCTCAAGTCTAATAATTAAGCACAAGTCCTTGATCGCCTTATGATGCACCCCCAAACTTAGAATGAACACCGCCCCGGTGTTACAAAGTGAGAAAACATGTGGAGGTGATCAAGGGCGATCTATTGCCCACCTTCCGGGGGAGGGAATGGGTGTGGGGGCCATGAGGGATAGTTTGGGTAAGGCGGAAAAAAGTTTTGACTAACTTGATAGGCGTACATTTGGTCTTGCCTTAACCGCATACCATCCACGTCTTGGCGTAGAGTGCCAAGAGTCTCACTCATGCTATTAAGCCTAGCATCCATGCCACGGTAGTTAACATCAATGCTATCAAGTCTAGTGCTCATGCTATCATAGTGAGCATTGGTGTTATCAAACCGAGCGTAAATATTTTGAAATTGGGTGATTTGCTCACTAGCCATGGCCTCAATAGCCGCACCAATAGAACGAAAATCGTAAACATGAGAAGAGGACGTACCTTTGCCGATGGGCCGGCTTCGTCCATGGGGTGAGTGGGTTGTTGTTGTTGGGGTCGTCGACGTTGTTGTTGTTGTTGTCTCCTCGCCTCATCAATGGAACGAGATTGCAACTCCGCTTCCCTTGGGGCGATCTCTCGCGCCATGAGGTAGGGGCACGCTCCATCCCCAAATCGAGTTAGTGTGGGGTTCGGAAGGTGACAATAATCGAACTCTTGCACTAACCAAATGATTCGGTCATGGTTGCCTTCAATGTAGCGGTAGAAATTCATTTGATGCAATGTTGCATCATCAAGAAGGATCCGTTGAGATATTTGTGCCATGGTGTTCACCTCTTCATTGGTGTGCCAATACCTTGCTATCATAGTTATCATCCCGCCCATGATAATATCCTTATGGTGATGAACACCATCACGGAGCATGATAAATCTTTGAATGAGGTGCTCGGCAAAGTTGATTGGCACAGGCCTAACCTTTGGGCGGCATATGGTCCAAAGATCCTTTCCCTCATCCTTGCTAGAGTTACCAAGTTCCACTCATCCATATATGCAATACACAAGAAGACGGTGGACGTAGCGGACGGCCGGATGTATGATGTGGGAAGACTTTGAATTTTTAGGTGGGTTGTAGTTGCCTGTGATATCTCCCCATGTTCTTTCAAACTCATACCCAATGAAATCATTGGTGACATACTCGTTTAAGGGAGCTTCCGCATCCCAACCAAAAATCTTGCAAAGGAAAACATAGTCTACCTCCCTATGAATGTTGAAGAGTTGGAATGTGATTTGGGGGTAACCCTCATCCTCCTTGTTCTCCTCAATAGTACACTCGAGCGTAGAGAGAAACTCAAGTGTAAGACGCTCATAGGTGAAGGCGTGGGGCATGGGTACGAAGTTGACCCGCTCTAAACGGTCACATAGCTTAAGAATTTCCTCAAAACACCTAAATTGCGAAGTACTCTCTCATCAAAGAATTTGGTGGGCTTGATTGCACGACCTAAGAGAGATACAAAGCGTTCTTGGTGGATTTTTGAGGTAAGGGTGATGCCCATTTGCCCCCATGGTGTTTTTGAGGAGGAAGTGGATGGTGTGGCTCGTTTTGAAGTTTTTGTAGCTTTGGTTTTTGGGGCCATTTGTAAGGAGTGGGAGTTTGTGATAGGTGTGGAGTTTATGGAGAATGTCTCGACCACAATCAACAAGGTGCCCAATCACAAACCTTCAAGTATAATGAACAATTCAAAGTACCCAACAATGAAGACCAAAGCATACACCAATTCAACCAAAGGTAACCAATCAACTATCCAACAATCTAACACTTCAATGTAGACAATCACACAACCAAGATTTTTAGTCTAACACTGATAGGCTTTAGTCGTATCGCCTAATCAAAAATAAACCTAGGGACCTCTAACTAGGTAGTCAGTGGAAGCAGGGTCGAATCCACAGGGAGACAGAGTTTCTAAATCAATATTCAACCAATTCAGCTACTCCAGATGAAATCAGGAAGGAATTAATTAAACTAAAGAATAGACTACAGAAGACGGAATAAATCGAGGATTAAACTATGGAATAAAAGTCTAGGGTATTAGGTCGGTCCACCATGCTTATACCAATCAAATAGGGTCAACTACTATCAAAACTTAAGTCAAGAGTCGGGGGATTAGAGCCTATGTTGAGCTATGGTTAAGACTCAACGCTCATAGTTCAACATACGCCGCATGTTCACTAACGTAATCAGAACTACTGACGTGTCCTAGGCCTCTAGTCGTAAGACGGATCTGTGCAAACAACTATTAACCACAAGCAACCAACGAAACTGTGCAATAATGTTAATTACTCAATAAAGAACAAATCACATCACAATCACCCTAATCAAGCCCTAGAAATCAATAAGATCTAAATCACAATCATGGTATAAACATGGCTTTCCTATCTAACACCCTAGAAAGAGACTATTCACTCATGATCGAATTAACAATAATAAAACTAATATGAAACCTTAACAATTGCATCATGAACGATTAAATAAATAAACTAAGCAATCAAAGTAATTAAAGAGATAAAGAGTAGAGAAGAGTACCAATTGACGGAAAGCAGGAACTTTTATTGAAATCGAAATAGGTTTGATCACCTCTAATTAATCTAAAGTGTTTGAATTTAACTAAGAACAATGAAGAATAAAACTAGTCTAAACCTAATGAAAGATGAATAAAAAAGATATCTCTAAAATAATGAGGAAAAGATATTTATAATACCCCCTCAAGTTCACTAAAAACGGAAACAAAAAGTGAAAAAGCGCGATTAAAGCACCAGACCCGATTGGGCCCGAGCACAGTACCCGATCGGGTCCACATACAAGTTCCCTCAATCTTCACTCCTGGGCTCTGGCAGCAGCAGTGCAGCAATAAGGGGAGAAAAGCGGCCCACCCGATCGGGCCCGAGGCTGCCACCCGATCGGGCCTGGCTACAACTTGGGCCAGCGTGTTCCCCTCGCCTGTAGCACCGCAACGAGACAAAGCAGCACTCCACCCGATCGGGTCGGGCGGTAGTCACCCGATCGGGTCTGGGGACATGCTTCCTCGCCCGATCGGATCGGGCAAACCTCGCCCGATCGGGCCCGCAACTTTCATACCCGATCAATATTTATTCGCCCGATCGGGCCATTTCTGCCCGATCAGTGCACGGAAACCTCCTTCTTGACTCTTTGGCTCTCTAATTTTCATGTTTAGGGGTCTTGGGACCTCCTAAACTATCCGTAAAGCTCGTGAGCCATCCTACGTGCCTCGTAACATCTCGTAAAGCCGTGGTTGCTTCCAAAAGGCTCGAGAATAAGGAGAAAACTCCATAAAACCTGCAATTCAACACTAAAACACGAAACCACAACTACATACGATAGTTAGCACAAAATAGCTCCCAAGAGCTCCAATGACGCACAAATTAGCTTGTAAATAAGGGAGAAAACTCTATATAAATACGTGATATCAAACTCCCCCAAGCTAAACCTTTGCTTGTCCTCAAGCAAACAGCACATGAACATGGAATAGATTACCTCACCCCAAAGATAAAAACAAATCAAAGCTCAAAATATTTTCAAGACTAAGAATCGTTCAAGCAGGCATAATTCAAGTTTGGCTCATCAAATCCATCCAACCACCAATCATTCAAGCAATTTATCAAACTCAAGCATCCACAAAGCATACAAGTCCTGAAAAGGCACTCACCAGGGTGTCACTCCTCTCAATTTTGTGGCAGGCAAAGAATGTGCCCGAACACTCACCAACCCTACCATAAGTACCCTTCCCACTCACACTCTCATGTGTTTAAGAAGGTTCAATGACGCTCATCCTAGTCAAGTCGACTCAATTAGCAGAAATACTCTTTAACTTTGACAAACTAACTCGAAATCAATCAAATGAACATTGCAGACACGAGCTCAAGAGGACTTTATAGGGTTGTAATGGGGCTTAGGTGAGAGGTAGGGGATACTTTTGGGTAATGTGGTGGAAAAACCAAGAAAGGGGGAGCATAAACCATTCAAACAAGGCCTAAGATGACCTACACAACTCCCAACAATCACCATAAAACCATGTAAAGTAACCCAACTCTCATAAATCAATGAAAAGCTCATAACAAACCCAATTTTCTAGCAATGGAGCGAATATTCCTTTATGAACGTACGTGAATGAAAGAACTAGAATTCTTTTGAATTTTCATTTCATTTTTCTTTCATTTTTCTGAACTTCATTCACGCAACTCTAAACTTGCTTTTTCTTTTCTCTTTCTCACTCTCAAACCACAGCAAATACACTTTTAAATTCCTCAAAAACCAAACTAAACCAACAAACCAATCTCAAACTTGACCCATACAAAAGCTCCCCCAAGCTAGGCTTGGAAATATATCAAGTGAAGGCTTTGGGCTCATAATAGGGGTTTAAGTAACACGAAACAAGTCATTAGGCTCAGCGGGGCTAAGGAGGATAAAAGTATATCAAAAATTCACTCTGAAGCTCAAGAATTAGACAAAAGAACGCCTCTATCACAGCACATGCTACAAGTCATCTAAAATCAGACAAGTACGAAGTCAAAGTCAAGATCAATCCACTAAAGAGGAACTAACACACAAAAATAGACTGGATAATAATATGAATCCAATAGGCTACAAAGAGGCCTCACAGTCTAACCAATTCAGGTATGCAGCACAAAGTGGTCTAATATAATCCAAAAATGCTCGAAATCATAGCAATCAAACATCAAATCATAGCCTCAAGATCACAAATGCCCAGCTATCCAGAAAACAAAGTCAAATCATTTTCAAATAGAGCACAGCAAGGGGCACAGGGAGGCAACTAAAACAGTCATGGGAACCATATTTTTTTGATTTTTTTCAGTATTTTTCGAAAGCAGTAAAACTATTCTAGAAAGCAGTAAAAGAGATAGGGAATACAAACAGAACTCCTCCCCCAAGCTGAACTTGGCAGTGTCCTCAATGCCAAAAGGTGATAAGGACTATGCTAAGAGGAAATACAATGTTAGTACCCTCACTCTCGCTCACAAAAAGAAGAAAAATAGAAAGAAAAGGAAAGGGGAAGAAAAATACGAGTTGCCTCTCGCACAGCACTGGTTTATAAAGGTCCCGCACGACCATGATCCTCCCTCTCTCAAAAAGGAGGGGCTTGGCAATGAGTGCCACCCTCATCAAACATCTTTCTCCTCCAAATGTTCTTGATAATGCCTCCAGACGGCGAGGCAACCTTAGGTGGAATTGGAACCTTCTCCACACCTACTTCATCCAAAACCTCATCCCTGCAACAAGATTGTTCAAGCATAGGTGCCTTAACAGCATTGGTTAGTTTAAACATCACTTTATCATCACCAACACTAAGAGTTAAAGTCCCAGACTTGACATCAATTACAGCTCCAGAAGTACACAAAAATTGCCTACCCAAGATAATAGGAATCTGGGCATCCTCATCCATATCTAATACCACAAAATCAACAGGGATATAGAATTTCCCTACCCTAACAGGAACGTCCTCTAAAACACCTAGAGGGTATTTTACAGAACGATCCGCCATCTGTAAAGTGATTTGTGTCCATTTAAGGGCTCCCGTGTTCAGTTTCTTATAAACAGACAATGGCATAACAGAAACAGAAGCACCTAAATCACACAAAGCCTTATCAATAAAAATAGGTCCAAGATGGCAGGGTATAGAAAAACTACCAGGATCTTTTAACTTTGGTGGGGTTTTATTTTGAATAAAAGCACTACACTCTTCAGTAAGAGCGACACGTTCTACCCCACCAAAGTCTCTTTTCTTAGTGATCATGTCTTTCAGAAATTTGGCATAAACATGCACTTGGGTAATTAAATCTGTAAATGGAATCGT
Organism: Patellifolia procumbens; assembly: GCA_947645195.1. Classification (NCBI taxonomy): domain Eukaryota; kingdom Viridiplantae; phylum Streptophyta; class Magnoliopsida; order Caryophyllales; family Amaranthaceae; genus Patellifolia; species Patellifolia procumbens. The sequence goes on from CANSGD010000913.1 coordinate 192,151, forward strand.
TACCTCAAGGTTCTTGACCATAGCTAAGAACATACCAAATTGCTAATCGACCTTAGATTGTTGCATCCTGCGAGGAAAAGGTAGCCTTGGTGTAAAAGGCGTTTCAGAAACCTTCTCCTTTTTCTTCCCTGTCTGTTCAGCTTCTGCAGACAAATCGACTTCAGACGTCGAATTTTTTCTTTTTCCTTCCTCTACCACCCTCTTCTTCCCTGCAGTCGGGGTAACCTCATCAATGGCCACTGGAGGGGCATCATATGCAATGCCACTACGAAGAGTGATGGCATTCACATGTTCTCTCTGAACGGGTTGCCCTGGCAATTCCCCCTGCCGCCTCTGAGCATTAGAGCTTGCTAATTGTGCAACTTGAGCCTCGAGAAGTTTGATGCTTTTCTCTTGGGCTCTTTGTGCCTCCTCATTAGATCTTTGCATGGCTAGCATCTGTCGCTCTTGGGCTCTTTGTGCCTCCTCATTTGCCTTTTGCATGCTTAACATCAGTTTCATCACTTCAGATATGGGGGGCTCTTGTGGGTTCTTGTTTTGTGGAGGTGGGGTGGGAAAGTTTTGTGGAGTTTGGAAGTTGTTATGGTGATGGAAGTTTTGTGGTGGTGATCTATTGAAATTTTGTGGGGTTTGATGGTATGAGGGTTTAGGATAGTTTTGTGGAGGTGGAGGTTGATAGTTTTGTGGATTTTGGTAGTTATGTGGAGGGGGAAGGTTTGTGGCCTTTGTTGAAAGGCGTTTGCCTGCTCCATCTGAAGTTGACTGAACTGACAGTCATGCCCAAAGTGACCCTGAACACCACATACCTCGCAGTAAGATGAGGTAATGGGTGCTACTGCAGACATAGCATTGATACTCATGGGTGGAGGTGTCGGACTAGAGGATTTCATTAGCTGCTGAGTTAGTTGCGCCATCTGAGTCGTAAGCAATGAAATAGCGTCAACTTCAAGTACCTTCTTAGTCAAACTCCTAGATGATGAATGGTCATTGGATGCAAGATTTGATATGAATTCATAACCCTCATCAACTGCCTTGTCTAAAAACACTCCTCCTGCAGACGAATCAACAATACACTTCGTCTGAGGCTGCAGACCATTGTAGAATGTCTGCGTCAAGAACCATTTGTCCATATTATGGTGTGGACACTCTCTCTGTAGATCTCTAAACCTGGCCCACGCTTCCCTTAATGTTTCATCAGGCTCTTGGGAAAACGTGGCCAGTTTATTTCTGATTTCTGCTGTTTTAGTGGGTGGGTAATACTCTCTCAGAAATGCAGCAGAAATCTCACTCCACTCGGTTTCTTTCACATCGTTCAACAATTTTTGGGCTCTATCTCTCAGTGAAAACTCGAACAACATGACTTTGAGTTGATCTGGAGTGACGCCAACATGTTTAACGGTTCGACAAAGTTGTTGAAACCGTTGTAGATGATTTGCCGGATCTTCAGTAGGATGCCCACCAAACTGATTTTGCTGGACCATGCTGATGAGTCCAGGCTTAATCTCAAAATTTGCTGCGGCAATGGTGGGCATAGTAGGTCCAGCGGAGAGACCATCTGGGTTGGGCACCCCATATGACTTCAGTGACTTTGACATGACTGAACTCAAGGTGTCTGTTCCAGAGGTGTTCAGCTGAACAGACTGCTTTTCTTTCTGCTTTATCTTTCGGATCCGCCTGATTGTCCTATCAAGATCGGAGTCCGCTGGAATGGGGGAACCGTTTCTTTGGGACCTGGGCATACAAAAGAAACAAAAAGCAGCAGTAAAGGGTACCTCGATTGAAACAATGAAGTTCCAATGAGGCACAGAGAAGTAGACCAAATAATTAAATAAAAACTTAGAGAACTAGCCGTCTCCCCGGCAACGGCGCCAAAATTTGATAGGCTTTAGTCGTATCGCCTAATCAATAATAAACCTACGGACCTCTAACTAGGTAGTCAGTGGAAGCAGGGTCGAATCCACAGGGAGATAGAGTTTCTAAATCAATATTCAACCAATTCAGCTACTCCAGATGAAATCAGGAAGGAATTAATTAAACTAAAGAATAGACTACAGAAGACGGAATAAATCGAGGATTGAACTATGGAATAAAAGTCTAGGGTATTAGGTCGGTCCACCATGCTTATACCAATCAAATAGGGTCAACTACTATCAAAACCTAAGTCAAGAGTCGGGGGATTAGAGCCTATGTTGAGATATGGTTAAGACTCAACGCTCATAGTTCAACATACGCCGCATGTTCACTAACGTAATCAGAACTACTGACGTGTCCTAGGCCTCTAGTCATAAGACGGATCTGTGCAAACAACTATTAACCACAAGCAACCAACGAAACTGCGCAATAACGTTAATTACTCAATAAAGAACAAATCACATCACAATCACCCTAATCAAGCCCTAGAAATCAATAAGAGTCTAAATCACAATCATGGTATAAACATGGCTTTCCTATCTAACACCCTAGAAAGAGACTATTCACTCATGATCGAATTAACAATAATAAAACTAATATGATTAACAATTGCATCATGAACGATTAAATAAATAAACTAAGCAATCAAAGTAATTAAAGAGATAAAGAGTAGAGAAGAGTACCAATTGACGGAAAGCAGGAACTTTTATTGAAATCGAAATAGGTTTGATCACTTCTAAATTAATCTAAAGTGTTTGAATTTAACTAAGAACAATGAAGAATAAAACTAGTCTAAACCTAATGAAAGATGAATAAAAAAGATATCTCTAAAATAATGAGGAAAAGGTATTTATAATACCCCCTCAAGTTCACTAAAAACGGAAACAAAAAGTGAAAAAGCGCGATTAAAGCACCAGACCCGATCGGATCCACATACAAGTTCCCCCAATCTTCACTCCTGGGCTCTGGCAGCAGCAGTGCAGCAATAAGGGGAGAAAGGCGGCCCACCCGATCAGGCCCGAGGTTGCCACCCGATCCGGCCTGTTTACAACTTGGGCCAGCGTGTTCCCCTCGCCTGTAGCACCGCAACGAGACCAAGCAGCACTCCACCCAATCGGGTCGGGCAGTAGTCACCCGATCGGGTCTGGGGACATGCTTCCTCGCCCGATCGGGCCCGCAACTTTCATACCCGATCAATATTTATTCGCCCGATCGGGCCATTTCTGCCCGATCAGTGCACGGAAACCTCCTTCTTGACTCTTTGGCTCTCTAATATTCATGTTTAGGGGTCTTGGGACCTCCTAAACTATCCGTAAAGCTCGTGAGCCATCCTACGTGCCTCGTAACATCTCGTAAAGCCGTGGTTGCTTCCAAAAGGCTCGGGAATAAGGAGAAAACTCCATAAAACCTGCAATTCAATACTAAAACACGAAACCACAACTACATACGATAGTTAGCACAAAATAGCTCCCAAGAGCTCCAATGACGCACAAATTAGCTTGTAAATAAGGGAGAAAACTCTATATAAATACGTGATATCAAACACTACTCCAACTAGGACCAATTCACACTCAAAACTCCAAAGAAACCAATAATAACCAACTCAAGGTTCAACAAAACAAGTCTAGGCAATTCCTTTCTCAAATAAACAAGAGTATAAGCAAAAATGGTGGAGTAAGGAACAAAAAGAGAATGAAGAAATTGTATACCAAATAGTGAGTACAATCCTTCCTTGAAGCTTGGGAATGTTCCTTGAACCTTTGTTAAGCTTCCATTGCCTTCCAACTTGTGAAAATTTGAAGTTCTTGAAGATGGTGGAAATTTGGGATTTGATGGTGTTTTGGGTAAATGAGTGGGAAAATGGTGAAGAAATGTAATTTTGTGGAGTAGTATAAGGATTTGATTGTTTTTGTGAGATTTTGGAAGAAAAATGAGTGAAATTGATGGAGTTTTTGGAGTATGGAAGTTAGGGTTTGAGAAAAGTTGAAGATGAAGATAAAGATGAGAGTGAGAGATGAGTGAAAATGAGAGGTAGAGAAGAAGTGGGGGACGGTTTTGCTGGGTAAAAAAAAATTTTTTTTTTTTTTGAAATAGGCTGGGCAAAAAAAACGGATCGGCTCATCACATACGCGATCAGGCGAGGGATCGGACGATCACCTATGTGATCGGGCAATCAGAAATTTGGCAAATGTTGTGGAGTTACTGCCACCCCCTGGTCGGCCGACCGGCCTAGTGGGTCGGGCGATCCATGTTTAAGCCTGCTGTGCGCTTTTTTCTCGTTTTCTCTTTCTCCTTTTTTTGTTTTCAATTTTTTTTTTCTTCAAAATTTTTTTTCTCTCTTCCTTTATTTTCCTAACAATCCCTTTTTTCTTTCCTCTCTTTTTTTTCTTTATTTAAATTACCCTTTTTCTCCCTCTTTTTTCTAATTGTCTCTCAACTCATTTTTTCTAAAATCACCATTTCTCACATGGTCAACCTCAAATGCTAATAGCCATCCAAACTCATCAAGCACTAGTCATAGCATCCAAAACACCAAAAGAAAGAAAAAAAATAGAAAATAAAAATCAAATAATCACAAGGTTAGACAAGTGTCAAATAAAATAATCGAAAAATTATGAGAAAAAAGGATAGAAAAAATTGGGTTGCCTCCCAATAAGCGCTTGTTTTTAAGGTCATTAGCTTGACCATAAAAGGATATCACTTCTCTTGGGGTGAGGTGCCAAACTCCTCAAGATTGATGGAGAACACTTTTCCCACTTGGTCTCATTCATAGTAGATTTTCAATATTTGCCCATTAACTTGAAAGAAGCCGGTTGCTTCACTCTTAATCTCCACCGAACCATATGGGAGCACATTGACCACCTCAAAAGGTCTGCTCCACCTAGACTTCAACTTGCCCGGAAAAAGCTTCAAGCGTGAGTTGAATAGGAGCACCTTATCCCCTTTTGCAAATTCCCTCTTCAAGATGTTCTTGTCATGAAAGGCCTTTGTTCTTGCATTGTAAATGCTTGCACAATCATAGGCCTCTTGCCTAAGCTCCTCCAAAGCATGAAGATCCAACCACCTTTTCTCACCGGCACTCTTCAAATTAAAGTTTATGTGCTTGATAGCCCAATGTGCTCGATAGCCCAATGTACTCGATGCTCTAACTCAACCGGTAGGTGACAAGACTTGCCATAAACAAGCTTGTAAGGGGTGGTGTCAATAGGTGTCTTAAAAGCGGTTCGATATGCCCACAAGGCATCATCGAGCTTCAAAGACCAATCTTTTCTCGCCCTCTCTACCGTCTTCTCTAAGATGGTCTTAATCCCCCTATTTGAGATCTCGGCTTGACCACTAGTTTGAGGGTGATAAGTCAATCCAACCTTGTGGTTCACTCCACACTTCGCAAGCAATGATTGGAATGACTTTTTGGCGAAGTGAGAGCCACCATCACTTATGATGGCTCTAGGAACACCGAATCTTGGGAAGATAATCTTCTTGGACATCTTCATCACTACTTTGGAGTCATTTGTTGGAGATGCAATTGCCTCGACCCATTTTGATACATAATCAACGGCTACTAGGATGTATTGGTTACCACAAGAGGAAGGGAATGGGCCCATGAAGTCAATAGTCCATACATCGAACACTTCAAGTTCAAGGATTATGTTGAGCGGAATCTCATGTCTCCTTGAAATGTTCCCCATCCTTTGGCACCTATCACAACTCTTGACGAAGCTCCAAGTGTCTCTAAACATGGTTGGCCAATAGATACCACTTTCAAGTATCTTGGCCACCGTCTTGTTGGAGCTCATATGCCCCCCACATGGTGAAGAGTGGCATATTTTCAAGACGCTTCGAACTTCCTCATTAGGCACACATCTCCTATATAGACCATCGGACCCTCTCTTGTACAATAGTGGCTCATCCCAAATAAATTGCTTTGCATTAAGCCTAAGTTTTTGACGTTGTTGCTTTGTGAAATCCGGAGGAATCACCCTACAAGCTAGGTAGATGACGATGTAGGCAAACCATGGCATGCTTGTGCTCTCAACCGCATATAGAACGTCGTCCCTCATGTAGTCATCAATGGGAAGAGCCGGGAAATCCTCATCACAAACAATTCTTGAGAGGTGATCCGCCACAAAATTTTCGGACCCCTTTTTGTCCCTCACCTCAATATCAAACTCTTGGAGCAATAACACCCAACGAATCAACCTTGGCTTGGCATCCTTTTTCGCCATCAAGTACTTGAGGGCGGAATGGTCTGTATAAACAATGGTTTTGGACCCCACAAGGTATGCCCGGAACTTCTCAAAAGCATACACCACCGCTAGTAGTTCTTTCTCTGTGGTGGTGTAGTTCTTTGGGCATTATTGAGCGTTTTTCTTGCATAGTGGATGACGTGGAGCTTCCCTTCCTTTCTTTGACCCAATACCGCCCCAACGGCGATATCACTCGCATCACACATGAGCTCAAAGGGAAGACTCCAATCCGGTGCTTGAACAATTGGAGCCGAAATGAGAGCACTTTTGATTCTAGCAAAGGCATCTAAACAAACATCATCAAATTCAAACTCGTCCTCATTTTGGAGCAAAGATGTGAGCGGTGTAGCGATCTTTGAGAAATCCTTGATGAAACGTCGGTAAAAACCGGCGTGACCCAAGAAAGACCTCACTCCCTTCACAATTGTGGGAGGGGGTAGTTTCTCAATGACCTCAACCTTGGCTTGGTCAACCTCAATTCCTTTATGTGACACTTTATGGCCAAGAACAATTCCCTCTTGGACCATAAAGTGGCATTTTTCCCAATTGAGGACCAATTTAACTTTCTCACACCTCTCCAAACATCGAACGAGATTCACAAGGCAATCATCAAAAGATCCTCCACAAACGGAGAAGTCATCCATAAAAACTTCCATCTCCTTTTCAATCATATCGGTAAAAATAGCCATCATACAACGTTGGAAGGTGGCGGGTGCATTACACAACCCAAATGGCATCTTACGATAAGCATAAGTACCATAAGGGCAAGTGAATGTAGTCTTTTCTTGGTCATCGGGATGAATTGGGATTTGAAAGAAACCCGAGAACCCGTCAAGATAGCAAAAGTACTTGTGCACCGCCAACCTTTCAAGCATTTGATCAATAAAAGGTAAAGGAAAATGGTCTTTCTTGGTGGAGGCATTCAACTTTCTATAATCAATGCACATCCTCCACCCCGTCACGGTCCTCATAGGGATGAGCTCGGATTTTTCATTTTTAACAACCGTCATCCCACCTTTTTTAGGAACTACTTGCACCGGTGCCATCCATCTACTATCGGAGATAGGGTAGATGATACCAAAGACAAGTAGTTTGAGGATCTCCTTTTTCACCACTTCCATCATTGGAGGATTGTGCTTCCTTTGTCTTTCGATAGAAGGTCTAGCATCATCCTCCATTGAAATGCGATGCATGCAAAGTGTTGGGCTTATTCCTTTCAAATCATTCAAACTATAGCCCAACGCTTTGCGATGCAAGCGCTTCACATCCAACAACTTTGAGGTTTGAGCCTCATCCAAACTAGCATTCACAATGATCGAAAAAGTAGAAGAAGGTCCCAAGAATTCATACCTCAAGTTGGAAGGTAGAGGTTTAAGCTCTACCTTGGGGGCATCTTCTTCATCGGTCGGTTCATCTTTTCCTTGTTCCTCTTCTAGGAAAAGGTATGCCTCCTCATGTGCTTCTAAAGTGGGAGGTAGAGCAAGATTCTTCTCAATTGCATCTACCTCCACATCAAGCTTTTCTTTTTCTTCGTTATCCATCACATCATACTCAAGAATATTGTTAGATGAATGCAAATGCATGGCTATATATTCATCAATGACATGATCTATAGTATCAATGCGCATGCAATGGTCATCCATGTGAGTAAGACATTTCATGATTTGGTTTAAATTAAACTCAATGATTTCACTTCCTACCTTGAAGCTCAATTTGCCATCGAAGAAAGGTCTCCCTAAGATTATGGGGACATTTGGATCTTCATCCATCTCAAGTACAACAAAGTCTACGGGAATGTAGAACTTCCCAACCTTAAGGGGTACATCATCAAGCTTTTCTATGGGAATCTTAACCGAACGATCGGCTAATTGAAGTGAAATGTGAGTAGGCTTGAGTTCACCTAAGTCCAATCTTTTGCAAACAGAGTAAGGCATCAAACTTACACTAGCACCCAAGTCACACAAGGCCTTGTCAATGGTCATATCACCTATAGCACATGGAATGGAAAAGCTTCCGAGGTCCTTAAGTTTCGTGGGCAACTTGTTTTGGATAATGGCACTACAATTTTCGGTCAATTTAACAGTTTCCACACAATCTAAGTCCCTTTTCTTGCTTAACACATCTTTCAAGAATTTGGCATAGGTGGGCATTTGCTTAATGGAATCGGTGAATGGTATATTAATGTAAAGTTTCTTGAGCACATCTAAGAACTTGGCAAATTGATCATCAAGTTTGGAACTTGCAAACCGAGAAAGGTATGGCAACTTTTCCACATAGGGAGGTGGGTCATTCTTTGCTTTCTCAACACTTTCATCTCCCTTACCACAAGTAGTTTCAACCGGTTGGTCATTTTCAAAATCATTTTCAACACTTGGTAATTCCACCTCATTCAATTTCTTCCCACTTATAGTCACAATGGCATTAGCATGTTCTCTTGGATTTACACCTTGACTAGGCAATTTAGTTGATGATCCTTCCTTAATGGACCCCGCCATTTGAGCTAATTGAGTCTCAAGCATTTTTGTGTGAACTTGCATTTGCTTGAGGCTCTCTTTTAGCTCACTAGTCTCTTTAGTTTGACTAGTAATGAAAGATTGCATCATACTTTCGAGACTAGTAATGGTAGTGGGTGGTCAAATTTGGAGAGGAGCATGCAAAGGAAGAGCATTTGAATTCCTTTGGTTTCCTTGGAAACCCGAAGAGTTTCCATGAAAACCGGATGGTACTCTTGAATGAGAATTTTGGCCTTGATTAGGATACGAACCACGGTATTGACCTTGGTTGTATCCATATTGACCTTGATTAAATTGATTTTGACCTTGGTTGAAATTTTGAGAAAAGTTATTTTGACCTTGACTTTGAGTTTGACCTTCACTATAACCTTGGTTGGCGTTTTGAGTTGGATTTCTCCAACTAAAATTGGGATTTTGACGCCAATCCGGATTGAAAGTGTTAGAGTAGGGGTCAAACTTTTGGTTCAAAGCATTAACTTGTTCCATTGAAGGAGAATGACCTTGTTGAGACTCGATGCTATTACATTGTTGAGGGTGATGGTCATAAGACCCACAAATATCACAAAACATGCAATTCATCGGCATATTGTTATTCAAACCATTTGGACCATAACCACATTGATTCATTTGTTGCACATTAGGGGGAGCATAAGAATTGGGATTAGAGGGTTGACCAAGCATGGAGACATTAGAGGGAGAGGGGGACATATTGGTGGATTTCAATTGACTCATCAATGCATCTACTTTAGAAGTAAGAACACTAATACTATCAATTTCATACCTTCCACCTCTTTTGGAGGTTGAGGTCGATGCTCTCTCGCTTTGGCTCCAATCACGATCATTTTGTACCACATTCTCAATGGAGTCAAAAGCAACATCCATCGGTTTCATCATAATGGGACCCCCGGCACCGGCATTCAAACTTGTCTTGTTTTGGGTTGAGAGACCATTGTAGAAGCAATGAAGTTGCATCCACTTTTCCATATTGTGATGTGGACATTGCCTCAACAAACTCTTGAACCTCTCCCATGCATCATATAAGCTCTCTCCCTCCTTGTCTTGGAAGTTCATAATGATTGCCTCATTTTGGCGGTCTTTTGTAATGAGAAAAACCGGCTAAAGAAGGCTCTTGTGACATCATCCCAAGTAGTCAATGAGTTCAGAGAGAGTGTTGTGAGCCAATGTGAAGCTTCGTTCTTGAGTGAGAACTTGAACATACTAAGCTCGATGAAGTCTTGAGTGACCCCATTGTGTTTCACCGTAGAGAAAAACTCGGTGAACTTCCTCAAATGTTCTTGAGGGCACTCAAAATTAGACCCACCATATTGTTTGTTGGAGATTAGTTGGATGAAAGCCGGTTTGAACTCGAAATCATTCGCTTGTGTAGATGGAGGAACAATAGCACTAGAAGGGGCATAGGCCATTGGGGTGCCATAGTCCCTCAAAGTTCTATTATCTTCCATATTTGAGTCCGAAGAAAGGAATGAACTCGAGTAACTTGAGTGGCTAGTTGTTGGGGAGTGCGGAGGACTAGAGCGGGTGGAGCTCGTGTAGCCCTCCACCTTTACAAATGGTGTTGAGGATGAAGCTTGTGCTTGTTGGCTATCTTTCCTTAGCTTTCGCTTGAGATACTTTACCGTCCTTTTGAGCTCAATGTCAAGAGGGATCAATGGCAAAGCTCGATCGGAACGGGGCATACAACACCAGGCTAAGAAGGGGGTTAGCAATAACAATCACAAGTATGTATATAGTGACAAGATAAATAAAATAGAAGGAAATGGTTTAGACTCACACAACTTATGTTAAACCTAATGCTAATAACTAGTTCCCGGCAACGGCGCCATTTTCATAGAGGGAAAAATAGCTCGTTACTAATCCCCCTAAAATCAAACTAATACCTAACTCGACCACTAAACTAAGTAAAGTGGTAAGTAAGGGTCATTCTTCCACAAGGACTAAGGAACATTGATATGTGTTAATTTAACAATAAGCTAGGCCGGGAGTCGAAAGATGTCAACTACCAACTAAAATCTATTAAACTAAACTAAGTACCAAAGATCAAATAGGATTAGGGAAAGGGATCCAACACCAACCAATCATGATTTAGGGAATTTGATGGGTGAAACATGGAGGAAAGAAAATCAAGCAACTAATTGAGGTTATTGACTCTTAACTAGCTCTAATCCCTCTCTCAAGGGTGCATAAAACTACCTAGATCACATAATTAAGCCACTCTCGTGGTCTCAAACATGCAACCAAGGGATAATCACTATGTCAATCCACAAAAGCCTCACTCAAATCTCACTCTCATGAGCAATTAAGCAAGATAATAGCATAAATGTCAACCTTAATCTCCTCTCTCGATTTGATTAAGGCATCAATAAAACAAACATCCAAGTGGCCAACTAGAATGCAAGCAAATAGTAATCATGCCCTTAATCAATTAATAAGCCTAACCAAACTCCTAATTTCATATTCAAACACCCAAAATCAACCATAGTTGGGTTTTCACCCAAACCCTACCCAACAAACTACTCCATAAGCACAAAAATGAGAGCTTTAGTGAAATGAAAAAATATCATGATACTAACATTAAACTAAACAAAATAGACCATAAATAATTAAACTAAGCATGAATAATTAATCGAAGAAAAACAATTAAGATAAAGCAATAAAAGAAGATAGATAGAGTAAGAAATTCTCATTGATAGATTGTTGAATCTTTGAATACAAGTTGTCACCCTTAAATCTCCCATCTTCAATATCTCTTTGAGTTTTCTCACTTTTCTCTCTAAACTAAGCTATGGAGGCTAACCCCTCCCTAAAACTAGGGTTTTCAAGGTTCAAAGTTTGAAAATCAGAATTCCCCTCTAAGTTTAGGTAAAAAGAGTATTTATACAACCCCCAACTAAGGGCAAAAAGGTAAAAAGAAATAAAAATAAGCAATCCCGCAAACCCGCAGTGATCGGGCGATCCATAATGGTGATCGCCCGATCACCATGAGGCAGGAACTCTGGGAAAAACCCCATCCGTGATCGGGCGATCCACCCTATCCGTCAGCACAGGACAGTTGAACTTGTAAAGGTCATAACTCATTCGTTTCTTGTCGGAATCAAGCGTGTGAACTCTTGTTGGAAAGCTATTGAGATGAACTTCAATCTCCAACTTGAATCAATACCAAATGATGTTTAGTTTATGAGATATGATCTTTTGAATTCAACCATTGTGCAAAACATGAAGGAAACTTGGTGGATTTTGCTTCCTTAACCTCCTTTTGCCTTTCTTTCTTCGTTACTCATGCTCTAAACCTTATATATGCATTCTTGGGATTTTTTAGGTAAATCATAAGCTTACTTTGATAGTACCTACATACAACACGAATGAAATGGCATAAAAAGGTCATAGAAAATGAGCAAAAGACTAAAAATCTACAAAATAGCAACAATCACTAATAAAACGTGAATTGAGCAAAGTGAAACTATAAATTGTAAGATAATGGAAAAAACGATTCAAATCAAAGGAAAATAAGAGGTTTAGAGTGATATAAATATCACTCATCAAACTCCCCCAAACTTGATTCTTTGCTTGTCCTCCAGCAAATCGATAAGAAGGGGGATGCAAAAAGGTGACTCAAAAAAACTAAAAAAAAATGAGATCACCAAATAGAGAAAGAAAAAACGAAAAAGAAAAACTAACTCACTTTCTTAGGAATCACGATTGCATTTGCCATTTGATAAGGAATTTTTGCGTCGCTAGACAAAAACTCCAAATCAAACCTAACTAACCAAATACGAGTACGTGGCAAGTAAGGGTCAAGATCCACAGAGACTAGATTAGACACTAAGCACGTAAGTGAACATGTAAGCTAAACCGAAGAGAAGAAGTTGATTGATTTCGAACTCAATTATCACTAGTAAGTCAAATAAAAGGGTTGTAAATCGATGGAAAAAGGCGTTAGGGGGTGATAGGGATCCAATGCAATGGGATTGATTTACGAAATGAGATTAAAGGAGTATGTGATAGGGGATTGAATTAAGACGTTGCAACCATGAACTCCTCTTTCAAGGATGCTCAAGGTGATGCAACATTCTCAATTAGGGATTAGATAGTCAATGATGGAACATGAGGTCGGAATTAGCTAAGTTCAACCCAATCTCGCCTTTCGGATGTTGAATGGGTTAAGACTCTAAGAAAGGTGGGATTTCTCACTCAACCTTATTTAGAGATAGCAATTCCAACTTCATTGTATATCTCAACAATCTACACCTAAAGGGCAATCCATTGTTTCATTGAGTTAAAGTTAGGCCTTTCAACTTTACCTTAGTCAACCAATCAATGGATTTGCTAATCCAACCCACCAAACATGCCAATTTAGGGCCTCATATCATGAAACAATGTCCATTGCACCTTCACCCAACCCCCTAACTAAAAGACTACTCAAAGTTGGTTCTCATATTAACTAAACTAGTTCTACAATGCAAATAGGAGATTAGTAAACCAAAAATCATTGCTTTTTCATTCATACTTAATGTTTGCAATAGAGAAGAGCATAAGCAAGTGGAAAAGAGCAACTAAAACTAAGATTTCAATGAGAATGAGTGATATTGAAACTACTAACGGAGTAAAAGCAAGAATAAATGATAAAGTAAAGCAATAAATGAGAGCAACGGGAAGAAAAGTTACTAAAGCTTCATTAATACTCCTCAAAAATCTGAAATTCTTCTTCAAATCACCATTAAAGACCTTGAAAAACACCCAAAGCTCACTCAAAAGTCTAACCTCTCAATAGCTCTCTAGAGTTAAAAAAAGGAAATCAGAATAATGTAATTTTAGGTCAAAAAGGTATTTATACAACCCCAAATTAAGGGCACAAAGGGAAAGAGAAAATGAAATAGACGGTTTTCGCAAACCCGCAGTGATCCGGCGATCCATAGTGGTGATCGCCCGATCAGGGGTAGGCAGGAACTCTGTGGAAATCCACAGTCGTGATCGGGCGATCCACTTTTGTGATCGGACGATCACTTTTGTGATCGGGCGATCCACCTGCCCGGGTTGCTTTGTCTTCTTCTCCTCTCTTCCTTTCTTTTTGGGCTTGGGCTTCTTTCTTTCTTTCATTCTTTTCTTCCACTCCAATCTTCTTTGCTTGGACTTGGGCTCTCTTCTTTCTTTCTTTCTTCATTTGGATTGGCCCTCAACTTCTTCCATTCCAATCTTCTTTGCTTTGCACTCATCTTTTTCCTACATGTTAGTCATATACAAGAAAAATACAATACAAAGCATATGGAATAGAAAATAAGAATAGAAAACCATGAAAAATGAGAGAAAATCAAAGGAAATAGTGAAAAGCTCCAAATAGGGCGGAGATGATGAGAGTAGATGTAAGAAGTAAAGAAACCCCAAGAAAAAGAAATAAAATGGACCAAAAAGCTACCCTATGAGTGCGATAAATCTCACTCATCAAGTCCAACGAAAAAAAATGGATTTCTAAAATCCACACTATACAGTGTCTTGCATTTTGAGTCTTACAATCATGTGCATATAAATAGAGTAAATGCATCATGCATCATATTATTATAAATTTTTAATATATTTTATTTTATTATATGACTTATTCATAAGGCATACACATTTAATATGTTTAGTACTTTATAGTTTATGCATTGCACGTAATATTTATCGGAAGGATAATTTATAATCCAATGGTTATTGAATTACTAATCTCATAGTAAAGATATGATAATATCATGGTCTAGCATATATATATACGATGGATTATTGAATACGTGAAAAGTTCCAGAAGAACAATATATGAAATATATGAACCTCTAGTGAAATGCATACACATACATATTAAAGTATGTAATGTAGACCATGGATAATTATACACATGTATATGGCTAGAATGATCAACGTATTTTGAAGACTGAATTTGGTTATGAATATCTCAACCCGCAGTTTGAGTACTCGAAATCATACCCTTTTCAGTTGAAGCATATGTTATGCAAAAGTAACATTTTGCAAAGGAAGAATCATAAATTGGATTATTGATGGTCCAGAAGTGCCACAATATCTAGAAGCGTCATATTATTATTTATGTATCATCAATTCCAGAAGTTTTAGATGATAGTATGGATATTTTACATTGACATAAATTTTATTATCATAAAGGACTTAAATTTTGGGTATTCGATAAAGCATTGATCAATCCTGATATTCGATGACCTCCAGAAGTAGGTTCCTTTCTATTTGTTTTCAGCACATACATGAAGATTGTGATCCATTTTAGGAAGAGAAGCTCTCATATACACAACATGTATCATGGAAGTGAAGAACAACAATGGTGATTCAATTGTGCAAGAAATTCCAATCAAGTGAAGATTCATCAAGGTTATCAAGAAAATACTCCTTGATAACTATATTTGAGAAGCTCGTTGATCACAAGAGATTGCATCGTTCCATAATTTCAAGTGATGTAACCAAGAGGGGAGTAAATACGCGCTGCACTCTTTTTCCCTTGACCATGGTTTTGTCCCACTGGGTTTTCCTGGCAAGGTTTTTAATGAGGCAGTATCTCAGCGTATTATGAAGAATTATTTACTCATTTTCCTTCACTAGAATTTTTCCCACAGGGTTTTTATTAGTAAGGTTTTAACGAGGCATAATCTTCAGGAATAGACATCCAAGGGGGAGTGTTATGAAATATTATGGTGGATGTCTATTAGGAGATAATATCGTGTATATACTAGTTACTGTGTACTCCTATTGTAATTAGGTCATTTGTTCCCCAAATAAGTTACCTACATATTGTACTATATATACCCCTCATATGGAATATGAGAAGATACGACTATTCTCCCCTACAACTCTCTATCTCTCTAACCCTAGTTTCACAACAATATGGTTATTTTTAAAATATATTTATTCTTTGTGCATTAAAGTAAAAGAAATATGGTTAGCCATTTTTGGCATGTGAGACTATTCTAGCTACATGTGTTCTAGCTCACCATTGAGTAAGTTGTAGCTCTAAAATAGTGTAGCTATAAAAAATGACATGGCCAAGTAAGCGATAAATAATTTAACTTAACCATTATAGATGCTCATAGAGGCTTTAATGTACAAAAGGAGGGGTTTTGGGAAAGTATTAGAATTAGAGATGAGAGAGAAACTCTCGGAGGAATATTGTCAATCACGCACAAGCACGAAAATTGAGAATGGAAGTTTTTTTTAACTTTCTCCTAATATTTGGCCCTTCTAAATGTGAGGCCCTATTCCATAGAACAGGTTAGCCTTGCTTATAGCCGGGCCTGGCCCTGACTTTTTCCTTTCTTAAGTAAAGTCAACGATATTTTCCACTTGATTTTCCAACCATCGCAAACAGTGAGACAAGGTCAAAGAGAAATTTAGCAGTGGTTACTGTGGTTAGCCTTTGAAGGGAAGAGGATACATAAAATATGTGAGAGCTAAAACATTTTAGGGTAAACCAAGTTGGTATTAGGATAGTGGATGCTCATTTGGTACGTCAACTAAATAATTAGTTATTTCAATTCCAACTATTGTCGATGAAAAGAAATTTGGTCAGTCTTCTACCTTTAATTGGAGTACACTGAATCACCCCTGCGGTTCTTATCTCCCCCTTTAGCCAAGTCTCGTGTTAGTAGTAGACATAATTTTATCTCACTTTGTGTGGTGGAGCTTTCTTTAATGACTTGTACAAGTTATGGCTGGAGAGGATAATAAACTCCCTCGCACCTAGCCACCTCCGTCATCCAACATGACATGCGCGTGATTAATAATTTTGGGTGGTTTAATTTAATTTTGTCTAGATAGGATGGCTTTTGGATTATTATTATTTTGTCAATAAGTACGTAAATTACCTTAAACAGCTTTGTAACGTTTCATTTACTCTTGCACTTTACTTATGATCTTATAGTTGTTGCAAATTATCTTCTCACTAAAATTAATAAGAAGTTACCTTAAAATATGCATAAGAATTCCATACATACAAAAAAACATTGCTCTTTCATCAATCTCCAACAAAATCTTCTCTTTGCTTATTATATTTTCCCGATTTTTTAGATACAATTTATAAGAAAGACGTTAATAAAAAATTCAGAATCAATACTTTCTATTCAATTACACCGGCCTGTTTTAAAGGTATATAGAGTTGAAGAAGCGAATAAGTGATGCTATTATAACGGAATTGTTTTCGAGTTCAAATTTTGTCGTGCTAACTTTTCTGCTATTGATATAGGGAATTGCTGATGCATGCATGGATGACGTACGCTTGCATAGTTGCGTGATGCATCAAAGGCATAGAAATAAAAGCTGGAGGCAGTCTGCAAACCTATCAAACTAGAGGCTTCACGGCGGGCCCTGGAGTGGGCACCTTCCAAATTGGATTATTAGGCTAGGTGTTCACACATTCTTCCTGGCTACTAAGGGCATGTTAGAAATGATAACCACATGTGCATCTTTTCTTTTAGTAGTCTGCTTGACATGCATGCCCTTAAAATAGGAGGTGCAAGCAGCCCTCATGCACAGGCTCCCAATCCATCAGGACCCCAAATTTCGTTAGTCTTCATCAGCCCGAAGAAAAAAATTGTTGATTACAACTGACTGGATGAAGAATGAAACGTGGAAACTGGAAACCAACAATAGTTTAATTACTTTTGCATTGTTTCCCACGTCACCTCTATGTACTTTCTCACTCTTTTCTCAATCTCTACAACATTTTTTCCACATTCCATCACTACTACTAGAACCTTCCATCTTCTTTCTAATTTTTACACATAAAAATAGGAAAAATTGCCTAAAATAATGCAACCTTTTACCCGTTCGCAGATAATAATGCAACCTCTTGATTATTCTGGAATAATGCAACCTTAATACCCCAATTTTTTTTAACAAGACAATCAGGTTAAAGACTTCTTATAACCGGTTAACATGGTGACGCGGCAGCATTTATGTTTGGCTGTTTTATTACCGTTGCTATATATTCATTTATTAGCTTCTCCATCTCCATTTTTTTCCTTCCTCCTTCTTTCTTCTCCATCTCCATTACTTTCTTCTCCATCTCCATTTTGTTCCTTCATAATTCATCTTCCTCCCTTTAAAAACTGAGCTTTATTTCCAGATTTTGTTTCAAAAAATTCGTTGGCCTCCATGAGTAGTCGAAAACAAGTTTCTTTTGGGTCGAATTTTTCGTCCACTTCAAGGGGTCAAGTTATTTGCAATTGTGGTGGTGTTGCTGTTGTGAGGACTGTGAAGAATGGGCCTAATGCTGGAAGGAAGTTCTATGGATGCCCTTTATGGCCGGTAAGTTATTTTTCCGTTTTTTAATTTGTTATAATTGTATAAATTGGGTATAAGAAGGGTTTATGTGTATTTTTAATTGATTTTTCAGGATACAAAATGTGACTTTCTGAAATTTATTGATGAGAGAAATTCTAGGGAGAGTGAATTGGAAGATCTTCGGTTTGGATTATTAGAGAAGGATACAAATATATGTGAGATGGAGTATGAACAAAAGTTGAGGGATGACAAAATCAAAAAATTGGAAATGAAGAATGCTAAATTGTCAGGACATGAAGAAGGAGATTACCAAAAAGTCTGAAGATATGAAGATGGAACTAAACCGAGCACAAATTGCATTGATGCTTTCGACAAGGAATGAGAAGAATCTGACATTGGGGTTGTATTTATCATGGATTTTGTTTGTTGTTTTGGTTTTGATGTTCCTTAAATAGTCGGTACTTTCGGTAGATGTTGTTTTTGATGTTTGGATTTAAATGAACAAAGAAATGTAATGGCCTATTTTTTGCAATCGTAAGTTTTTGTAACATTCCACGTGCACGCTTAGTAGGTATTGACAAATAGAGGCAAGATTGTTAAACTTGTACCATAATGCTCCTGTAATATTTTTCAAAAAATTACACCATCATTTGTTCTATTAAAATGTAGCAAGATGAAATGCACTTGTAGTGCACCCATACAGTAGCAGTAGCAGCAGCAACCATAGCAATCATAGCAACAAAAAATTACAGCAGTAGCAGTAGGTTCTAACAGTCTAATAAAATAAAAAAATTACACATCGACAGCGGCAACACTACGCAACCATAGCAACAAAAAAACCCGACTCATGCACATCGAGAAGAGGCACACATCATTTTGTAGTTTGAACAACACTGGACTGTTGGCTTGACTGCGAGCCTAGTGGCATTGTGAAGCTTTGATCAGTTCTTGCTCTTTGCCTAGTAGTACGCTGCCACCACAAAAAACGTAACGAATTTAGCTATATGCATTTATCCTTTTTCATCATTAGTGTATACACAAGAAAATCACGGTTAAATTAGAGTCGTACCTGAACTTGGTTAGATCCATCAAGTGGTGTAAAAACACCAACACCACGGATTACTTGATTTCTTCTCCTTCCCCTCCCTGAACTACCACCAGAACCACCACTGACATTCCCCCTGTCACCACTCACATTTCCCCTGCCACCACTGACATTCCCCCTGCCACCACTCATATTCCCCCTTCCACCACCACCTCTTCCTATTCCACCCCTTGACCCAATCCCACCTCTGATCATCCTTCCACCTCTACCTAGTACACTTGGTTGAGCTGTGGCAGAATGGTGAGCTGTAGATGTCGATGCTGCATCGGTTCTAGGTTGTGGTGGTTGGCCATCATTTCTAGGCGTCCCCCTAGGCCTTTTAGGTGTCGGTTCCGGAGGAACATAAGTAGCCTTTGGTGGGCATTTCCTTTTATTATGACCCTTGACATGACATATCGTACATGTCATTTCCATTCCAACCCTACTTAGTTTCCCCGGTTTTTTGGGTCCTCATCGGGATCCTTCCTCCTATTTTTCCTAGGCCTTCCCGGACCTATCTTTATTAGGGGAGGAACTATATCACAATCCACTTTTGGCCAATGTCTTTCTCCCGCACAAGGTGGAATTGACCATACACCATTATTACATCATTAGTGTCGGTAATTTATAAATAAAGGGTTAAAACTCATTGAGATACTAACAATGTACACATACTAACCTCCATATGCTTGAAGATACACATCCCTCTTGTAATAAGAGTGCACAAATTCTTCAGCTTCCTTGTTGATGAAGTAAATGCATGCAACGGCATGACAGCAGGGCACACCAGTCATATCCCACTTCCTGCAGGTGCAAGTCATAGCCTCGAGATCGACAACTAACTGATCCAAGTAATAGCTTACATTGAACAAAGTGTCACTCGAGGGCATGACTTCACATTTTGCAGCTTTGGTCTTCTCCTTTTCCATTGTTGCTTGAATCCTCGGACACAATTCCGATGTTGTTTTTTCCATTGCTTTCCTCTTCATGACAAGCCTTTGCATTAGGGATGTTCTAATATCCTCCATCATATGCAGCAAGTGCTTCGTTCTCGCATTGATAATGTATCCATTGAACTTCTCGGCCATGTTGTTTGTTATTGCATCAGTCTTCATTCTACTGTCGAAGAAAGCTCTACAGAATACCGGGGATTGTATGCAATGAAACCTTCAGCAGCTTCTTCACTAACTTCCCTGAGCTTTGACAGAGCATCTTCATAGTCAGTGCTGTTGTAAGACTTAGCACACCTCCAAAAATCCAGCTTCAAGTCATCCCCCTTGAATGATTTATGCCATAATGCATAGATATGCCTCGCACAATGACGATGCTCGGCTTTTGGTAGAACTCTACTAACAGCATTCAAGATGGCCTAAAAAGAATAAACAACATAAAAAACACCTATTAAGGCACCTAATAATTGGAATACTGTACATATACTTAGGCACATGAATTATTTAGAGGAATTAATGCATAATGTGATAACTAAATAAATGAAGCAAATAAAGTTAGTAATTAAGTAACTTACAGGATGCTCATCAGACAAGATAGCAATTCCATCACCATCTCCTAGTTGCAAGCAACTCTGCAAATGCACAAAGAACTAGCCCCAAGACATGTTGTTTTCACCCTCTGCAACCGCCCACGCAATCGGGAACATCTGCTCATTCCCATCTCTACCAACAGCACATAACAATTGTCCACCCAAAAATGTTTTCAGGAAACATGCATCCACACAAATGACTTTCCTACAGCCCTGCATCCAACCCACTGACAACCCCTCGAATCATGTAAACAGTCTCTGGAAAAAACAGGTGGCTGGTTTTGCACGCGCACATCAGTTACCACATCGAACACACTCCCAGGGCTGCTATCTTTCAAAGCCTTTAAGTAAGGCAAAACCTTCTTATAATGTTCATGCATACTTCCATGTAGCAACTTATGTGCAGCATATTTCACCTTATAAGCAACATCCCTTTTCACAACAACCCTATATGCTCTTCTAATTGTTCCTTAATCTCTTTAGCCGGCCAATGAGGCCTAGCCTTAAAAACATCCAAGAATTCATTTGCAACCCAACTTGTTTTCAATTGTCTGTTCTTAGACATGTTCCTACAATAAGTGTGCAAGTCTTTCACTGTCCTAACAACCAAAGTGGCCCTTCTTGTGTCCCAAGCAGCATAAAGATAAAAGGACACCCCTCTATGCACCTAATTCCTATTTGTTTTTGTCTATTCTTGTTACTCAGAGTAACACTCACATTCCTCCCTTGAAATATTGCATATTTTGCAACAGCATCTTTGAATTCACTAGTATTTTGAAACCTTTGACCAACTACCTACCTAAATGTTGTGAAATCTGTGTTAGGGCCCACAATCACACTAGATCTTCTCCTAATTCCCTGACCTTCATCCCCACTTTCAGGATGAGTTAGTTGCTCATCTCCACTCTCCTCATAGTCACTGACATGCTCACTAGCCCCTGGGATATCAACCCTAGCTGCTTCTGTTTGTTTTACAGAAGATAGCTTACCCTTTGCAGCCTCTCTTTGAAGTTGCTCAGCTATATCATGTAGCTTGATGTTGCATTTCCTCACCTTATCCCTAACTTCCCTGTACTCCTCATCACTGTTATCTGAGTTTAAAACCTCATCCTCATAAGCTTCTTCACCAAACTCTAAAAAAACATCATTCTCCAACTTTAGATCATTCTCTCCACCTCCCTGATCTTCCTCTCCATCACCAACAGCTTCATCCCCAACTTCCTGATCACCCACTTTCTCTTTAGGTGGCTGATATAAAGGGTCACTCACATCTGTATCGTCACCTGACAGATCTGAGTAGGTGTCTGCAGTTTCAACTTGAGTGTGAAAGGAAGGGAGGGGCTGTGTTTTTTGTTGTGTAGTTTGCTTCACTGATGTACTTGGGTTGTGATAATCTAGGGTTGAAAAGGATGGGGTGAGTTGCAAAGAATATGGTTCAGATTGGGTATTTGTTGCTGAGGTGGAAGATTCTTTAAGAGTGGATGATGTGGCAGTATTATTTAAAGGTACAACAGTAGAAGCATTTATAGGTGGGGGGTTTCACTTATTTTTTTGCTTCCTAGGGCTACATCTCACAGCTACTTCACCTTTGGATGGTCCCCTCCTTGGTGTTAGTTTTTAGGGTAGTCTTTTCTGGGAAACAATGGCTATAGGAGTTCTATCTTGCTGTGACAATGGTGGATCACTAGGAACTACATTTGGCAACCCTTTCTCAGTGTGACGAAGAAATACATCAATAGACGTGTTTTTAATTGCTAATGCAGCCATCTCTAAAACCTCATTATCATCATACACATGCTTCAATCCAGTTAACATACTCATACCACGTACCAAGTAAAAAGCTCCAAAAATTTTAGCATATGCTCCACATTCCCTACCTAATTCTACTAAATACCAGTAACAAAGTTCATCTGGGTCTACACTAAATGTCCTGATTTCCCCACCTTCATACACCATATCACCATTTTTAACAGCTTTTAAACCACCACCATGCCAAATTCTAAGAGTAGCATTATCCATCCTAGAAACAGATTAAAAAGCATCAAAATTTGAACTTTGAACTTTGAACTTTTCACAGTAACAAATTACATTAAAGCATGCAAATTTCAAGAAAATTTCACCACAAACAGAAAACGAGTGTTTATCAAGGAATTTCAAAATTAGGGTTTTTAGATTTACCTTTTTGGCGACGATTGAAAGGCAACTATCAACTGGTCCAATTGCGTGCCTCCTTCTCCAGCAATCCAAGCTTCAATGGAGTTTTTTTCCAAAATGAAGGGGTTTTTTCGAGAGAGAGAGAGAGAAGAAGATGAACAAGGTGGGTTTGGGAGGGAAAGCAACTACTCTGGTCAACTTAGTAAAATTTTTACCTAGTCAACCAGTTTTAGGTAATTTGTCTTGTTAAAAAAATGGGGTATTAAGGTTGCATTATTCCAGAATAATCAAGAGGTTGCATTATTATCTGCGAATGGATAAAAGGTTGCATTATTCTAGGCAATTTTTCCAAAAAAATTCATTTTTTGCTTATTTAATTTCCTTATTTCATGTGGTATTTAATTCCCTCTCTTTCCTAACAAAACTATCAACACCTAAAAAATTATTTTCCTAATTTACTTTGTTGTTAATAAAAATGGAAATGAGCACATAATTTCAAATTTTGTTGATTATTTCTTGTCAAACGACTAAAATTTTCTGGTCTAAATAAATGAATAATCTTGAAGTTTTATTAACTCATCTAAATCAAAAGTCTCAAGTTTTGGTTTAATTACATTAGTGACGTCGTCTGGATGGAAATATATAAAGTTTACACACAAATATATTGATGCTGAAGGTATAGAGGGCCCAAATTTTATTTTAGAACCGGACCCCAAAAAACTTCAAGACAGCCCTGTTGACATGTTTAACAACATATGCACAGGTTTCGACGGACGGCTGGTACTATACCTTAAGTTATGAAGATAGGTGGTCCCAAGAGGCTATATGCTTCTATTGCTAACTCACTTTCAGACTCCCATTCAAACTACAAAATTCAAACTACAAAAACTACATCTTTCTCTAACTTTTACTCATTTAAAAAATTTGGTCGCAGTCATACTTAATCCAAATTTGTACACTCTCTAATTCGCTTCGAACCCTATAACACCATGAGCAAACTAACCGTTGAAGGAATATTTAAGAAAACATGAATGATACTAAACATAATTGTATTTGGTGTTTAGAGATCCACAACAATAAGTGATGAAAATCGATTCCAAAATTTTATGGAACCGGAAGGGAGATTCTAACCAACTGAACTATTTCTCACTCTCTAACTGAACTATTTCTCACTCTCTAACTGAACATAATCTCATTGTGAAATCTTATTGGCTCGTTGCAAATTGCAGTATGACAGGTGGGGCATTTGCTTTTGGTCAACGTTTAATCAGCTCGTCTTGCGAGAGACAGCCTAAATAGGCAGGCCCAATAGCTAATCAGCCCAATACAAAAACGCAGCATACCACACGCCACATTAAACAACCCACCCACTCGTAATAACTTTGTTTCAATTAGTGAATAAGTGACTACTTTAATCCATTTGAGGGAATATTTTAATCTATTATGAGAGTACTATAAATTAAACACCAAATTAATGTTGCAAATAACATTACAAAATAATCGAAAATGGCAAAGCTTCTTCAATATAATACAGTATATTTTAATAAGTGACTACTTTAATCCATTTAGTACCTACTTTAATCTGATTAGTGACTATTTAACTAATTAAATGATAAAACTTATAACAATATGTAATTCACACCAACTTAAAACCGCAACACTTCTCCATCCTCTCTCTTCACCCCTCACATCTGTCATCTCTCTTCGTCGAAGTTTCACCCCGAAGATCCAAACTCCGACGATAATAACTTTCTCTGTCTTCATGAGTTGCGTCGCCTCTGTGTCACCGAACTTAGACGCGAACGCCATCGATTGAGGAGCAAGTGACAGAAACGTCGTCATTTGATAGTGGCGGTAACGGCAAACCGGCAGTATAGGAGGTTTGAGTTCGCCGAGAAGGAGTATAAAATCGATGACGAGTATACACGTGGCGGTGTTGATTACAGTGGAGGAGAGAAGAAAGAGCGGCGAAAGTGTTGCTTGAGACCGGTTGAGTGACTAAGGTGAGTGGACGGAATGGGGATGGAAGTGTGTTGTTGGATGTCGCCGGATGGACGGAAAAGGGGAAGGGGCCTGGGATTTGAGTGACTAAGGTGAGTAGGCTTTGTTTCTCTACTGGGCCTGGGCTGCCTAATTTTAACTTTAAAATTAGGCAGTCTCTTTAGATAATTTGTGATGTTTAATTGAGTTTTGGCTTCTTAAACCACTTGAAAGACTTACCACCCTACTTTGCTACGCTATCACATGTCTTAGGCGTCTAAAAATCTTGGCCCTAGATTTAAACTATAGTTTTTGGATCTAACTAAAACGTAAAATAAACTGAATAAAATGAAATATCATTAGAATTGAATTGAAATGGATTTAACTGGACTTAATTGATTAATTTCAAACTTTTAGAACAGAAGAACAAAGTCTTAATATCGAAAATTGGAAGATATAGAGACCAGTCAAGTGTGCAAGAGTGATAGCTGTAAGGATACATTAAACATAGCCCGTATTTACTAGGTCACAGCCCGTATTTTTGAGTTAAATGTCTAACTTACCCTTACTAACCCTTATCCTCCTACTTCCATCCATCACTCTCTAACCTTCATCCCACTCTCACTAACACCCCTCCTCCTCCTTCCATCCTCCCCCCATTCTCTTCCACATTAACCATGTCTCCAAGAAACAAGAGGACGAAGACCAGCCCACCACCGCCGCCGCCACTGCCGCCACCAAGTAAGTTTTTTTTAAAAAAAAAATTTAATGTCGTTCAAATTATATAGTAAAACCACCCTTTTTAAAAAAAAACCGAAAACACATAACCGAAAACTGGGTCCGGTTCCGTGTTTTCGTCTCAAAATCAATTTTTTTAAAAAAAATTGTTGTTTGATGTTATTAAGCATTGTTTTATTTCAATTCTTTTAAAAAAATCAAAAAAATTGGAGTTAAGGGGTGTTTTAGGGCGGTTTATGGGTCGATTTTCTGAAAAAACACGGGACCGGACCCCAGATTTCGGTTCTGTGTTTTTCCAGAAAATGTTTTTTTTTAAATTTCTGGGTTCACGGAACCGGAATCTGGGTCCGATTCCGTGGTTTTCTGGAAAAAAATGATGAGTTTCATCAGATTTTGAATTTTCTTTAAAAAAAAATTATTTTCAAAATTCGAAATTAACGGAACCGGATGGGGATCTGGTTTCCACCATGGTGGTACCAAGAAGCCAGTCCCTCTCCACCATGGCGGAAACCGGATCTCCATTCGGTTCCGTTATTTTCAACGTTTTTTACGGAACCGGATGAGTTTTCCGGTTCCGTGAACCGAAAAGGCTATCCGGTTCCCTAAAAAACTTGAATTTTACTGAACCGGATGAGTTTTTCGGTTCCGGTACCGGAAAACTCATCCGGTTCCGTAAAATTCAAATTTTTTTTAAAAAATAATTCATCAAAATTATGAAACCGGATTAGTTTTTCGGTAGAAAATCCGGCCAATGTGGTGGTGGTGGCGGCGGCAAATGTGGTGGTGGTGGTCCAAGGTGGTAGAAGGGGAAGAAGTAAGTTGAAAATGTTACAAAATGATTAAAGGGAGGGGGTAATTTGGACTTTTATACTGCGTATTTATACGAATACGAGCTATAAACTAGTAAATACGGGCTGTGAATAGCCGCACACTAGTTTATTGGACACAAGCTAATAGAAAAAATGTGAAAATGTTCCGGCTTTCAGGTACTCGTTAAAATTTAAAACATAGCCCATGACTTGATAGTTCATGCCTTTTTTCGGATCAGAATATCAGATACCCAACCAGATAAATGGAAAAAAATGTGGAACTTGGTTATGGGATTGTTGGTATAACAAGTTACTCGATTAGGTTTAGTTTTAGCGCGCCTAGAGGCCTTAGGCGCCTAGTCGGAGTATGACGACAGCTGACACCGCACCATATCTTTCACATGAGAATAAATAGTTGTAGGTCTTAGTTTCTATGTCTTCCATTTTTGAAGACGAAACATTTCAACCAATTGTTAGAGATAGACATCTTCATTTTTCAAGAGGCAAAATTCGAGTTTATCAGTGGAGGGAAGGAGGTGTCACATGGTGGAATGTCTTGAATTCATCAAGGATTTGAATTATTGTTGTTAGAATTATGATCCTATTGTAGACATACTATTCTTCGATTCAAATTTGGCTATACGATTATACTTACGACTCTATAATTTTCTTTCTAACTAGCGAAATCTTCACAAGTTTATATTAGATTTATTCAGAGCTACTAATAACTTATATAATCAATAATTATTATTTTAGCACTTAAACAAGTAAAAATCTTAAGTTTGGCCTTTTAAACCTATAATACGAGTGTAATATCTAGATTATGCGTATTCGTAGAATTTCACGGTTATACGATTTAATCATACGATTCGATTATGGGAGGTCCTTATGATCCAAAGTAAAATCTCGATTATGAGAACCTTGACTTGAACCATAACATTACAGGTTGATTTTCGATAACATTAGGGTTATATTTTGTTGACCTAATTATAACTAAATAATTAAGAGTGAAACATATTTGAGCTTTGACAGGGGCTAACAAGTTATGATAATTATACAGCTTAAAATAATTATACAACTGAATATAAGTTCCAAGAGCTACTTAAGTTTAATCAATTATAATTCATAAACCACTGATATGTCCGAGTAAGTGAACAATCAAAGAGACTTTAGACTTGTTCTTTTGGACCAAATAAATGAAAATCCAATCAATTTAGTAGAATCGTAAATTTCCTCTCACAATTCCATTGAAGACAGTTCCACTTCAGTACAATTTAGTTTAATTTAAGTTATTCACTAAATGAACCGCCAAAATCTCTTTCATTGTAAACCAGTGAATACTAAGTCAAAAATCTCCTTATTGACAAATTGGGTCAAGGGCCATTAGACTAGTAGATAAGTTTGAATAATCAAGATCATTGATCATGAAATGACAAACTAATTAGTGAAGAATAAGAGTGGTCTTTTTTGTGTCCTTCCTCGCACCTTCTGCGAGTCTCACCAAATACCAAATTCATGAGCCTCGTCTGTCTATAACTATCATACGGCTTTACCAAAGACATACTACAAAGGAAAAACTAGCTATATATTAAAATATTTTGTGATTATTTCCCCAATAATAATTTGTGAATGTTTTCACTGATTTTTTTTCCAAGTTGAGAGTATCAAACAAAGCTTCATTTCTCCCATTCATGTCTTATCTTTATTTTTTTGTTTAAACCATACAAAAACGATGGCGCAACCCAACCCAATCCTTTTCTACTCCTTTTCTTGTCTGGTCAGCAGGTCCACCACTGTTGTGGATTTATCAGTGTTCACCAAAATTGTGATAGCCTTTAAAATTTGGCATGACAATAAGATAAGCAAGTGTAGTCATTGTAATTTATACCATCATGCCTAGGACCCTCGCCGGTTGGTTAGTCTTCGGTATACCTCTCCCTCCCCGGCTAGCGCATACCAGCCCTGTATTTTGTTCCATCTTATCATTTTAGCAATGAGGGAAATTTCACAGTTAGGTAATAGCACTATAAAATTTAAAAGGTTATTTGCACATCTCAACATAAAAAGAATTACAGCGAGAAGACTAATCCTCAGTTGGTGCTGGAGCTGGGGCTGAGGCTGGGGCTGGAGGTTGCTCTTCTTCACCGGGCGAGTCCTTTTGGAGCTTGCCTTCCTTTCCTGCCATTTCCCCCATGCCCACTTCAAAATGATGAATCCCCCGAGGGCATATACCTGTTAAAGTATTCAAATGATCAAATTATGATACTGCTATAAAAAATACTACTAACTTTCTGTCAAAGAATCTCATAACCCCAACTTCGACAACCACAATGCAAATCACATGAATGTGATGGGGAGGACGGCGAGGGACTCAAAGAGATTATAGTGTCACGTAAAGCATTTTAAGATGCCCCGGAAAAGTTGGTTCATTTCAAAAAAAAAATAAATAAATCATAGTTAGATATATCCTTTTTCCTCCTTCAAGCCACCAGTTTCGTCGGTGGTTTTTGTGGTGGGCTGAGAGTTGGCTGGTTTTCATAGATGATCTGCTCGGTGGTTTTCGATGGGGGGTTAGGTGGTGGGGTCAGTGGTGGTGGGATGGGGTTAGGTGGTGGAGTTAGTGATGGTGGGATGGGGTTAGATGGTGGTGTAGTTGAGTGATCAATGATGGTCATGATGATTATGAAGTAGAAGAGAGAAAGGGTAAGTGAAACACTGAAACCTTAGAGGTGAGTGGGGAATGACAGTAGAGTGATTAAATGGACCTAAGGGAATCCCATTAATTGACTCTCTTTACCTCTGCAAAAAACTCCAAAAACGAACACCCCCTAGATGTTGTGCCGGAAGTGAAGGGAAAAGGAACTATACTAAAGGGTTGTATGATTAGTTGGGGGTTTCAAGATCCAAAAACGAACACCCCCTAGATGTTGTGCCGGAAGTGAAGGGAAAAGGAACTATACTAAAGGGTTGTATGATTAGTTGGGGGTTTCAAGAAGGGGATACGTTATCCCTAATTATCTTTAATGTGCAATTAGCATTTAATAATTTGAATTTCCTCTTTTTTCTTTCTGAACTTCTCCAAATTCAATCCTCATCCCAGCAACTTGGATTCTAGTTCTCCTCCTCATTTGCTCCCCAGTACACCATAACCCACATGTCCGCAAGCATGACCTCAACCATCAACCTCCTCCTTCTTTCCCGCATAATCATATGATTCCATAAGGGGCTGATGCATGTTGGTCTAAGTGGGGTTAGATTCAGAATGTTGGAAAAATTCACTCATAAACTTTGATATTTTTTGATAATATTCTTAGAGAATTAACTATTGGAACCCAGTAAAAAGTTATGACTTCATTTTAACTCCACTAAATATTTTTTCTAAATCCGGCACTAAGTTCCGACAGTTTTCCAATGTTCTTATCTGTCCATTTCCTTCTCTTCTTCCCTCTGAAACCAACACCACATCCACCGCCTCCTCATTTTCAAACACTTAACATTATTCTTCCAATGACTAAGAACGTAGAATAGAGAATGCCAGAACTTTTTGATTGGTAGTCGAACTTCTAAAAAATTCGACCCTTGGATTGGCCAAAAAGTTCCTAGATTTGAAACCTTGAGCCAGGTTCAACCACCATAGTCAGATTTCAGGGCAGGGGCATCAACTTCAAGACAGCTGCAGTGTTGCAGAAAAGGTTGTGATGATTGTCAATTAGGAAGACTTGAGCAATAATGGGATATGATGACGGAACGTGATAATGCCTGTGGTGTATGTCAAAAGACTCTTGTTAGGGGAACATGGTGTTAATTGAAGACATGGGTAGCTGATAATCTGCTAGTGCTAACTAGTCAACTAGTCAGGTAGAAAGGTTAAGAAAAATTGTCATTCGATTTTCACATCATACAAGATTGTATTCAACTTTTTACTTTGAATGAAACAAAAAAATTCAAGTTCCCTTACTTTCTTCCCCTACTTTCCCCGCCTTGATTAATTTCCCTTTCCACAAAGTGAAACAAACGACCCCTACCTTCTCCTGCTATAACTTTTCTCTCAAGATGAAGAGCACCAATTCTAGTTCTAACTGAAGTGAGTCCAACGTTAGTCAAAGCTGGCATACTAAATTCTAGAAACAGCAAGTGCAAATAGGTACAGCACTAATTCCCATCATCTAATTTGTGTCATATAAAATCTTTCCATACAAGTAAGCACTAATCCTGAGTTCATGATAACCTTGCACTTGTAAAATATGCCTATTAAATCTTCATTTTGCCAATACACATACTATCTATAAGACAAAAACTTCCGTAAAGCAAAGCTTTTGTGGCAACAATTTATCAAAAAAAATCAATAGGTGTAGGATCTAAATTGCATATGGGGGTTTTACGAAAGGTTGAAAGCTTCCACTTTTCACTCTTTTTTCCCCGACCTAATGTAAGACTATCCCTAACACATATCCTTCAATATATTTCCCTGCCACAAAGAAACCTATTAATGTTCCCTAATTCACCTTTTGAATTCGCAAAAACGACCAAAATTCACAACTTGCAGGGAGATTAGCAGATTAGGTATCACTAAAACCTATATTGAAATTAACAGAAGGCCCCAACGCCATAGGAGACGGATTCTCAAATCTTGGTTCGAACCCCCAAAATTGCTTCAATAAAAATACCTAGCATTTGCAACCATTATACATATCAATATCATGTGATTGACAGAAGACTATGGTTTATCAGCCTCTCATGAACAATAATTACTATGTCGGCCCGATATAATGGTTAGTCACAAAACTAGTAAAAGTAATACTAAATGTAACTGAAAACTAATTCTAAACTAAGGCTACGTTTGTTTTGGTGGAAAACATCTTTTCGGAAAATAATTTTCCACCATCTTTTCATTTTCCTTTGTTTGTTTTTTTAAGGGGGGAAAACTATTTTCTCAAGGGTAGAAAATTGTTCATAGACAACCATTTTCCTTTTCTAAACAAGGTATGCCACATTTTCCACCATCCTCCTTACTTCTCCTTATTCACTCCTTCCATCATTCCACTCCTATTTACTTGTATTTCCTTTTCCCCCTAGGTTTTCCATCATCAAACAAACAAAGGAAAATGCGTTTTACAATCATATTTTCCATTGAAAATTATTTTCCTTGGAAAATGCTTTTCCATAAAATTGTTTTCTGTCAAAACAAACGGAGCCTATGAGAGTATTAGATTAGTCTCTACCCATTGAACAAAGTAATAAAACCCCAGATGAACTGGAACAGACAGAATTTCATCTCTTAAACTCAACTAAACCTGATACAACTAGTCACTTATTTCCTTAGGTAATCCAATTAAAATTACTTGCATAAAGCTCCCCCTCACTAGAATCTCTGCTTAATTGCACAAAAGAACTAAAAAACTGAGTCTTTTTGTACTTGACTATTACAATTAACAATGCCTGCCATTTCAACACAATATCTCTCTGTCTAATTGCATAAACTTGAAACTTGAAAAGCAAATCCCATACCACTTAGCACTTACACAAACAAAAAAAAGAAACAGAAATAGTACCTGCCAAAGAACCATAGGGTTAGTATCTTCTTGAGCATCTTCACTTTCAATCTTTAATGGAGGAACTTCAGGCTGCTGAGTAGCAGGAAACCTGACAACATCTGGGGTTTTAGTTTTGGCTTCAAAAACTTGTTCTTTATCAACCCTTTTCACAGATTTCTCAGTTTCACCCTTGAAATCCCCATTACCATTCTCATTCACAAAGGGTTTTAAGATAAACTTGGGAATAAGAGACAGAAAGAAGAATGGATTGTTTTGTGAATTTTGAGACGGAGTTTCTGAATTTACGGTGGATAAGTCTTTGCTAGGGTGTCCTTCTGCCATCTCTCTAATGGCGGTGTTAGCAAACTGGCGTTAGCCGGGGTCACCGAAAGTTGACTTCTTTGCCGAACGGCGAGAGAGTAACAAGTTGAGGCAGGTTTTTCGTTGGGTTCTAGGCTTCTACGATGGTCATAGAATGAACCCGATAAATATGATGCTAATTGGTCTTTGGTTGGCCTCAAATAGGTCCCCATCCATTTCTTTTTCATTTTTTACTTGCTCACTCCTAATTTGGCTTTATATCTAGGGGTAAGTAGAAAAATCGGATGTTCGATTTCAAATCTAGAATCGGTTGGCTTTGGTGGATCTAGAATTGTCACTGATTGTGTTGGGACCGGTTCTAGGTCCATATATAAGGATTCGGTTGCAACTGGTATCAATTTTGGGTAGTATAATTATGGACCTAGTACCTACCTGATATCCGGTATGTCACAGGTGATGCTAATACAAATATGTTGTGGTTATTGTTTTGACATTTGTTAGCTAAACAATAAATATTATCGCTTTTGAATGTCAATGGAAATTGGGTACTCGCTATAAGAATTGGTTTTGGGACCAATTCTAAAAAAAATTACGCATTGAAAGTCAAATTGGTATCACCCTCTCAGGGACTGGGTACCCGGTGTATAAATTGTTCTCAACTAGTTTCAGTTCCATTTCCCAAAAATAAAGAATCGGTCCAACCAATTTCAATTCTTGTTCCAGTTTCCAGGAACGAGTTCTGACCGGTTTCGGGTCCTATTCCAGGCATTTTAACCGGATACTCGATTGTGGTCACCCCTACAGTATATTTACACTTAAGTGGATATGAAAAATCCAATCTCACTAATAATCGAAAGGAAAAAGAAAACTTTGGAAGAATGCGGAGCATAAGTAGCACATTGATTTAATCCGAATAGAAATTAAACCAGAAAGAGAACACAAGGAAACTACAAAATAGGAGAAGAAACTAGAAAGTGAGAAGCGAATATGCAAGAGTCAATCATCTTCTTCCTCCTCAGCCTGAACCAAATCATAACCATCTTCTTCCTCCTCAGCCTGAACCAAATCAATGAAACTACTCTAATAAGCACGGATTTGACAAAATGGAGAAAAAATGAAATTCTAGAATGTTTTTTTAAAGGTAAAACCTAGTTTATTGGAACTTTATATGTTTATATAGAAAATTATAGTAATCAATGTGTTGGAAAAACCTATATTATTGATTTGAAGCCCTAATTCATCAAAGTTAGACTATTTTCAAGAATTTGCATGATGGCTTCACATGAAGAAAATATATATTTGTGAATATTAGTAAAGAAAAAGGTGGTGTGAAGTCTAAGGATGAGGATGGTGGATCTAATCCCTTGCAATTTTACATATTATGTTTTTCATGTTTTTGTATTTTAAATATATAAATTCTTAAGGTTTGAATTAATAAAAGGGAAATTGTGAGAAACAGCCTTTTATAACCATTTTTTGTAACAAACAACCTTTTAAATTTTATTGGCATTTAACAACTTTAAACAAGTTTTTTTTGTGAGATCAGACGTCAAATGAATTTTCCGGCATTAATAAATATATTTAAAGTATATTTATAAATCTTTTGCCATTTAAATAGTTAATTTTCGGGAAATTCCCCATTGGTACTCCTCTATTTTTAGGAAATCCCAATGGTACTCCTCAAAAATAATTAATCCCATTGGTACCCCCTACTTTTGTGAATTTCCCAAATGTGATGTTATTAACAAAATTCTGTTAATGTTAACCCCAAACTATGAATTAACTAATCTTAAGCTTCACTATACTTCAAAAAATAAAAAATCTTAAGCTTCATTAATATTTAAAACCCATTTATTAAAACCAAACCAGCACATCCACCTCCAACCCAACCACAGCCTTCACCACCGCAGCCATCTCGTCATCAACATCATCATCATCATCATGTTCAACACCATACCCATTATCGACATCACCTCAGCATCATCACAACTTCACAAAGACGACGGGGGTGTTGGGGTGGTTTTTTCAGGGTGAGGAATGGGTTTGTGGGAGTAGATTAGGTTGTGATGGTGTTGGTTTGTGATGGTTAGGAGGGGTTTCGGGGCTAGATACAAATTTTGGGACTTTTGGTATTGATTTGCAAATGGATGGATTGAATTTCTGGGTTTTGTGGGTTGTGTATTGTGGTCCAATTCGGGTTCTGTGGGTATAATTTCTTCGTTATTTAATTTCGTGGGTGTTGATGTTGATGTAGATGAATAAGGTACTGTTGTGGTGGAATACGGTGGTGTGTGAGTGGAGGTGGTTGAAGATGGTGATGAAGACGAAGTTGTTGTTGTAGAAGTTGATGGTGCGTAGGTGATGAGGGTGGTGCATCGGTGATGTGGTCGAATTGTGTGTGGGTTTTGGTGGTTAGAGGGTGGTTTAATTGGTTGTTTGATTTTTTGTATGGTGGCTGGGGGTTCGAAGGGGGGGGGGTGGCTGGTTTTGGGGTTAAATTTAACAGAATTTTGTTAATAACATCACATTTGGGAAACTTACAAAAGTAGGGAGTACCAATGGGATTACTTATTTTTGAGGAGTACCATTGGGATTTCCTAAAAATAGAGGAGTACCAATTGGAATTTCCCTAATTTTCTTAAGTGTTGACTATTTTTAAGTTAAATGATTATTTAATGTTTTAAGTAATCAATTATTTTATTTAGTTAGACTTTGAAAGTTAACAATTAACTTAAATGGTTTAGGTTAGTAGTATAAATGATATTTAGATGGAAAAATTGGCGCCAACAGCACCAACTTTTCGTTCAGTTAACAAAACAACACAAACTAAAGAAGGTGTAGTGCACGTCGTAAACTCTATGTGATAGGTGCACAAAACAAAACAAACGAATATTTTGGTGGATGCACAACACAAACTCTATGTGATGGGTGCACAAAACAAAATTAACTATGTAAAATCTCAGCCCAAAATGTCGTTGTGTCGTTTTGTGCACTCATCATTTAGAGTTCATGTTGTTCACTCCACCTTCTTTAGTTTGTGTTGTTTTATGCACCAAATGAATAGTTGTACTGTTGGCGCTAAGTTTTCCTATTTAAATTAGAGGAGCTCAACCCATTCAAACTTTTCATGCCCATAATAAGAGGCCCAATCAAATACCTAAGCCTACTAGTACTAAAACTGATGAAACCTGCTAGTACTAAAACAAGCGGATTTTCGGACACGTACTTCAAGACGGGTTTTCGGACTGTAGAAGACATTTTTTCGGAAAATAGACACCGTCGTAGGTCCTCTATGGGCAAGAATTTCGAGAATCCTTACGAAACAAGTACCAACAAGCAGGATTTTTGGGCACGTACTTCGAGACGAGTTTTTCGAACTGAAGAGGATGTTTTTTCGAAAAAGGACACCGTCCTACATCCTATATGGGCACGAAAAACCTGTCTCAAAAATACGTGCCCAAAAATCCGGCTTGTTGGTACTTGTTTCATAGGGATTCTTGAAATTTGTGCTCATAAAGAGTACACAACGGTGTCGGTTTTTCGAAAAAACGTTGTCTTCAGTTTAATAACTCTGTCTCGAAGTATGTGCTCGAAAAAATCAACTTGTTGGTACTCGTTTCGTAGTGGTTCTCGAAATTCATTCCCTTTAAATATGCACGGCGGTGTCCATTTTTCGAAAAAATATCGTGTTCAGTCCGAAAAACTCGTTCGTTGAAGTACGTGCTCGAAAATCCAGTTTGTTGGTACTCGTTTCGTAGGGATTCTCGAAATCCGTGCCCATTAAGGGTGCCCGACGGTATATGTTTTCCGGAAAAACGTCGTCTTCGTCCGAAAAATGCGATTAAATGTCGTCTCGAAATACGTGCCCGTTACCATGTCATATATCAAAAAGATATATATTTAAAATATTGTAAAATTAAATAAATTTTTTAATAAAATATTCAATATGATTGAACTGGGCAAACTATGGATTAAGTCGTGTTATTACTTGAAAATGGCAATAAGTTACTTAGATATTTGTCTTTCATGGCAGTAATTTACAAGAAAAAAAAATGATGGCTATAATAAACAAAAGGGGTATTTTACATGACACTTTTTGGCAAAAATTCTTTTGTTAATTATAACTTTATACTTTTTCTTGCCAATCACTGCCAAGAAATACTAATCACTTGGTAAGTTGTTTCATTTTCACTAATTACCCTACTAATCTATAGTTTGACCTGTCAAATCATAATTACCATCTTAAACTTATTTTTTATTCTATTTTATAATTTTTTGAAAATATATATTATTGATATAGGACATGGTAATTGGCACTAAGGTAGAGACAAAATTTAATCTCGTTTTTAATAATGAAGACAACGTTTTTTTTTGGAAAACGGACACAACCATAGGCTCTTTATGGGTACAAATTTTGGAAAATCTACGAAACGAGTACCAATCAGCCGGATTTCGGGCACGTACTTCGAGAGGTTTTTTTGACTAAAGACGACGTTTTTCGAAAAATGGACACCGCCGTAAGCCCTTTGGAGGCACAAATTTCGAGAATCTCTACGAAACAAGTACTAACAAGCCAGATTTTAAGGCACGTATTATGAGACCATTTTTTGGACTGAAGGCGATGTTTTTGCGGAAAAAGGACGTCTATACCTACGAAAAAAGTACCAACAAGTCGGGACTTCGGGCACGTAATTCAAGCCGACTTGTAGACTGAAGACGACACTTCTTCGGAAAACAAACACCGTTGTATGCCCTTTATGGACATGAATTTCGAGAATCCCTAGAAAACGCGTACCAACAAGCCGATTTTTCGGGCAAGCACGTTGTTTCAGAAAACGGACTCGTCGTACACCCAATATGGGAATGAATTTCGAGAATCCCTACAACACAAGTACCAAACATGCTGGGTTTTTTAGCACGCACTTCAAGGCAACTTTTCCAACTTTCTCAGGCTTAAAACGTCGTTTTCTACTTGAAAACCGGACTTGTTGGTACTCGTTTCGCAGGGAGTCTCGAAATTCGTGGCCATAACAGGCGTATGACGGCATCCATTTCCAAAAACTTCGTCTTCAGTCCGAAAAGTCGTCTCAAAGTTTGTGCCCGAAAATCCCCTTATCGGTACCTGTTTCGTAAACATTCTCGAATTTCGTACAGCGGTGTCCGTTTTCCGTAAAAACGTCGTCTTCACTCTGAAAAGCCATCTCTAAGTAAGTGCTCAAAAGTTGACTCATTGGTACTCGTATCGTAGGGATTCTAAAATTTTTTGTCCATGAAGGGCGTACAACAGTTTCTGTTTTTTGAAAAAACGTTATTTTCAGTAATAAAAACGCGATTGAACATTGTCTTGAAATTTGTGCTCATAACCATGTCATACATCAAAAATACATAGTTTGAAAAAATGTAAAATCTAATAAAAAAGAATTTGAAATAGTCAATCATAATTTAACCGGTCAAACTATAGATTAATAGGATACAACAACAAATAAGCCTTATTCCCAAATGAGTTGGGGCCAACATACATGAATCTTCATCTGAAACTGTAGCAAAAGGAGATAACATCGACTTAGTCTCCTTTTCACATGACCAAACCATCTTAAGCGATTTTCCCTCATTTTTTCTTCGATAGATGCAACTCCAACTTTTTCCCGAATCACTTCATTTCTTAATCGATCCTTCCTTGTGTGGCCACACATCCACCGCAACATACACATCTCCGCCACGTTCATCTTATGAACATGACATTGTTTCATCGCCCAACATTCTGTGCCATACAACAAAGCAGGCCTAATTACCGTACGGTAGAATTCTCCTTCAATTTTTGGGGAATGCTAAAATCACAAAGGAATCCGGTGGCGCTTTTCCACTTTAACCAACACGCGTTAATTCTATGATCCACGTCTCCATCAAGTTTTCCATCCTTTTGGAAAATAGATCTAAGGTAACGGAAGACGTTCGATCCTTTAACCACTTTGCCATCCAAAGTAACCGCCCCTGCCTCACTGCTTCTAACCCCACTGAACTTGCACTCCAGATACTCTGTCTTACTTCTAATTAATCCAAAACCACGAGCTTCCAACGTATATCTCCACAATTCCAACAAACTTTTAATACCTTCCTTTGTCTGATCAATCAACACAATATCATCCGCAAACATCATATACCACAATATATCATCTTGAATTGACCTCGTTATTTCGTCCATGACTAGAGCAAAGAAAAAGGGACTAAGTGCAGAACCTTGATGCACTCTGATCGTAATAGGGAATTCTTCTGTCTTCTCCATTGTAGTCCGTACACTCATAGTGGCCCCCCATACATGTCCTTGATGATATCTATATATTTTAGGAAACGCCTTTCTTAGCCAATGCCCACTAAGTATTTCTCTTGATACTCTATCATATGCCTTCTCCAAATCAATAAAAATCATATGTAGATCCTTCTTCCTATCATGATAATGTTCCATTATCTGTCTCAAGAGGTTAATGGCCTCTATAGTCGGTCTTCCAGGCATAAATCCAAATTGGTTCTCCTTTATCTTCGCATATTTCCTAAGTCTTTTCTCAATCACCAGTTCCCAGAGTTTCATCGTACGACTCATTAATTAGATTCCTCGATAATTGGAAAAATCTTATACATTGCCGTTGTTCTTAAACAAAGAAATCAAAGTACTCTTCCTCCACTATGATGGCATTTTGTTGTGTCTCCAAATCATATTGAAGAATGTTGTCAGCCATTCGATTCCTCTCGCCCCCTAGCTTTCTTCAATCTTATCTTTTTTAATGCTGCTATGACTCCCCCTGTTTGAATCATGATCATAAACTCTCGATTTACCATACTTGGCGGGATGTATATACATCCCCGATGTATTGTGCCGATCACCATTGAACACGGTA
This sequence comes from Patellifolia procumbens, assembly GCA_947645195.1. Classification (NCBI taxonomy): domain Eukaryota; kingdom Viridiplantae; phylum Streptophyta; class Magnoliopsida; order Caryophyllales; family Amaranthaceae; genus Patellifolia; species Patellifolia procumbens. Next base: position 231,166 of record CANSGD010000913.1, read on the forward strand.
TCAAAGTACGACCTCCATCTATCCTTTATCTCCTCATCCTCTCACAAGAACTTTTTGGTCAGCACCCTTGACGCATTTTACCTTTCTGATGTCTCTTGTCTTTCTGTCCCTGCATATGCGCAATTCTATAAATGTCTTTCTCCCCTTGCTTTGTATCCAGTCTTGCATAAAGTTATTGGTTGACCTTTGCTTTAGCTTCCCGTACTTCCTTCTTTTGCTTCTCTTATAGCCTCTTTGTACATCTCAAAGTTCACATCACTTCTATCTTTTCCCAAAAGTTTATAACCTTCTCGTTTGCTTTTTATCGCTTGTCTCACCTCCTCGTTCCACCAAGATATGTCCTTACTTGATGGTACAGTTGCTTTAGATTCTCCAAGGACCTCCTTTTTCGCCGACTCTTTTATTCTATGTTCTATCTTTATCCATGTCGAATTTGCATCTATTTCTGCACTAAAAGACCAAATATATTCCTCGAGCCATCTTAGCTAAGAAGTTCTCTTTTGTGTTCCCCTTGGAGCTTTCACCACTTGATTCGCGGATCCACGCTGGGTCTTCGTTTTCTTAAAGACTCCCTACCCCCAGAATAGTTAATTTATGATTTGGGTGACTAATAACCCTAATTTAGACTAATCTTCATGCATGTGAGGAATAGAAGAAAAATTGGTGAAGGTAAAGCATTTGGGAAGCTTAAACCTAATAGTGAATCCAAATAAGGTACTAAATAGGACCTCCCTTAGCCTTGATCACAATTTACATATGTGTAGTTTATGAATGAAATTTCATGTTTATGGGTTTGTTTAGTATACTTGAATTTAAATTGATTACAAATAATATATTTTTTGGAAAATGTGTTTCAGATTGTGAATGGACTGATATTGAGTTCATGCACTCGTATGGATGGATTTTTAGGAGAAGTTACACTATTTTGTTAAAAGAATCGATGGATAGTTTATGGGTTGAACTCAAAGGCTCTCACGATAATGGTTTAACTACTATTTCAAGTATCTAATAAGTTTACTTAGTTATTTTTATGATTCGTCGTTGAAAGTATTGTGGGTTTTAATGATTGAAATGAGGTGTTTTGGGTGCCAAATTACATTAGTATCGACAATGGTGTTGAATATTAATGCTCAAAATAAGTTATTAAAGTTAAAGTATTATGTGATTTAGTATTTGAAGATTAGTGTGATTTTATAGTTAATTAGTAAATTCCTTTATCTACTAGTTAGTAGATTTGCTCAACAGAATTTATGAAATAGAATGTTTTATGTACTAATGTCTTGTATGACTTATTTGAGACTTAAGTCACCAAATGTGAGTCGAAGTACTCATTTTACTTTTATTTAAAGGATTCTAGTGATTTATTTTGATATTGGATATATATATATTGATTTAAGTACTAAAGTTAAGTACTTTAAGTACATTCTTTTGAATCATTAAAGGTTATTAAGATGTTTTCTTGAAAACCTAGTTAAAAAATCCTTATATTATAGTATCAAGTGTTGAAAACTAAGAGCAATAATAGGTTTTTCTATTAATCTCTTTCTTCTTTTAGTTATTTCTAATAAAAAAATATTTTACATATCTTTGGCAAATAATATAATTTCATCCCTCAAGTACTATGTTTAGTTTAATGGGATTTATGAATCTCATATTCTGAGTTATATTGACCTTAAGTATTAAATTCTAAAATGATTATGTTCACACTTAGTTCTCTGTCTCGGTAACTACTTGAAAAGTCATTTTGAAAGTATAAAATAATTTACTATGCACTCTTATTCTTATTTAGTGGAAGCGTACTTCTAAACCTATGATTTCAATAAAGCCGGACGACCTTGTTTAACTACTTTGTATTGATGTTTCTCGTTATTTTTGTAAGAATATTATAATATCAATCGTGGAATAAAAGTTCTTACTACTATTACCCTGTTATTCTAAAAAGATAGGTTTGAATGAAGGTTATAACTTATTCTAAGTATTTGAATTATTTTCCCTTAAATTTTTTTGATTGAAAATCTTCCAAATAAAGAATTAAAATTTTTGACTAGGCTAAGTATTACTTAATTTGAAAGGGTTTTCTGGTTTCCAAAATAAAAGTGTGTTCTTCATTTAAGAATTGAAGTTAACTGAAATGTTGGTTTGTTTTAAGCTATGAACTCTCCTAAAATCCATATGGTCAAGATTGAACGATCCATGTTGTGATGCTCATGTCGAATTGTAGGAAAGTTATCTATATTTTATAAATACTTTGGAAACAGGGGCGGATCCAGGCCTGGGCCAGCCTGGGCCATGGCCCGCCCCACAGATTTAAAAGTAAAAATCCAAGCGGTTGCAATTAGAAGAAAATGAATGTACTTAGCGCAGCTGGTTTGAGTGCTTGACTACCATGTCATTGCAAACAAGTTTTGGAGTTCGACTCCACTTGTCAGCTTTGCTTTAAAAACTTTTCTTTTCTATTTTTTGTCAGAGTTTTCTTTTTATTATAAGAGTACTTGTTACTTTGTAAATGCAAATTTTCAGTTCTCACCAACAAACTAAATGGTTGAACCTCCTTTCACCCTCGTTATCTCAGCATAATCACATGATATTACCATCCCCTACCACCTTATTTTGTTTCCATAATCATATCTCTTTGATTGCTTTTTTTATTATTCTATCAATACACTAACATGTCATTCTTTTTTCTTGATACAATTATAAAGCACAAGATATGAATTTTAACTTATTCTCCAGATTTTGGACTACCTTTTTGCGAGTAAAATTGGTACACGCACCTTCTTGATTTCTCATACTTGTTTAATAAAACTTCCTATTTTTTTAAGTAAATTAAAAAATTAAAACAAAATAGTAGTATGTGATTTTCATTTACATGTATCAGATCCTTAAATTATAACTTTTTATATATTGTACAAAATTATTGTCTTTATGCGCCATTTTGTAACTTAATCGTGGCCCACCCTATACAAGAGTCCTGGATCCACCACTGTTTGGAAAGATGCCCAAGTGAATGTAATCAAATATGGTGTTTTACCCCTTGAATTTAATAACGTATTTATCATATCTTGGCAATTGAAATAAGACAATTGATATCAAAGAGTGTGAACTTTATTCAAATGTGATTTTACTCTACTCTTAAGGGAGAAAGTTCCTGTACTAATTTCCAAGTATTTTGGGAAAACATATGCTTAAAAGAATGTTTGGCGAGACAAATTATGTAAATGTGCAATTGAATTATTGCAAATTAATGTTTAATTTTAAGGGTAGTTGCGGTTGATAGCTTATGAACCTTAGATCTGTCAATATAATTTAGTTGTACCGGTACTGAATTCCGGTGAGCGATGACTCTCTCTTGAACATCCCCACGGATAACATATGGGTTTAAAGATAGTAACTACCGTGGTTTTGAAATAAACTTAAGAACGTTCTGGTACTTAGTATTTGAAATGTTATATGATATATAAATTGAGTTTTTAACTCATGGTTTCAGAGATAAATGGTGTATCGATATTGAAAAGTTTGAGAGATTTTAGCACAACTTTAATGTACGTTTTGATCTATTAGTTGGTCTAATGGCAATTATATTATGGTTTTGTGCTTGTTTTGTTGTGTTGAAAGTATCAATAAAGAAAGTTATTTTTCTAATAAACTCCCACCTAAAAATGAGTTTACATGAGCGTATGTGTAGTACTTAGTGTTTTCGTGCTGATTTTGTTCTTTGAACCTGTTTCCAGTGGAGTAGAGGATGATTGGTCCAGGTTCTTAGGGCTTGTTTGTTTTTAGGGGATAAGGGGTGGGGATAAGGATTTCTTATCCCTCCTCACCTAATCCCATGTTTGTTTATAAGGAATTACAAAATTAAGCGGGATAAGGACAAGGACAAAAAGCTAAGTTATCCCACTAATTCTATACCAAGGGGGTAGGTATAAGAGATAGGGATTTCTACTAATTATACAAAATGACAACTTTGCTCCTCTTTATTAATTTGGACAGCAAAGCAATTGCAAAACCCCATTTCTCATTCTCCTGCTGCTGGTTGCTGCGTAACTCCTTCTCCCCATTCAAGGGTTTCACACCCAAAAGGTGATTCCTTCTTATATGCTCTTCCATTTAATTGTTTAGCTTTGATTTAGAAATCATAGGTTGGTCAATTTATTTGATGTAGAAACGTAGCTTTGATTTGTTTTGTCATATTTATTTTTCTTTTTCTTGTTTTTATCTGTGTGAATTTCTAATGTGAATCTTATGGTTGGATTTTTATCTATATTATTTCCTCCTGCTATTATTGTTTGATTATTGTTGTTTTATGGGATTAAAACTTGTTTTAAGGTGGTTGATACTATTAATTCTGGGATTAATTCTTAGCATTTTTTAATTTGAAAACTATGATTTTAAGTACATATTTACCTTTGTAACAACCCGGATTCACCGACCAACTTAATTAGAGTTAAACATAGCGGAAAACTTAATCTGGACTATTATCAACTCATCGTCCTAAAACGAAGAGTATGGAACTCTACAAACCTAAACTCTTTAAAACTTTTAACTATAAACCATTAACACTAAATGAAGTTATCTAAATGATCTAAATGATATTAATTAAATAATAAAAGTCTACAGCAAATTCGGCAAAGCTCCGTTTGAAATACGGACCGCCTAAAATTTAACTTAGGACTCGCGTCCAAATTATAAACCTGTATATCATTTTAATATATTTCCTTTTACTATTTCCAGCTTCTACTTTACAAATTCCTATTTTAAAACTATTTACAATATAGCTAATAACTACGTTGTTACAAAACCAATCGTCCTCGCCTCAATACATATAAAGATAATTGTAATAAGAATTCCTGCTCCAAGCTTTCACAACTTCATTGCATCCACCTGAAACTAATTAGGGGCTGCCACCCACCCAAGTGACAGGCCACAGAAATGACAAAACAAAACATTTGACTCACATCAGCAACGCGCTGAGTACTAAACCCGTAAAACATGCTTTCGTGGCTTTTGTTTAATACACTCGTCACATATATTCACAACTTTAAATAACTTACTCAACAATCCTTACAACAGTATACAACTCTTATTGAAACCGTAGTTCATAAGAAAAGGTAATAGCGATATAATATTTATTTGAAAACTCGGCTTATTTCCAAAACATTTAAGTTTCTTACAAGAAACATTCATTTCCATTTCTTATCTCGGTGTGAACGCGAGTGGAGAGGGTACTACGTACCGGCTGTCTCCAAACTGTCGAGGGTCTTCACCCCACCTTTTATGTTCTGCTTGCAAGAGTTAACTGGACATGTCCTTCAACGTCAGGATTCAGCCCCCCCTGATTGGGTAACAGCTAGGGACCACCCGCCCCTAACCCTGGCGCATGTTCACAACCTCATTTCACCATTCTTTTTTATATTATATATATTCAATATAGTATGTGGCGACTCATTCACCTTATTTCACATATCACATATCACATATCACATATCACATTGTAACACATTCTCATAAATATATATCACACTTTAATATTTGTAAATCAAGTGATATATACAGTAGTCGATTGGAAAATCATTTCATATAATTATAAAGATATTATTAGCATGATCAATATCTCACAAGACCTCTATGGCTAATTCCTTTTCCAATAACATCTCCAATCGAATTACTTCACCGACCTCACTATAGTCATTTACTAATCAGTCGTAAACTCAACCTCCATAATTTACCTTAGTAACCTCAACTCTTCATTATAACATCCTTACTAGTGCATACCTCAGTAATGGAACAGATCGATACTCATTCTATATTAGAGTCACTCGGACAAGCTAGCCCTAAATGTCCTTTCTTTTATTAGATTCTTTTGTGAATCTCCCAAATCAACAACAACTGAACATAACAACTAATTCTCCAATCACAACTAGACATTTACGTAGCTTGACTAATCTCTAAGAAGGTTCTGAATCTTAAAAACATAGACTTGATAAGATCGGGGATGATTCAGTTTAGTATATTAACTCTTAAAGTCTTAATCCATATAACCTTCATTAACTTTGTAACCTGTATATATTGTTATTATTAACAACCAACAACAACTACGATTAATGTCCTTATATTCCTGATATATAGCCAATTCTATAAATTAATATTTCAATTTAAGACTCTAAGTTGGGAACCCTTACGTCAATATAAATTATTAATTCAATTCTGAGATTCAATTCTAAGTGGTTCATGAAATGATTATTCTTAGCCAAGTTAGATTTTAATCCACACGTTTAACTCTTGAGGTTATTCCAAACTGATCTCAATACTAATGACGTATGTATGTTAATATTAAACTCTAGATGAGACTATTCAATACTCTTGGTTACTATTCAATTGACACCTAGGTCATCCTCGTTCTTAGACCAAACAACAACTAATGACACTTATACAATATATTTAATATAACGAGAACTCTCAGAGTTTATATCCAATTCATATTTATAACTTGCTCCCCTAACTAATGAAAATCTTTAGACTTGGACTTAACTTTCTTAAATTACACTAACTAACTCGATTCTGTTGGGCCAAGACTACTTAACTCAATTCTATAAGCCGATTCAAATTACTTTCCAAATTAATAGTGATTCGACCCCTTACTCAATTTCTTATTATTAGAAATTACTTAACTCAATTCATAAGTGAACCTAGACTATTTCACTAACTGAGTCATAAAGTTAACTATGAATCTCTCAAATTCCAAAAGCGTTATGTATCCTATTTCAAACCATCCCCTTTTAGTTGTTGATTAAGTTTTAGATTAGAAATGCTATTCCAAGTTATTTACCAGAACCTAATATTCAGAACTTCATTTCGAACTCCATTGTAAAGCCTATTGATTTCTGGTCAACCATTAAAAGAACTAAGAAAACTTCCTAACAACTTGGCAATTCCATTCCTCTGATTAGTAATACATTTCTACTCTCCAACACCTTTTTCCAAACCATAAATATACCTCATTCTAGAATAACACTAATCATACCCATCTAATATATTCATGCTATTAACCAATTAACAATTAATTCTACAATTACTCGTCAAATTCTATAGGCTACTTATCATAACCAACCTAATACAGAAGGCCAACTTGGTTTCATACTCTAAGTTCACCACAAGTTCAATCTACAAGATTAGTACTTCCTTTAAACTCAAACTGATTTCAAGCTTCCACACAAATTCATGTTTCCAGCCAATATAATAAGAACAAGTCCCTAATACTATGCAATTTAAGATTCACAAAAGAAACTCATTACAACATTAAATACTACCAAAATCTTATCAATCACTATTAATAATCAAAAGAGAAAGGAAGAAATTGGTTTAGTACCTAAGTTAGGGTTTAAGGTGAGCATAGTGGCGGTGGTGTGGTAGTAGAACAGTGTTGGTGGTCGGCGATCACTCGGACGACCCCCCTCACGCGCACTACTCCATCCTCTTAAGAAAACCCCCAATTTTGAGTATAATCTCTAAATAGATAGAGGGTTTAGGTATTTTGGATCTTACCCTATCTTACTCCTCCTCTAATCGCCGGAAAATTGTCCGGAAATTACCGGAATCGAGGTTCGCTCGCGGCCCCCTCGCACGCCTCTCTCTCTTTCTTCTTCCTTCGGCTCTGATCGGCCGCGCTGTGTCGCCCCACCGGAGTCGCGCCTCCGTCCGCCTCCTTCTTCCTCCCTCTCTCTCTCTCTCTCTCTCTCTCGTCCTCTGTCCTCGCCTCTCCCTGCTCTCCCTTCTCTCTCTTTCTCGTTCTGTTCCGTTTCCCGTGGGAAACAGCCCCCTTCCCCTTTTGTTTTCTTTTTTTGTTATTTGCTTGATTACTCATCTCACTCTTTACTCCCTCACTACACATAATCCCTCCCTTCTCTATGGCCTCCACGCCACTCCCTCACTCATTCCTCTCTTTTTTTTATTTAAATCTAACCTATCAAATAAATCACCACCCTCTAACATACTTATTTTTACACATATATAAATATAATCATTTTGACTATTTGAAATATAAATTTCATTAAAACTAATAATTCAAACCCATTTCTTATGTTAATATAAAACTCGATATTATTAAAAGTAATTCCATAAATATAATTTAAAATAATTATGTCAATAAATATAGCACCAACTTCTTAATAATAATAATAAATCAAATATAAGTTTTCATTTAAAACACAGGGGTTTCAGAAATTAATTAAGCTAATATTATAATTAGTAATTAATAAAGGTGCCCCTAAAACAGGGCTATTACAACATTCGTTTTTCAAATCTTATATGATGATTTCAACTGGGTTTATTGCTAATGATACATTTATGTTACTCCAAAATCACTGCTTCTTGTATCAGCATATGTGTAGTTCTTGGGGCATGTTGTGAATGAGATTGGAATCATAGGGGTGAATTTGAGAAGGAGAGCATTTCTGGTTGGTTTAGGGGGCAACACAATCTATTTAATTTTTGTTGTTGATTAAAATATCATGATAAGTTATACCCTTCCTATTTTTTTTATACAGAATGGCTGCCGGTATTATCAATATCAAAATACACCATGGGGGTACTTTTTCAAAGGAAGGTGTATTAACTTATCTTGGAGGACAAATATCTTTTTCGAAATTGTGATGCTGATCGATTGTCATATTTTGAGTTAATTGGGATGGTGGAAGATCTAGGTTACAATGCGGGAGATAAATTATTTTATACCAAACCCGGTTATAGTCTTGATGTTGGAGTAGACCACATTCATGATGATGAATCTGTTTTGCGCATGTTGCGGTTGAAAAAGCCAAATGTGTTTGTTGAAATTTATATAAAACATTGTGATCAACTTGGTTTAAGTAGCAATGCAAGAGTGGAGGAAGGAACCGAGGATATCAATATGGAGGAGGTATTTTCCCCCACCTAGTGACACTATTAAGTGCTTTGCATATATCATTTTTATCTTTGTATGTTGTTAATGAGCCAAATAAGTGTGGAAGTGCTTATGTGTTAGGTGCCTTTTATATGCTACTTGTTTCTATCTTTTGTATTGTGGATATATGGTCAGATTCTTTTGTTCTACGTACATACATTGATTATGACTATTCTACTATTTCATTCACAGCAATGGCCCGTCCTCCAGCTAAACGAGAGTTTCTAATATTGTGGCACACAATGAGAAGGCGTAGAATAAATTTAATGATTATATTATCTTTCCTTGTGTTGATGTTGATGTTTTTAATTAGGAGACGTAGCCGTAGGATATATAGGGAGCCTTGTTGGTATGATCCAATTATTCGATCAACCCATCTGAGTAATATGATAGATAGAAGTGACCGCATATGTATTGAGCAACTTCGAATGGATAGACGTTGTTTTAGAGTTTTATGCTCATTAGTACGAGAATACGGCGGATTGAAAGATACAAAGAATATGAGTGTAGAGGAAATGGTTGCAATATTTTTACATATAATTGCTTACGATGAAAAACTCGCGAAATAAACTTTGATTTTCAACGATCTCAAGAGACTATAAGTAGACAATTTCATAATGTTTTGCGAGCAATACTAAAGCTTTGGAGATTGTTATTGAGGACACCTCAACCGATCCCCGGTGATTGTGCAGACAATAAGTGGAAGTGGTTCAAGGTAAAAATAAATGGAACTAGTTCATTTTTCAAATAAAAGCAATTAAAAATGTACATAAAGTTGATAATAATTGACATACTTACAATTTCATATTACAGAATTGCATTGGTGCATTAGATGGGACTTATGTGAAGGTAAACGTGCGTGCCGTTGATAAGCCACGTTATCGATCTATAAAAAATGATATTGCAACAAATGTTCTCGGCGTTTGTGGACCGGACATGCAATTCATCTATGTATTAGCTGGTTGGGAAGGTTCGGGGCCGATGGAAGGATTCTTCGCCCTTCTAGACCAAATGGTCTGAAGGTTCCTCATGGTAAGAAAATATGCATTCATATTATACTGAATATAAATGATATGACTAATATATATATTTATATGACTAATAATTATTTTTTTTATGAAGGTTGTTATTATCTTGTTGACGCTGGATACAAAAATTGTGAAGGATTTCTTGCACCTTATAGAGGTCAACGGTATCATTTACAAGAATGGACTAACCCACCAACTAAAAAAGAAGAGTTGTTTAATATGAGACATTTATGCTAACTATCGTATATAGTTGTGGTATCATTTACAAGAGTCCTTTATTTACAAGCTAATTTGTGGTCATTGGAGCTCTTGGAGCTATTTTGTGCTAACTATCGTATATAGTTGTGGTTTTGTGTTCTAGTGTTGAATTGCAGGTTTCGGGAGTTTTCTCCTTGTTCCCGAGCCATTTGGAAGCAACCCAGCTTCACGAGATGTTACGGGGCACGTAGGATGGCTCACGAGCTTATGGGTAGTTTAGGAGGCCCCAAGACCCCCTAAACGTGAAGATTAGAGACCCAAAGAGTCAAAAGGAGATTTCCGTGCCTGATCGGGCAAAAAATAGCCCGATCGGGCGAAGTATTTATGATCGGGTATAGAAGTTGCGCACCCGATCGGGCAAGCGTGCCCGACCCGATCGGGCGAGGAGCCATGTCCCAGACCCGATCGGGCACCCGTTGCCCGGCCCGATCGGGTCACTCCACTTGAGCTGCTGTGCCGTGCGTATCAAAAGAGGAGCGTTGGGCCTTGTTCGCTGCCAACCCGATCACAGACCCGATCGGGTGCTGGATCTGGCCCATATTTTGCCTACACTGAGGCTGCTGATGCTGCGCTGACCAGGAGAACCAAATGGGCTGATTTGTGTGTGGGCCCGATCGGGTGGCATTTGGCCCGATTGGGTCCCGTGCACTTTTTCGCGTTTTTTTTGTCTTTTGTTTCCGAAATTAGTTGGACTTTGAGGGGTATTATAAATACCTTTTCCTCATTATTTTAGAGACATATTTTATTCTAGTTTTACTCTAGCTTATTTCTCATTGTTCTTAGTTTAATTTAAACACTTTAGATTAGATTAAGGTGATTGAACCTATTCGATTTCAATAAAAGTTCCTGCTTTTTGTCAATTGGTAGTTTTGTTTACTCTAATCTCTTTCATTGTTCTTAATTGCTTAGCTTAGTTATTTTATCATTCATGATGCAATTGTTAGGGTTTCATATTAGTTTTGTTGTTGTTAATTCGATTATGAGTGAGTAGTTCTCTTTCTAGGGTGTTAGATAGGAAAGCCATGTTTATACCATGATTGTGATTTAGATTTCTATCAATTTCTAGGGCTTGATTAGGGTGATTGTGATGTGGTTTGTTCTTATTGAGTAATTAATGTCAGTGTACAATTTCATTGATTGCTTGTGGTTAATAGTTGTTTGCACAGATCCGTCTTACGACTAGAGGCCTTGTACACGTGCTAGTTCTGATTATGTTAGTGAACATGTGGCGTATGTTGAACTATGAGCGTTGAGTCTTAACCATAGCTCAACACATGCTCTAATCCCGACTCTTGACTTAGGTTTTGATAGTAGTTGACCCTATTTGATTGGTATAAGCACGGTGGACCGACCTTATATCCTAGGTTTTTAGTCCATAGTCAATTCCTCGATTTAATCTGTCTTCCTTAGCTTAATGTTTAGTTCAGTAAATTCTTCTCTGATTTCATCTGAAGGAGCTGATTGATTGAATTTTAATTTAGAAACTTTGTCTCCCTGTGGATTCGAGCCTGCTTCCATTGACTACCAAAGTTAGAGGACTGTAGGTTTATCTTTGATTAGGTGATACGACTAAAATCTATCAAAGTTCTGGCGCCGTTGCCGGGGAGACGGCTAGTTTTCTAAAATTTTATTCGGTTATTTGGTTTTTCTTCTGTACCTCATTGGAACTTCATTGTTCCAATTGAGGTACATTTTACTGCTTATTTTTGTTTCTTTTGTATGCCCAGGTCTCAAAGAAACGGTTCCCCCATTCCAACGGATCCCGATCTTACTAGGACAATCAGGCGGATTCGAAAGAAAAATCAGATAGAAAAGCAGTCTGTTCAGCTGAACACCTCTGGAACAGACACCTTGAATTCAGTTATGTCAAAATCACTGAAGTCATATGGGGTGCCCAACCCATATGGTCTTTCTACTGGACCACCAATGCCCACCATCGCCGCTAACAATTTTGAGATTAAGCCTGGACTCATCAGCATGGTTCAG
>CANSGD010000914.1:0-196086 GCA_947645195.1 Patellifolia procumbens
TACAGCCCATCCCTAATGTACAAGTCACCTGAATATAGCTTTCCAGAATACTAGCCTTCAGTTTACAGCCCAACCTCAGGCTAAATCACCTTGAATACACCCTGTATACGAGTCACCCCTTTACAGCCCATCCCCTGTGTATAAGTCACCTGAATACACACCATCTCCCGAATACAAGTCACTAGCTTATAGCCCATCCTCCTCAGACAAGTCATCCGAATATACACCATCTCCTGAATACAAGTCACCAGTTTGCAGCCCATTCCCCAGTGTACAAGTCACCCGATTATACTCCATCTCCTGATTATAAGGCCCATGTTTACACCTCATCCCTGCGTACAAATCACCTGAATACATCCTATCTCTAGAATACAAGTCATCATTTTATAGCCCATCACCCTAGCCAAATTCATCAAATTTGCTAAGATTTCTTTAAATTAATAATTACTAATTGATCGATAAATTAATAACTCTCTAAATTAATGAATTTCATCTTTCAAACATTATTAATTTACATTGTTTTATTGTACCTCAGTCTAGTTCACAGGCTATTCAACAAGCGATATTGGATACAAACCGAGAATAACAGCACTTTATTACTTATACTCTCCTTCTCATTTTTTTAGTCTTTCATCACTTCAAACCTTCTTTCTCTACCTTTTTCAATTTTTTCCTTTATCCAAGTGCAAAAGCAAATGTCACTATTAACAAACAACGGAGGGGAATAGTTGATTTTCTATGAAGTTAAGGTATCTATAACCAGTATATGAATTAACATAAATCCATCATTTGGACATTGAAAGGGTAAGAGATTGATTACCTAGAATTGCTACAGATCTTTGAGGTCCATTCCTTTATCCATGAAAAGATGAAGCAATTGATCAACATTAATGCTGGTGGAAGGAAGATGAACATCAGTTTGTTGAGTGCTACAAGAAGTGGAGTCCTTTCTTCCTGTGAGGAATCTGAATGAAAGGTCCTCCTGGGAGTGCAACTGAATCCCTGGCTGCTAAGGCAATTATATCAGCACAAGAGACTTGTCTTGGACATGCCATTTCCAAGATGTACTTTAGTCTACCAGTCCCTTCAAGTTTCCTGATTCCGAAGTTCTTGGAACATTGTAATTCTGAGTCTTGGGAATTTAGTAGAATTGATGCATCACATCCCTGTAATTATAAATGATTAAATCCGTTCTTACTAATTTAAAAGAAACGGGTGATGCTTTCAGCAATGAAATCTAACCATAGATATAGTCGTGCGACTACTTTGAGGACGAGAATAATAAATCAAACCAAAACGACCTATAAGATAAAACTTGACTTATGGGTTAAGGTCTGCTTGGGATCACTTCAAGCATTAGAAAATCCTTATAAATAGGACGTAACTAGATCTATTTATAAAATAATTAGGAAATAGAAATATAAAACAATTATTGTATGATACATCTAAACTAACGACGGACATCATAATCAAAGTATGACTATTTTAATCATTATACTATAATAGATGGGTAGGAATAACTAAGCATAGGTGGACTTATGCAAACTCAACGTACTATGTTGAACAAATATGCTAAACGCCCGTTAATCTGGATTCAGTCCATTATCACCTTCAATTTTCAAAGCCTAACACCTTAGCAAGTCTATTAATCGAAAGAAAAGAAAAAAGTGAAATTACTATGTGTGGTGGATTGGGTTCCAAACAATCTTTATGTGGTAATACGAAGAACCTATCTAGAATTGTTTTTGCCGACAATGACATATTCAACTTTTGAGTATGTATATAAGCATTAGATATATTACCTAAATTAGAATGAAGTTGAAATTTATATCAAAATCACGAGTGGATAGATGTTGTTAATGTATAACAATTACTAAATTTCCTCTTTAGGTTTTTTATAGTGTATGTATTTATTATTTCCTTTTATTTTCCCTCAAATTATAAACTGCAAAATACATACGCCTAAAAGTTAGAAAGAGAAACGAACTTTCTGAGGCTACTACTGAAAAGCAAATATCAAATAACAAAACTAGCCCTACAAGATCGATCAAATGGTTACAATCAATGTTGTGCTTAAAACTAAGGAAAGGACTTTTATCCAAAATTCATCAAGAAAACGATAGATCACATAGTTAGGTCTTCATCATTGATTGTGATAGGCAATATGAATAATGAATATGGTGTAATATGCCATGCATGCATATGGCATCATAGCCTACATACTATAAGGAATTTAGTTTTTAAAAGAGGGTAATTCCTAGCATAAGGATGATTTTGGGGGGATATCATCCATAGTTCCATACATACATGTAAAAATGGCATATATCAGTATATGGTCAACTGATTTTAAATATTCCACATGATTTGTAAACCATGCCCAAATATACATGCATGAATGTATGAAAATATAGATGAATGAGAGCATTGGTGAGCATTTACTGAAAATACTGACCCTTTAAAGATAAGTTAAAAGTTAAAACCCAAGTTTGTCAACAAGAAAATTAATTGCCATGAGTTGACAGACCATTTTTCACCCTTGCATATGGAAAGCTGGTTTCTAATAAAAATTGTTGGACAATGCAAACCCTTATAACATCACATAAAGATAAGAGGTTTAGGAACTTCAAGAAAAAGAAAATTGTTATAAATATTCTCTAAAGTTGAGAAAAGATTTGTTTGTAAAACATGAAGATATATTTTGTGGAGAAAAAATAGTCTCATGCCAATTAGTAATGAAAATTTTATGAAGAAAAAAGATAGACGGACTGACTATGGACATATACAAATAATCTATAAAGTCGAATAATTATCCCAGTCAATACTGCACTATGTCATGACTAACCTATAAGTCTAGTGAATTACTTTATTATTATCGAACCCGATCAAGTTGGAATTTTAACTGAAACTAGTACGTAATACATTTAGGAAACTTGATCCTCAAGTGAAAACTTGTATGTAAGAGGCACAAAACTCAACCTAATTGATTTCACTAAGAGGGGACCCATTTGACACGAAAGCTAGTGTATTTAGGTCATTAATCAATATTAGAATTTTACATATCAACAATGATGAACAATAATATAGTCACATTTTGTATAACTTACCAAAACACAAAAGAATTCAAGCAAAGGTTAAATTACCTGAACTTGGCAGTCATGGAACAAGAGATGAAGGAAAGCAGCAGGTGCAAAAGCATCAGCAGCAATGAAGCTTAACATCTCATTTCTCACAATGTCTTCCAAATATGGACATCATGATTCATAATACTTGTGACTTAACTCATTATTTTGATCACCAATAATTCCACCACAAAAATTAAGGATTAATATCATTAGCTGCACTACTATCACTACTACTTTATAACACTCCACACTCTTCTGTAAATTATATTAGTAATTTTTATACCCTAAATATATCAGAAATGATATGTTGGTATACATAATGGGAGATAGTGAAGTCTCCAGAAGTGGTGTTGATTTGTTGATCTTGTACGTTAGTATTTAATGCTTCATAAATAAATGGCCTGTTTTTTTTATGAACAAAGTTGTATATATTCTTTATTTTCCAATTGCAGAAGAGTATTTAGGGATATAAATAGTACATCAATTATACTTGTGGTTAAAAACCTATAGAGTATAGATAAACTTTGGTAAATTGGCTATTATGATTATGAAGTTTTGATGATGATAAAACGCAACCGTATATTAGCATCATGTAGTATATGTTATGTTGCGGATTACTTTAGGGTAGTGTTTCGCGTTATGGATTTCATTTACAATTATGGATTGTAATTGTGGAAATGTAAATGATGGATTTCAATTCCAAATTCAATGTTTAACTGGGAAAAAGTTGTAATTTCCGACTTCAAAATTACAAATTCTAGTAGATGTGTAAATAAATGGAATTAAATAATGAAGGTAAACTTTTTTGAATGAATGGACATCAAAAAGAAATCATATGCAACTGCAGCAAAATTTTGCCTTGGAATAAACCATTATAAACTATTTGCTATTAATAGAGGACATGTTCAGTTCACGCTAGCCGTGGGAACTGAACTTATTTTTACTGACTGAACTTAGTTATTTTTAGTGATTTATGTAGTTTTTTCTTCTTTACAACTATTAATTTTACAAACTGAACTTATTTTTGCCAAATGTTAGTATTTTAAGGTGAAGTAAGCTGGGCGTACACTCCCACCCACATTTTAGCATATCTACTCCCTCCGTAACATAATAGTTGTAACAATTGAACTAGGGAAATTCTAGTAATATGTTAAGTATGGATAAGTGGGTTGATTAATAAAAGATAGGAGAGAGAAACCTTATGGTTTAAAGAGATAAAAAAAGGGAAAGAAAGAAAACAACAAAAAAAAAGGAGCACAAAAGTGGTGGAGACCAAAAAACACATCATTATTTACGTGGATAAAATTTACCAAAATATGAAAGGATGGAAAATTGTTGCTTAAGCAATATGTTACGCCCATTTTAAGAAATTATTGCAACTATTATGTTGCAGAGGGAGTACAATAAAGGAAAATAAAAACAACTCAATTGCTCTTCAAGAAACCCTGATGACAGTCTCTTCTCTTCCTTCAAATTTTCTCTAAAAAAGAGAGGGGAGAGTTGTCGAAACCACTGGAGAAGATCGGGTAGGGCGGGGCATATGTTGTAGTGAGAATGATGAAGAAGAGGATGTTAGTGTTAGAGAAACAACGACACAACTATTTTGCTTGATCTGATGGAAGACGAGAACTAAATCATGAAGAAAGGTAAAGACAATATAAATTGAAGGTATGTATTGTATCGGGGAAGAGAGAAGGATTTGCTAATGACAAGGTACTGGAAGCCAAAAGGAATTTCACCATCCTAGGGGTACAACCTTGGAGTATATAGAGTTACGTAATCCAAAGACAAGGGGTATTCACCGATCCGAAATCGGATTGGATAGGACGAATCGGAAATTTCAAATTGAAACCGGAGACCAAACCCGACCGCAAAACCTGATGCAAACCTTGACCGAATCGATTTGGACCAATAAAACAAAAAATTATCTACGAAATATAATGGTTTATGAGTTACGGTGTTAAAGGTAAGTGGTGGATCTAGTATTTTTAAGTTAGGTGCATTTCAGTTAAGTTTAGTTTAGTTCAATTCAGTTCAGTTCAGCTGAAGAGAGCATACGCTATTGGGAGAATGGGTCATTATCACCTACTCTAATACCATAATGATTCTTCAATGAGCATGCACATAAATCTTTTCTAGACAGAAGTCTGGCAACAATATAAAAGGGACTAAAATCAATTGACAATAGATAGAACCACCCACTAAACTTTTATGTTAATTAACTTCTTTTTTTATCATTGTGGAACTCACATATACCTATTTTTCTCTTGACATATGCATATATTGTACTTCCTCCGTTTCTTTTTAACTGCAACGATTGGATATTTTTCTCTCTACTTTATGTCAAATCGTTGCAGTTAAAAAGAAACGGAGGAAGGTATTATACTCATCCGGTTTTTAGTTGTACCCAAATGCTTTGGCACGTTTGCCAACACACAACATTAAATGCGAATGCCTAGATTGTATACGGTATAATTCTAAAGTTGTTGACATTTGGAAAATACATGCCGAGACGAATCTCAAAGACCTCAGCTGATTATATTTTTCTCTAAAATGTATAAAGAATGAAGGAGATCAAAAGTGGAGAATATGAATAACGTCAAAATCAATATGGTGGAGAACTAATTTATATGGGGCTTTTGAGTGGTGGACATTTGGCAAAGGCTCAGAAAGCAATAGTGAGTAGTGACTGACTGCAACATATAGAGATTAATGTCAGAGTTTCTGGCGATGGAGATAGAGTTGAAAACCAAATTTCTCAGATGGTCATTAGTGAAGATAACCAGTACAAACTACAAAGCAAAGACATCCACAAAATAGAGCAAATTTGAAACTGTATTTATTAGTGTGTCATACACATCAAGCTTTCTTATTGCTATTGGTCTTTCTTCTTTCGACAAACCTCAAAACTCCTAGGCATATAGCTAGTTAGGCATTGGTTAGATATTAGGAGGATGTTTAACCATTATTATTCTTCTTTCTCACATTGCAATTGTTAGTCATCGGTTAGATTTATGCATTCAACATTGTAACAAACATTGATATAATAAAAATAACCCTAAACTACAGGCTAAAGTATTACCAAAACCCTTTTACACAAGGTATTATTTCATTCCAGGTGATTAGTTCCATTCGAGGTCTGTTTACTATGTCTTGAAGTTTATCTCAAACGAATGCTCGATTCTGCAAGTTAGACGCACGCACCCAACAAGGACATAAGAGTCTATACAGACTAGAAAGCCCCTACACGGTCATAACTAAGCTCTAGCAGGTCGTGCTTGTTTTCGGTTTAATTATTTGTGTGTGTTTTTCTAAGATCTTTTGTTTTGCTCATGATGGTTATTAGGTTATTCCTTGTGTCATATTAGTGATTTTTGAAAGACTGTGTTCAGAGGTAATCAATAAATTAAATTTTTAAAAAACTCCTTGTATAATTCTCATGTTTCTTCCTTTGAAGTCTTAAAAAGCTACTATTTTGCATTCTAATTTGTCAACAAAATAACTTTCCAAGCCTTTCCAAATTCATAACTTTCTTTCAGCTGCCATATAATATGAATAGCAAACAAGGCAACGGTTATGTTATTATTGAAAAAATACACGTGCCAAAGCATATAAAAGAGAATTTTGAAGTTGCATAAAACAAGATGGCTTGTATTGTGGTTGTGGGCTCTATAATGATAAAGTACCATGTTTAATTTCTTGCTCCCATTTCTGAAACAAAAGCAGTTCCTTAGTTGGCTCATACTCATCAGATTTCTGCCTGAACAGCTCATCTACCAACATAGCCATCCCATTATTGTTGCTAAGTACTAGTCTACCCTCTCCATATTCGCTTGTTTTTGTACAGTTCTCCAATAGGATTTTTTCAAAGTATCAAAATTTCTAGTAGTTTTTAGAATTTTGATACTTTGAAATTCTACTTAATGTGAAATCCTAAGGTTGAGAATGACTGTATGATTCTTTTAAAGACAAACACCTTATGATTTCTTTGCTGTAGGATTCTAAACCTCTGCTTTTTCAACTTATTTTGACCTTTTACGAAAAATAAGCTCACATAAGTTTTGAGTTAAGTTCCAATAAATCATGTCAACTTACAAAAATAAGTTTCAATAAGTGACTATAAGTTCAAATTAGTTCTATAAGTTCAAATTAGTTAAATAAGTTCAGAGTAATTTGGATAAGCAAAATAAATTTAAAGAATACACATAAGTATACGAACAAAAAAAATACAAACATATCATTTATCTTTAGTTCATAAACTCAAGTACGTGTGCACATTAAAACTCAATTATCCAGTTATAAAGATGAACAAAGTGTGGTGTTACATTTGCTAAAGACTTTGTCATAGCAAATGTTGTGCCCTTAATTTGTAATCAGGATAATGACTATAAACTTCTAATATTGAACATAAGTCCATCATCTCCTTTCGCGAGCTCTTCTTACAAGAGTTTCATTCCATCCTTTTTGGCGCGCTCTTTGCTCCCAAATTGTGGTTATGTTTCGTTGTGCTTCTAAGGCTTCCTCGGCTCTTCCTCTCTAGCCTCCTCACAAGTTTCCATGCCGGAGTTGCACTTATCTGCCTCCTTTTGATATTGAGACGCAATCTTCTTAGCTTCTAGCAACGCCATTTCAGATTTCTGCTGATTTTCTGAGGCCTCGGCTTCTTTTGTCTCAGCTCTTCTGCCACAAGATCCGCGAAGTGCTTCTCCATTTCTTCACTAACCTCTGGATCATGCTTCATACAGTCTAAGAGTAAAAATTATAATTAATTATCAGATAATTAATATAATATACCACATAATCTTATATCTAAGAAAAATCATGAACATCATAATCTTACGAGACTAACCTGTAAATGACTGGTTTAGTCCTGCAAGAAAGATGTACAAATATATAATGTTAAAGAATACCCTTACAAATAGTTACAGCAAATAATATTGTAGCAACTCCCATTAACTATGATTAAGCTCAAGTAACGCTAGCAGAAATAAATCTAGTTAGAATTGTGGCCTTTCCATTTCGAGAAGATGAGGAGATTCCCCATGTTTTAGGTCATTATTGAAGCAAGAAGCAGGATGCATGTGAATATGGTTTAAAAGATGAAAAAAGAATAAATGCAATCAAAATTCATGATTCCGGAATATGACACCAAAAAGACATATCCGAATTATAAGCTACTTAGAAGTTTAATTTAAAGTACATAGCTCTATGTATTTCTCCAACACAATCTCATTATTTTAATTTCTAGTGGACCTACACTAAACGAATGAATATAATATAAGATTTTAGAAGTGGCGAAGTAGTACATAGCTCCAATAGATAGGATTACCGTATACTCCCTCCGTCGCTCCAGAAGGATTTCCCCAAAAAAAAAAAGGAATTTCCTTTGGGCACAAAGTTTATGGAATGAAGTTGATGTGGGGCCTAGTTTTTTTTTTTAAAATGGAAAAAAAGTAAGGTAGTGGGTTTTTTTAGAATTGTTTATTAAGAGAGAGTGTGGGGTTAAATACTTTTGTAAGGAAAAATAATATTATAGTAGGTGGGCCATATCCAAAAAGAATAAGAAAATGGGAAATGTAATTGGGACAAAAATAAATGGAAAAATGGAAAATCATTTGGGGGACGGAGGGAGTAATATTTATTATACAAAAAAGTAGCACAACAAAGATAACAACCTAGTAAAATCCTACACACTAGAACAGATCTATCTATTCAAGATGTATACTTTTTTCTTCCTATAATGACAATCTACACCCCTGTCCCCAAATTATGGTGAAAATTTACCTTACACAAATTTAATATAATGAAAAAAAATCATTGTTAACAATTTGAATTCAAGATATATCACATAAGTATAATCATATTATGAATTCAATCGACTCAATCTAAATTATATTGTGGACAAGATATGAAACGCAAATGTACACAACCTTACTCTTAATTTTTCGCCGGTGAATTTAATAATAATGCATCTCAAAGATCAATCATCTAAGGTTTTATAACAACAATTACAAAGATTTACCTTGAGGGAGGGAGAGAAAAGGGTAAGAGGAAGAACAATCACAAAGGCAAGGAGGGCAAGAAGAAGAGTGAGTAAACGCAGCAAGGCCTTGCCAATAGAGTGAGGGACCCACAATGTAACCAATGACACACATTCCAAGAATTCCCATTGCCATTTTCACCACTCTTGGACTGAATATCCCATTCCCTCTCTTTTGATGTCCCATTTTTAATGTCTATGATGTTTTCAACCAATCATAACGTGTCTTTCTTCTTCTTCTTCTTCTTAATCTTGTTGAGTGAAGATGTTACGGGTTAATTTTGCAGATTTTGGTAATAAGAGCTTTTTTGCCTTTTTGGATTTGTTTTAGCCTCTTATCAGTGTGTTTTTTCTAATGTGTTTTTGTGTATGTTGTTTTCGAAATTTATTTTATGGAAAATAACCTAGTCAAAAGCATTTGCTAACAAGAAGCCTAATCTTGTGCCAAAACTTTTTATGTCTCCCTCCTCCTCAATTTATTTTCTTACTTTTTGGTTTTTGAAGCTTCACTAAAACCCATTATGTTTTTTAACATATGCGCCAAAAACTTAATAATTTATAATAATAAAAATAATAATAAATATAAAAAATTAAGTAATAATAAAAATAAGTAACACTAATATTAATATTAACAACAACAAAAAAACAACAACAATAATAATAACAACAATAATGATAATAATCATAATAATAACAATGATAATAATAGGGGTTATAAATATATGTAGGCGTGAGGGTTATGTATAAGAATTAAATATATTTTCTAAGATAGTGTTAAGTTGGGAATTTATGCCAAAATCATGCGTCAATTTATCTAATGTTCGCTCTTTCCCCCCTTTAGTTTCTTATAAATAGCCCTAAGGGCTGCATATATCATTCTCCTAACAATAATATTAAGTAACACTTAAATGAAAATAAGCTAGTATCAATCCCCCACAATCCCACATTCTGATGAAAATGGTTTGTGGCAAATAATTTGAGATGAAGGATTAGCTTTCCTACTATTAATACCATTAGAATTATCGGGAGCTACTCGTGGCTGTTCAATGATTTCCTCACCTTCTGACATTTGCAGATTGTACATATAGCAGAAAATGATCTTCGGACATATTCACCTCCCCTCAGGCCTCAGCTTCAGCCTCCTTTTCTTTCACCTGGATGCTCTGCTTTAGGATTTCAGGGAGCTGGTAAGAATTAAAGCATGTATGTCTGTAACTGTAAAGTTGAGAGGTTTACAGATTATGTGATAATATGCAACAAAGTGAAGGGAAGATTGATTACATTGACGAATGAAGACTGACCTTATCAGGATTCAAGAGTTCTGAATTTTTGGATTCGGAAGATAGTAAGAAATAAAAATCCGAAAGTTCTTCTTTGCGGTGATAATGCCAAAAAATCAAGTCGGCCATGAGGGGGTGTCACCATGAAACCGATGAGTGCCACTGACTGTGCCACTAAAAGCAGTACGGACTGCCACCAGCGCCATTACAGTAATATTGGCATCAAAATGTAGAGAGAATTTCGTACAAATACGGGCTAAAGAGTTGATACAATTAATGGCACTCATTTTCAGGTTTAGTGACACCTGACACTAACAGAAGTAGAGTATATAACTCAAAGCAAAGACAACGCAACAACTGCTAATTACTATATATTATATAAGATCAGATCAGATCACAAGAAGTTTTAACATCCTTGGTCCATACACGAACTATGCTGCCATCAAGAAAAACTGATCATGTCCATGTATACCTTGAATTGATCCATACACGTAGTAATTACTATAGGAAGTTAGGAACCAATGGTAACGTCCCTTTGTTCTATTTGTTAGTCAGATGGGATGTGTATAATTATGCAATAAGCAAATCAGGAGAGTTCCATGCAAATCACTATGAATTACTTCATTATTATCATCGGCCTAGCTTGTCCGGGTTCAAAAATCTGTCATAAATCGTAGCAGGCCATTTCTACAATCAAATACACATAGTAAGGCCATAGCATACTATACCTACTCAACATCGGATGCCTCAAAGGTAGGAAGCCCCAATTATTTTTCTGCTGCAACAAAGCACCTCACTTTTTCAAACTGCTGATAGGCTGGAAGAAAAATGGTGAGCATATCAGCTCAGAAAAGAGTAAGCTTTGGCACAGCTCTGAGGTAAAAGTGGTTAAGGATATTAGAAAGAATCAACCAACTATTCCAACCAAACTAATAGTATTATAGAGCACAAAAACATACTTGCAAGCTCTTATGAGTATATGCTGGTCAATTAATCACTTTTACAGTTTAAATTTCCACTGAATGCGCCCCTAGAGTTGGCAATCTCTGACCCAACTGGAAGTCACCGGGAGAAACCAGTCAACCAGATCCTGACCCGAATCAAACACATACATCTAACTCTGCCCGACAAAGCTATATTGTCATAGTTTGTTAAGTATTCTATTATGTTTTCACCTAGAATCGTATATTTTGAAAATAACCCGAAATCAACTTGAAACTAAACCTAAACTGGTCCTGTTGACCTGAATTGCCAACTCTATGCATAAGTTAACCATCCATATGTTAGATCAATGTATCTTCTCAGGAAAAGTTGTCCAGAACCTCCCATTATAAGGCCTCAACAGCATTTGTTTTGTTACACGGGTAAGCATTAACCGACAGCAGCTCATGAATGTTTCTTCAGGCTGCAAAAAAGGGCTGAAGACTATACCACAATTCACCAAAGAATATCATTGGACTCGCCGAACAGAACATCCTCATGTTATTGAAACATCAATTTCACAGAAAATGTCGTTCAGATCACTACCATTCAGGTTGAACCTCAATTCATCCATTTGATAACCCAGAATTTTCAAGACCGAAAACAATTCTGCATTGAGAGGATGATCACTGTGTCCATTATAAAATGTACTAATCTTCCCGTTTTGCTGAATATAACTCCAACCTGGGAGCTTTTTCAGTCCGAGAGCCCTCATTTGGGTCCATGCATCATTCTGTCCCTCCCATCGATTCATAGAAGCAAAACTATGAGCCAGTTGCACATAATTCTGAGCACAAACAGGTTTCAGCATCATGATATCTCTTGCAACAATTTCTCCAAGTTTAGCATCACCCTTCATACGACATGCATCGAGAAGTATGCCTAAAACATCATTAGTAGGCTTGGGGAACATTGTCCTTATAAATTCATATGCCTCTCCAACTCTTCCAGCTCGACAAAGCAGATCAACAACGCAAGCGCGGTGCTCTAGTTCTGGTTTGATTCCAAAATCTTCAGTCATAGATCTGAATAAGCTAAGGCCTTCAGAAACCAGCCCATTATGGCTACAAGAGAAGAGAACAGAAAGGAAGATAACATGGTTGGGTTGAATCCCCGATTGTAGAAAATCTGAATACAGCTTTAAAGCCATCTCCCCTTTCCCATGACTACCATATCCTGTGATAATTGTGCTCCAAGAGACGATGTCATGCTTTGCCATTTGATTAAACCACATATGAGCTGTTTTTAGGTCACCACATTTTGCATACATGTCAACAAAGGCTGTGTCAACCATGATGCTTGGCTGAGAAAAGCTTTTAATGAAAAAATTGTGAATCCACTTCCCTTGTTGAAGTGCCCCGGTAGAAGCACAAGCTTGGAGCAGGGAAACAATGGTAATAGAGTCAGGTTGTTGGTGCATTGATCTCATCTCATTAAGCAGGCACAACGCCTTCCATAAATCACCATTCTGCGCATATGTGGCAACAATAGCATTCCATGAAACAATACTCTCTCTTTCATATCGTCAAAAATGGCATAACTTTGCCGTAAAAGACCACACTTTCCATACATAGTAATAAGTGAATTTTGAACCATAAGATCCACACTCATTCTTTGACGTAGAAGGTAAGCGTGAACTGATGTCCCAAGTAGAAGCGAGCTAATTTTTGCACAAGCAGCAAGAGCAGTAGCTAGTGTTGAAGTAGAGGGTGAAAAACAAGAATCCAGCATTAGGCGAAAGATCATCAACGCGTCCTCTGCACTATCATTCTGTACAAAGGCAGATATCATCGACGTCCAAAGAATTACATCCTTATCCAAAACCCTTTCAAATATTCGAAATGCACTCCATACATTTCCACATTTAGAGTACATTCTAACTAGTGCAGTTGCTAAATGTGCATCGACGTTCAATCCACACGTTACAATCTGTCCATGAATCAATCTTCCCAAATTAACATCAATTCCCAAACTCTCTTGGGAAGTTAATAGCGTCCCAAATGTATGATGATCACGACTAATCCCTTCCCTCCTCATCCTCTCAAAAACTTGCAAACTTTCCTTAAACATCCCGGCTTGAGCATAACTCGAAATCATCACATTCCACGAGACGATATCCCTCTCAAACATCAATTCAAACAACTCCCTAGCAGCATAAATCCTCCCACATTTCCCATACAAATTCAACATACAATTAACCAAATTAAGATCACCATCGAAACCACATCGAACTACACTACCATGTAAACACTCCAACACTGAAATCTCACTAACCCCACATAGTAAATTCAACATGGTAACAGAGTTAGGTTGAATTCCTTCATATCGCATCGAACTATACATAAAAATCGACTTATCAACATACCCATGACGGGTGTAACACCCTATAATAGCAGTCCAAGGAACTACATTTCTTTCAGGCATTAAATCAAACACCTTATGTGCATTCTTGACATAACCAAATTTAGCATAGAAATTGATCAAAGAAGATGATATAAAGGAATCTGAAGAATACCCATTAATGATAACATGTTTATGTAATAGAATCCCAAGTGAAAATATGTTTAGGTAAGTGCAAGCTTTGAAAAGACAAGGGTAAGTGTGAGAATCTGGTGTAGTGTTGGAAATGAGCATTGAAGAGAAGGTGGAGAGTACTTCATGGTGTAAACCCTGAGAGGAGAAGCGGTTTATGGTTGAATTGAATGATTTTGTTGTGGTGGTGGATGATGATGGTGGGCGTATGTGAGCTTTGAGCTTGCTCATGGAGTCATGAATGGTGATGGATGAATAGGTAGATGATCGTTTTATTCACTTGTTTTGATGTGCATTTGAAAAAGATAAACGAAAGGAAAAATTGACGAGAATAATCCAAATTATGTCCGTTCCGCCAATAATAATCCCTAATAAGGGTTATTCCTGTATAATCACAACTATTGGGGAGGTCCGCCACAAATGATCCGTGACTCGAATAAAACCTGTTTAACAGGTTTATATGCTACGTGTCAGGCTTTAATTGGTTGTTTGCAATTATTATTTTATTTTTATATTTTTATATTTTCCACCCTCCTTCCCCATCCTACCAAGTGGAAGGAAACCTTCCTCACCAGTCACCACCACCACCAAGCTCTAGTAATTTTCTCTTAAGCAGCTTATTTGGTTTCTTTTGTGATCAAACCTTGGATTAAAAGCTTCCTGGTTTATGCTTGTAGATAATCTGCAAAAAGTGCAAGTCTCAGGAAGTTTCGGAGGACAACGATATATTGTTATGTGATGGCTCCTGCAATTGTGCTTTTCATCAAAAATGGTATTATCCCCCCATTAGCGACAGAAGATAGTAAGCTCTGTGACCTTTGCTTGAATCTTCATGAGGTAAATGAAATAATTATCTCATAGAAATTTTGTCTTCTCTGCATCTTGAAGTTCCTCCTGAAGATGAAGGTTGGGTATGTAAATATTGTGGTTGCAAGATGAAAATTCTGGAACCGCCCCCTCTCCTGCTCTCCACCTTCGAAGAAACCCAGGCCACCCAGATTCGCCACAACCTTCGAAAACCACCAAAACCCTCCCTCACCACCTTCGAATAAACCCAGATCGCCACCACCAGCTCCATTTTTTCGACAACCTTCGAAAACCCAGCCCCACCACCTTCTTAAAACCACCAAAACCCTCCCTCACCACCTTCGAAAAACCGAAACCCAGCTTCAAAAAAACCCGATCTAGCTTTGAAAACTCACCCAGCTTGGAATAAATCCACCCACCTTAAAATTGGGGAGTTTAGGTTGACGGCGGTGGTTAGGGTTTACAGTGACGATTTTCGAGGGTAATTAGGTTTAGGGTGGCGAAAAAATCAAGGAGGTGGTGGTTGGGGGTAATTAGGTTTAAAAAACACGAAATGTGGTGATCATGGAGGAAGAATCAGGAGAGGGAGAGGCGGTAGAGGTGGAGGTGGTCATAGGGTGGCGACAAAATCATGGAGGTGGTGGTTGGGAGGAGTTTTGGGAGTGGGGGAGGAAGAGGAGGGGAGGGGTGGCTGATGTGGTGGTGGCCTGGTGGGTAGGATTGGGGTGGTTGTAGAAAATAAAAAGAAAAATAAAAGAAAAATAAAAAAATTACCTTGTTAGCAGGTTGCAAGTCACTTGGGGGTGTTTGTGGCGGACCTCCCCAATAGTTGGGATTATACAGGAATAACCCTTAGTAGGGATTATTATTGGCGGAACGGATATAGTTTGGATTATTCTGGTCAATTTTTCCTAAACGAAATTGATTTTAGTTCATTTCAATTCTCTTCGCTCTAGTTTAGTTTATTTTACTTTAGTTTAGTTTTATTCACTTCAGTTTGGTTTAATTCTGTTGAATTCTATTAAGTCTAGTTAAGTTTAACTCAGTTTAGTAGTTTGATTCAGTTTATTAGTTTAATTTAGTTTAGTTCAGTTTAATTTAGTTGAATTTTATTCAGTCCAATTCAGTTCAATCCAGTTCAGTTTTCATTTCAGTTTTCTTATGTCCAAAAGAATAGAGATTAAGTAAAATATTACTTATTGATACTTTTAAGAGAGAGTATGATGCATCATGAGGATCGAGGAAACAAAGTTGATCTACGCTTGGAGGCCAACCGAAAAGTCTAAAACACTCGTATGGAGGAAAATAGAAAGGTTAATAATAAAAGGGGGAAAAGAATGAAGCTACCTTTAATATTAATATTATATCAACTATTTGCTAATGTAATCTGCTACTTAGTTAGCGTCCCGAAAAGATGGTTGAAATGAGCTCTCCTGGAATTTGTATAAGTCTAACAAAGCATCTTTAATGATGAAGTTAGATTCCCAAGAAGGATTTCGCCAGCTTTTTTAGCTAAATTAATATCAATTGGGGTATGACAGGTCAGACGCAAACTAACAAAAACAATTTAAAAAGATTCTTAACTAATGTAATAAGGCATGTAGAGTTGAATCCGCGAAAAGATCACGTTACTAATAAATGGACATTGAAATACCATATGCCACTTTACTACTTCCTCCGTTTTTTATTAAATGATACACTTGTTTTTTCAAGCTTATCAAGGAAGCGATTTAAGGGTATAAACTGTATGGGGTCTGCCCAGCAGACCTCCAGCTGGCAGCAAACCACTGGTCCTGCCACTCCACGTCAGAGCGCCTGGAGCAGAGCAGACCTCCTCAGGCAGACCGCTCCGGACATAACCTCTAGGCTGGAGTTTAATGAAGGCTTCGTTCCACCTTGGCCCACTTCCAAAGATGCCCACTCACTTTACTAGGTCAGTTGCAAGTCCATGTCTCATATAAATACCCATGCCCATGCATGGGTAAGGTACGTTCAATCAAACACTCACAAAATACTTGCACTTGATACTCGTTTTCTCTCTACTAGAGATCTTGTGCTCAACTTGGACTGACTTAGGCATCGGAGAGGCGATCCTCGGAACCACCCCCGAGGTTTCTCCTTGTTTTGCAGGTAACCACCACCACGAAGGACGTTTGGGAGCCACGATTCCACCAAGTACCCACCACCACATACACTGTTGCTGTCTTGGACAGAAACAATTTGGCGCTAGAAGGAGGGGAAGAGTAGAAAAGCCCAATCTACAACTTCGCAACGGTGGTTCCAACCTCAGAAACGCTCGGTTCCGACAGTTCAGGAGGAGAAAGCAACTCTCCACTAAGAGAAACAAACACGAGATCAATCAGAAGGGGTAGTGCTGCTACCACCAGATCAGGCAGGAGGGATAACACTATCACCCCCCGCCAAGAAACCAGGCAGACCCCACAGCCAAGCAGCTTAGTGGTCATGCCCACACCGGAGCAACTCCAAGCAGCCTTTCAAGTGCTGCAGTCTGCCCAGCGGTTTATGCAAACTGTTGGAAGCCAACCTGCTCGAAAGAGGAGGAGAACTAGAACACATGGTTCAGTTCGAAGGCACCTGCAGCTGTCATCTGAAGAGGAGACAGCCACAGCAGACCCCTTATGCGGGTACAACATTACAAACATCACACCCACCCCGACGTCAGAGTATGGCCTATCTAGCCGCTCTGGACCTGGGTACATCAAGAGGGGTTGGCAGGAAGCAGAATGGGATACTGAGATGATGCAGGAGGATCATCCCAGCATGTTTGAGGAACTGACACCCACAGGGTATACGGCAGGCTCAAGCAGGAGATCTGTCCACAGAGGAAATCCAGGGGGCGTGGCCCAGAATGTCCAGCCCCGGCCCAGAACCAGGCGCACCTCGGGAGCTGAAGAGGCCTTGTCTGCGCCTGGTGGCGGAACGGTCAGAAGGCATGTCAGCCTGAGATTGGGAACAATACCAGAGGAGGGCTCTGGCGATAATGGAGCCCCCACAGATCTCAGAGGACTCATAACCCATAGAGTCAACTCCAGACCCATTGTGGTATCACCAGCAGAGGAGATTAGGTCTCCTTCCAAATCTCCTTTCACACCCGAAATCATTGCGGCCAGAGTGTCGAAAGCGAAGCTCCCACCCAATCTCAAGTTTGAAGGGGAGGGAGACCCAAAGGAGCATGTGGCAGCCTTTGAGACCCACATGGAGCTAGGGAACTACAATGAAGCCACATGGTGCAGACACTTCCCTGCCACTCTGTCAGGGATAGCTCAGACCTGGTTCAGGACTATCCCCCAGGGGACGATTGCTAACTTTGATGAACTGAAGAAGAGATTCAAAGAGCATTTCGTTAGCGGAAGTAGGAGGAACAAATCCACACATGAGCTACTATTGCTGAAGCAGACTCAGAATGAAAGCTTGCGGGATTTCATAGGGAGGTTCAACAAAGAGCTGGTGCACATCCCAGAGTTGGAGCAGAAGCTCGCTCTGCACGCTCTAAGGAACGCCCTACCCCACGCCAGTAAATTCAGAGATGACCTTAAATGAGTCACCATGAAGGAGCTCAGCGAGGCCCTGGCCCTGGCAGAAAAATACATAGCTGTCGAGGACTTCAACAAAGCATCGACACACGGAGCAGAAACAGGCAGACCTGTCAGACAGGATACCAGGCAGAATGAGCACTAGTTCATGGGAGGCAGATTGAATTTTGGAGGCCCCAGGCCCCATCAGAGCAGAGGGAGAGAAAAGCAAAAAGAAGCAGAGAGGGAAGTGGACCGGCTGAAGGCCCAGGAGAAATATAACAACTATAGCAACCTCAGCGCGCCAAGGGCTGAGATCTTTCTGACCAACAGAGATGACAGCAGGTGGCACAGACCACCACCCACCAAGAAGAGAAGCCTGGGCCCCAACATGGCCGAGTTCTGCGCTTTCCATGAGGCGCCAGGCCACAGTACAGAAGACTGCATAAGCCTGAAAAATGATCTGGAAAGCCTGATCAGACGTGGCTACTTCAAAGAGTACCTAGCCTGGAATCAGGGGATCAAGGAGAAGGAGCAACAGAGCGAAGGGCAGAAATTGCAGGACAAGCGGGCAGAGATCAAGGAAGGAAAAAAGAAGACG
Organism: Patellifolia procumbens; assembly: GCA_947645195.1. NCBI lineage: Eukaryota > Viridiplantae > Streptophyta > Magnoliopsida > Caryophyllales > Amaranthaceae > Patellifolia > Patellifolia procumbens. The sequence continues at coordinate 18,897 of CANSGD010000914.1, forward strand.
GTATACGTCATATTTGGCAGTTCTAGTTCGATGGGGGAGAGAGGGCTCATCTGAGGCAGCTCACCCACCCCAATCTCTACTCCATCAACCAGGCAGAGCTAAGCCCAGACCTGTCAAACATGACCTTTACGGCAGAAGACTGCAAAGGCATTAGTTTCCCACACTCGACCCTCTAGTGGTCACTCTGGAGATTAGCAAAGTAGATGTACGAAGAATACTGTTAGATGGCGGGAGCGCCGTGAATATCCTTTATAAGGACACCTTCGATAAAATGGAGCTGGACCGTTCAATGCTGAAGCAAGGAGGAACTCCAATCGTCGGATTCACAGGGAACTCCATCATCCCAGAGGGGAAAATACATCTGACAGTGACCACAGAGGGGCAGAACGGAGTGAAAAGAACGGTAGTGCAAGAGTTTCTGGTAGTAGACCTCCCGTCACCGTACAACGCTCTGATGGGAAGGAAGTTCATCGAGGCAGTACAGGGAATCCCGTCAACCCATCATCAGACCATGCTTTTCTTAAGCAGCACTGGAGAGGTGGGCAGGCTGAAGGGAGACCAGAGAGCAGCTAGGTCATGCAATCTGACCGCTCTGAAGAAGGATAAAAGACCTCCTCCTCCTGACCACTCTGGGTCCAGGAGAAAGGAAAAGAAAGAAGGAAAGAAGAAAGAGGCTGAAGAAGCCAAGAAGGACCAGGCTGAAGAAGCCGGGAAGGAAAGAAAGGAAGGAAAGGCCGAAGAGGCCAAGGAAAGAAAGGAAGAGTGTGCTGTTATCAGTGAGGTCGATGCTCGGCCAGAAGCAGAGCAAGAAGCAAATAAGCCTGAACCGGGGGAAGAGACCGAAGAGGTACTCTTGGGACCGGAAGAAGGAAGGGCAGTCAGAATAGGTAACGACCTGGATCCTGAAATGGAGCTGGACCGTTCAATGCTGAAGTAAGGAGGAACTCCAATCGTCGGATTCACAGGGAACTTCATCATCCCAGAGGGGAAAATACATCTGACAGTGACCACAGAGGGGCAGAACGGAGTGAAAAGAACGGTATTGCAAGAGTTTCTGGTAGTAGACCTCCCGTCACCGTACAATGCTCTGATGGGAAGGAAGTTCATCGAGGCAGTACAAGGAATCCCGTCAACCCATCATCAGACCATGCTTTTCTTAAGCAGCACTGGAGAGGTGGGCAGACTGAAGGGAGACCAGAGAGCAGCTAGGTCATGCAATCTGACCGCTCTGAAGAAGGATAAAATACCTCCTCCTCCTGACCACTCTGGGTCCAGGAGAAAGAGGAGAAAGGAAAAGAAATAAGGAAAGAAGAAGAGGCTGAAGAAGCCAAGAAGGACCAGGCTGAAGAAGCCGGGAAGGAAAGGCCGAAGAGGCCAAGGAAAGAAAGGAAGAGTGTGCTGCTATCAATGAGGTCGATGCTCGGCCAGAAGCAGAGCAGGAAGTAAATAAGCCTGAACCGGGGGAAGAGACCGAAGAGGTACTCTTGGGACTGGAAGAAGGCATGGCAGTCAGAATAGGTAAAGACCTGTGAAGCAGAAGAGGAGGAACTACTCTGCGGAGAATGCAGATGTGTTCGCCTTCTCAGCAGCTGAGATGCCGGGGGTGGACCCCGCCACCATCAACCACAAGTTAAACACTGCTGCAGGATACAGACCTGTGAAGCAGAAGAGGAGGAACTACTCTGCGGAGAAAAATAAAGCCATCGAGGAAGAAGTTCAGAAGCTGCTTGAGGCAGGGTTCATAGAGCCCTGCAAGTATCCAGAATGGCTGGCCAATGTGGTGATGGTTAAGAAGGCGAACGGGAGCTGGAGGATGTGTGTTCACTTCACAGACCTCAATAAGGCCTGCCCCAAGGACTGCTATCCCTTGCCAAGAATCGACCAGCTGGTAGACTCTACCAGTGGTCATGCTCTGCTCAGCTTCATGGACCCGTTCAGCGGATACCATCAGATCTTCATGGATCCTGCAGACAAAGAGAAGACGGCATTCATCACCCCTATCGGGGTATTTTGCTATGTCATGATGCCCTTCGGGCTGAAGAATGCAGGCGCCACCTATCAAAGGCTGATGGATCAGGTCTGTGCAGGTCAGAGGGGAAGGAATTTGGAGGTGTACGTGGATGACGTCATCACCAAGAGCAAAACTGAGACTGACCATATAGCAGACCTCAAGGAGACCTTCGCCAACCTCCGCAAACACAGCATGAAACTGAATCCTAAAAAATGCGTGTTTGGAGTACGGTTAGGGAAATTTCTGGGCTATCTGGTCAGCGAAAGGGGGATCGACGCGAATCCCGACAAAGTGAAGGCAGCTATGGATCTGCCAGAGCCTAAAAGCATCAGAGACATCCAGAGGCTGACAGGCAGAATGAAAGCCCTGTCCAGATTCATAGCTCAGTCTGCGGAGAAAGCTCTCCCGTTCTTCAAAATATTGAAGGGGAACAAAGAGTTCAAGTGGGAAGCAGAGCAGAGGGAGGCATTCCAGAAGTTGAAGTCACACCTCTCTGGTCTGCCAACACTGGCCAGACCCAGGACAGGGGAAGCTCTCTTCCTGTACATTGCCGTTACTGCTGCAACTGTGAGTGCAGTCCTGCTGAAGGAAGAGAACAAGAAGCAGCAGCCGGTGTACTTTGTGAGCCACACCCTCACGGGTGCAGAAACACGCTACCCATTGATAGAAAAGGCAGCCTACGCAGTAGTGCTGGCCACCAGAAAGCTGAGGCCATATTTCGACGCACATCCCGTCATTGTACTGACAAATATGCCTCTGGAAAAGGCAATGGAGAAGGTAGACAAATCGGGGAGAATCATGAACTGGGCCCTGGAGCTGACAGGGTTCGGCATCAAATTCGCCCCACGAACCGCCATAAAAGCACAAGCTCTGGCTGATTTCCTAGCAGAGTGTGCCTATCAGGAAGCAGTAGGAGAGCCCAGAGCCTGGGAAGTCTTTACAGATGGGTCTGCAACCATCAACGGCTCTGGGGCAGGCGTGGTCATCAGAACCCCGGAAGGGAAAATCATTGAATACGCCTTGAAGTTCATGTTTTCAGCAACCAATAATGAATCAGAGTACGAAGCGGCCATCGCTGGACTGCAGCTCTGCTAGACCCTGGAAGCCAAGCACGTCCACCTCAAAATTGACTCTCAGTTGGTAACCAACCAAGTCAAGGGGGAGTATGAGGCCAAGGAGCCGACGATGCAGAGCTACCTAGCCAGGATGAGGTCTCTGATTTCAAATTTTGAAACTTTTAGAATTGAACAAGTGCCTAGAGCACAGAACGCACAAGCAGATGCCCTGTCCAAATTGGGAAGCAGCAGTCTGCAGGAGCTGAATAGGTCTGTTCTGGTGGAAGACAAACCCACCAGTGCAATCTGCGAGGATGCAGAGCGAGTTTTGGAGCTGGAGGATATGCCAGAGTGGATCAGGGAGATCGCTGAGTATAAACAGATTGGTAAATTACCAGAAGGGAAGATGAAAGCAAGAAAGCTCAAGCTGACAGCATGCAGATACTGCCTGATCGGGGACGAGCTGTACAGGAAGTCTTTCTCTCTGCCCCTACTCAAATGCGTAGGGCAGAGAGATGCAGACTACATATTGAGAGAGATCCATGAGGGACTCTGCGGACACCATATCGGACCAAGAGCTCTGGCCCATAAGGCTCTCAGAGCCGGTTACTATTGGCCCACAATGAAAGCTGACTCTGAGACTCTAGTGAAAAAGTGCGATAGCTGCCAGAAGTTCGCGCCAAACATCAAGTTGCCCGCAAACGACCTCATGCCGATCTACAACCCTATCCCATTCGCCCCAGTGAGGGCTAGACATTCTGGGGACCTTTCACAACGGCCCAATATCAGAAGAGATGGTTAATCGTGGGGGTAGACTACTTCACTAAGTGGATAGAGGCAGAAGCCCTATCCACCATCACATAAGCGGCCGTCAGAAAGTTCTTGTGGCAGAGCATCATCACCAGACACGGGATTCTGAAGGCTTTCGTCTTCGACCACGGGAAACAGTTTGAAAACATGCCCCTGTCAGGGTGGTTGGAGCAGTTTGGGATCAAATATGCCCTATCTTCAGTCTGCAACCCTCAGTGCAATGGCCAGGCCGAAGCCGCTAACAAGAAGATCCTAATAGGTCTGCAAAAGAAGCTGGAGGAACAGAAAAGCAAGTGGCTAGAGGAGTTGCCTAACACTCTGTGGTCAATCATAACCATAGTCAAAGACTCAACTGGGAAGACCCCCTTCCACCTGGTATATGGCTCTGAGGCTGTCATGCCTATTGAGATCGGGTCCGAGAGTCTGAGGATCAGCCTATTTGAGCCAGGTCTGAACGACGAAGCTCTGAGAACAAATCTAGATCTGCTGGATGAATACAGAAACGAAGCTAGGCTCAGAATGGAAGCCTACAAAGCCAGAGTCAGCAGATACTATAACCGGAAAGTGAGGGCTAGGCCTCTGGAGGTAGGGGATCTGGTGCTCAGAAATACAGCAGCTGTGCAGAAAGACAAAATACACGGAAAGCTGTCGGCTAAGTGGGAGGGACCCTACCAGGTTAGTGAAGAGCTATACCCTGGAACCTACATACTGAAAAGAATGGATGGAAGCGAACTGAAAAGCAACTGGAACGCCCGAATACTGAAAAAATACTTCGTGTAACCCAGATTGTATCAAAAAACGCCCATGAATGAAAGGCCTTTGAGCCACCCTTTATCCACCACTCTCCATTTCGAATTAGACCCCCATCCCCTTATCTATTCTTTATGAAAAATGAAATGTCAAAATCAGACAGACCCTTAGCAGACTGAGAAAAAATACCACAGTCTGGCAAAAGAAAATAGGGTCTGAGTCAGACTGAAGGCTGAAGAGGCTCTTCAGACACAAAAGTAAACTATATAATGAAGAAAGGGAGCCAGCCGAAAGGTCAACTCTGCCTAGAGCCCATGAGGCCCGCAGAGTGATCGGATGCCGGCTCGACTTAGCGATGTCATAGACCTCTACCTCTAAACCTGCGGGGTCGAAGGCCCAAAAAGCAGCAAGGATAAGTCATAGACACCTAAGGTTAATGGGGACGCCAGAGTTCCTAAGAACCAAAACGTACCCCGACACGAAAAAGATGGCAGAAGGAGTTAAAGGGCGAACCCCAAAACTCCCAGAATCATCATGACTTAGGGCGTCAAAATACCTCCTTTGCTCTGCTATTATTGAATTTTTGTCACACATAAGGCAGAGCAGAAGAGTAAAGGGTCCCTAAAGTCGCAGCTCTGAGCAAATCTCGCCGGCCACCAAGCCAAGTAAACGAAAATGCTCAAATATATTATATGATAGCACAGCAGACTTAGCATCAGAGCAGAATACAAGACGTGCCAGGCAAAGAAAAAGAGCAGAGCGCAAGCACTTAGCAAAAATAATAAAACCTGGCATGCACAAGATAGAAAATACAAAAGTCAACAAAAGAATACAACTTGCATTCCTGAAAAATCATTGTATCTTACATGAATGATCTAGCTATAAGCCAGATCAGAATGCTACAGAATACTACAACAACGGCGGCTACCTAACCAAAAGAAGAGAGCAAATACAGATGAAAAGGAAATGTTTGACTATTTAATTACAAATATTACAAGGTAAGTCAATTAGGATATCATCGGAGGGCAAAAACGGAGGATTGCAATCAGTTCAGCACAGGCTCCCAGCTCATCTACCTCAGCAGCTCAGACAGGAGTCACAAGAAGACTGAGGCGAAGCGTGAGATAGCCGCCCGAGTTCCTATTGCTTAGGAACAGAGCTGCCATCCTTCGCGGAGCTCCCATCAGCTTGCTGCTCCGAAGACTCTCCCTCTGAAGGCAGAGAGTAAAGCAGCTCCAAGTCTCTGAGCTCCTGGGTAGCAGGAGGTCGCATGTGCACCTGACTGGCTTAGGCATCCTCAAAGGCATCCCAGTTGAAAGAGGGCTGCAGATGCCAGAGGACCCTGCGGACCGCAACTTTGCAATCCTCCCAGTACTTATTCCCGAACGCCTCCTCCATCTGCGCAGCCCGGGCTGCCTCCTCAGCAAGCAGCTGGGCCTCTTTCTGCTTCAGGGATTCCTCAGCCTCCTTAGCCTGCTGAGCCTCCCTCTCAGAAAGCAACCTGGAGAACTCTGCCCCTAGCTCCTCCTCCCTCAATCTCAGAGCCTCCTCAGCCTCCTTGGCTTGCAGAGCCAATTTAGCAGAGCAGCCTTCGTGTTCAGCCTATACAGCAGAGAGCCGACCCTTGAGCTGCTTCTGCTCCTTCAACGCTGCCTGCAGCCTGGCCTCGGAGGTCTTCAGCTTAGTCTCCGTCACTGAAGCGCGAGACAACGCCTCAGTAAGCTGGAAAGAGAGCCTGGAGTGCTCAGCCGCGATAGCCTCCGCCTGACCCTCTATGCGTTGGTTGGCGGTCCGCAGGGTGTCGCGCTCCACAATCAGAGCATCCCTCTCCTCCTCAGTTTCGCGGCAGGTAGACACAATCATAGAGTTCTGAGCCTTCAGCTTGGCATATTCTTGACTCTGCTGTGCTACCTCAGCCTTAAGTTGCTGCATTTTAGGGAGATCTGCCTCATGTCTACCCAGCCTTAAGGCGCCGGCCCGCGCAGCCTGTAATCAATGAAAAAGCAGATCAGAAGAAATTCAAAATGTCAGAAGCAGATGACTATAAAAAGGACAGACAACTCACCAAAGAGACATCCGGAACAGCGTAGTCCGGCGAGAAGCGACTTGCCAAAAGCTTCAACCAATCACTGGGGTCAGGGAAGGCCACAGACATCTGCTCCTGCCCCTGAGCCTCATGCTGGTCATCCGCCGATTCCCTCTGCAGAGAACCTGAGCCAAAGGAAAGACCAGTCAGTTCCACAGAAGAGAAAAGGCCAGAACTGAGACCAGGTAAGGGGTACACACCTTTGGTAACAACGTCGTCCTGAACAACAATGATCCGAGGGGAGTCAACAGGGAGACGAGTCTTCTTCTGAGGGGGAGCTCCTTCCTCACTCTGCCTCTCTGCTGGTCTCTTCTAGGAATGTGAAGAGACCTCAGGCTCAGCTACAGTCTTCTGAGCACCCTCTGCAGGGGACTTAAGCTGGCCCGCAGTGGGAGCAGAGGTCTGAAGAGCCACAGCAGTCTGCACCTTCTTAGCCCTCAATTGCTGCTGAAGAAGACAAAAGGTAACAATGTCGTCAGCAAAATAGGGCACAGAACGAATTGAAAATTGTAAGACAAAGGAGAAGAAAAGAAAGCACTAACCACACGCGCCAGCTGCTCAGGAGTAGGGGTAAGGACCTTCTTGCAGCCTCTGGGAGGAGGAGGAGCAGCCTTCCTACCAGGAGGAGTAGGCCTCTGAGCAGGGGGAGACACGACATTCTCCACCACTGGGACGAAAACTGAGCTCTGCTGCTCCACCCTCTCATGTTGGAGAGGCTCCAACACCTCCTGGTTAGTCTGAACAGGCGTAGAGACGGCCTGCTCAGCGGGACCTATCACATCAAAATAGAAACAAGAAAATCAAGAGACCTCATGTAAAAGGTAATCTGTAAGAAAGAGCGGTCTGGGTCTGAAGAAGACACCTACCTGATGCAACCTGGCCCTCACTCTGGCCCTCTGCAGACTGAATTATGACAGTCTTAGCAGCCTCTACCTCAGTCCTGTCAAATTCTGTCATCGCTTGGTGGGACTCCCGACCAGCTTCATTAGAATGAGCAGCCTCTGCCTCCGTCCTGTCAAACTCTGTTATCGCTTGGTCAGGCTCTCCCATGGGCACATCCTCCACCACAGGTGGTTCTGAAAATAAGCAGAGAAGATGAAAAGTCTACAGCAGAATATACACAAACAGAAAGAGTAGGTTGATCATCATAAATAGTACCTGGTTGCACAGGAGGAAGCTGTTGCAGGGGTTCAACAACCAGAACGGTCCCTCACAGAGTGCTGGCTCCCTCTGCATTATCATTATCATCGTCGTCTTCCGGCAGATACACAGCACGCCGGGGACGTCGGGTCTGCAGAGGAACAGCCGCCGCCTCCTCCTCGTCACCAGACTCAATCTCGGTGACAGTGGCAGAGGGGCCCCCTTGCGGCCGGGACACCCCAGTAAACCTATCTACAAGCTCCGGGCGCTTGGTCCGGAGGGAAGGATGGTCCAAGGGAGTAGTGTTAATCTCCCTAATGAAATCAGGGACAGTATAGGTCCCCGGGTCAGGTACCGGACGATACCTCCGGCACACCGACGACTGGCTCAGACCCAGCTCCCAAGGGATGGCAGACCCCAGAGTCTCTGCAAATATCAGAATATTCATTAGCTACAAGTCAGAAAACAGACAGAGAATAATGGAAAAGGGCAGAGCATGTTCACGAGCTCAAGACCCACCCTTAATCACTTCACGAACAAACTTTCTGCACGGGGCTGCAGAACAGCACAAACAATAAATGCCTTGGAGCACAGCAGAAAGGAAAATTGTTATTTGGAGCTAAGGGCTGGCAGAACGCTTACCAGTAGTATAGTCGGGGGACAGATGGCCTATCCTCAGGAAGGCATTCTGACACATCACGTAGTGATGCGGCAGCCAGTACTTGGGAAGAAACTGCTTCCCGGCAGTAGGTTTGGATTTAGACTTGAAGTAGTAGTAGGCTACCCTCTCGTCCCAGTTCAGCACATGAGGGTCCAACTGCTTCTGAAAGTCAGGCGCCACAGGGCGCAGAGGAGCCTTAAATTGATAAGGGTGCCCCTCGTCTGTCGGTACCCTAACGAAGACGAAACTATCCCGCCAATCCTTCAGAGTGAGATCAATGGGATAGACCGTCAGATGGTTGGCTCGCACCGAACCTATGAAGTAGCCGTACTCCCCCCCTGCCTCTTAAAATAAAACAGACACTGGAAAAGTTTCATGGTTAGGGGGAAGCCCAGAGCTTCACAGACCCAAATGAACCCCAGAAACTTCTTCAGAGACTGGGGATTGACTTGGCAGAGCGCCATATTGTACTCACAGAGAACCCACTCCAAAAACCAGTGGATGGGAAATCTAAGCCCAAACTCCAACTGCTTAAGAAATACGGCAGTGTACCCCTCTGGTACATCTGCCATGCTCTGACCCTCCTTGGGAAGTACTACCCAAGATCCGCGAAGCGGCTTGATCTCCGCAGCAATCTCAAGGCAGTACGCAGCATGCGCCCGTTTGAACGCATCTGCAGATTTCTTCGCCAAGTAAGGCTTGCCCTTGCTGTCATAAAGGGCAGTAAGCCGCATCTCATTGGCACTGTAGTCCCATTTGACTGTGGGCAGAGTAGGCTTAAAATTATAGTTGGGAGGGAACCTGTTGGTTTCAGGACCCAACACCTCCTTGCGTAAGCCGTTCCAGGGGTTAAAGACCTCCCATTCCTCTAGAACCACCTCGTCCTTACACCGAGGCTGATCCAACTTCAAAAACGGAGACTGAGTGTCCATCGGGTAGGGCTCGTCCGGCTCAGATGAAGAGGTAGATACGACACCCTTCCCACGGGAGGCAGCAGACTAAGAAGTAGACATTCTACACAACACAAGAAGCAGAAGACAATACATCAGACTTGAAATCACAACACAAGACAGTCTGGCATCTCAGATCTACAGACTGAGCTACCAGACTGGGGGGCAAGGATATGTATGGTATGTGAAGATCAGAGATAGCCAAGAAATAGGATATTTTCTTGCTTTTCTTACAAAAAGATACATGCAAAAGTAGTCTGGCACCTCAGACCTACAGACTAAGCTACCAGACTGGGGGACAAGGATATGTATGGTATGTGAAGATCAGAGATAGCCAAGAAATAGGATATTTTCTTGCTTTTCTTACAAAAAGATACATGCAAAAGTAGTCTGGCACCTCAGATCTACAGACTGAGCTACCAGATTGGGGGGCAAGGATATGTATGGTATGTGAAGATCAGAGATAGCCAAGAAATAGGATATTTTCTTGTAAATGACGCAAACAAAACAATGAAGGCACATCACAGGCCTACAACCCAGCAAATAAAGAGGATAACAGGGTAAACAAAGCAAACCCTAAAAATCCCACAAACAACAGTAGAGCAGAGCAGAGCCTACCAACCAGAGCAGAGCCCCGCTGAAGAAGCAGAGCAGAGCCTATCATCCAGAGCGGCAGAACGGAAATGAAACAACACCAAACAGATCTATGAAACAAAGAAATAAACAATCGCATCTGAAGACCAAAGGAAAGAAACCCTAACCTCAAAAACACTGGCAAATAAGTGCGTACAGTAGGAAAAAGGGGGAGAAATCCATAAACACAGAGAAGATCACATCCAAACCATCCAAGAAGGAAAAAATCAAAAGTAGATCTGGGAAAAAGAGTTTACCTAGATGGAGAACTAAAGACGCCGAGAAAAGAGAAGACGAAAGCCACAAACGCAACAGTATCAACACTCCAAATTGAGCTCCAAACGCAGACAAATCCCAGGAAAATCGAGAGAAATCACTTGAAAATGGCTAGGGCGAAAAGAAATTCTTGAAGAACAACAGGGAAGTTTGAAAGCAAAGAGTTCGAAGGGGAAGAAACTGAAAAGTTCCACAAAAGGTCGATTCAGCCTTTAAATAGGCATAATTCGTCCACTCAGCATCAACTTGTCATCATTACATTCCTTGGGAACCCAAAGAGTCACATCAATTCAATTCAATTCAAAATGAATTAATGACCCTTGCTCAACACCCCAACCAAATGGGCGGGAAAAATGGAAGCATTCTGGAGTTTGTGAAGAGCAACTCCGGTCTGCGAAAAGCAGAACGCCAGACCAAAAACAAACGTACCCAGCATATTGCAGTCTGCAAATACTGGGTCCGGGGGTCAAATTGTATGGGGTCTGCCCAGCAGACTTCCAGCTGGCAGCAAACCACTGGTCCTGCCACTCCACGTCAGAGCGCCTGGAGCAGAGCAGACCTCCTCAGGCAGACCGCTCCAGACATAACCTCTAGGCTGGAGTTTAATGAAGGCTTCGTTCCACCTTGGACCACTTCCAAAGAGGCCCACTCACTTTACTATGTCAGTTGCAAGTCCATGTCTCATATAAATACCCATGCCCATGCATGGGTAAGGTACGTTCAATCAAACACTCACAAAATACTTGCACTTGATACTCGTTTTCTCTCTACTAGAGATCTTGTGCTCAACTTGGACTGACTTAGGCATCGGAGAGGCGATCCTCGGAACCACCCCCGAGGTTTATCCTTGTTTTGCAGGTAACCACCACCACGAAGGACGTTTGGGAGCCACGATTCCACCAAGTATCCACCACCACATACACTGTTGCTGTCTTGGACAGAAACATAAACGATTGAAATTTTCGATGAAATTTTAACACAAGCAAGAATGAGACTCTATATTACTTGTGTTAAAATTTCATGAAAAAATTCAATCGTTTACACCCTTAAATCGCTTCCTTGATAAGCGTGAAAAAACAAGTGTATCATTTAATAAAAAACGGAGGAAGTATAATAAATTTGAAGTATGTAGCTTCATTGAGAATAATTTTAGAAACTTAGACTAAAGGCTATGGGAGTGAAAGCTTTTTTTGGGTGATAGATAGGAAGTTCTCTTATATTGTTTCTACCTCAAACTATTTTAACCTTATTTGACTATTATCTTATTACTAGCTCTTACCTTCTAGATTAGAGGTGATTATATGCAGGGTTGGGGTCTGACATGGGCCGGGCCAAGATGGAAGTTTCTACCCAGTGGGCCATGTGGGAAAAAGTCTAACCCTTAAAAAGATAGGACTACTTATTAGTGTCTTTAACCGCCCTATTAAAAAAGCGGGTTGTCCACAGTGACTTTTCTGCACTAAGATTACTTTTTCCTTGCCTTTCCCGATTCCCATGTCAAAGATATTTTTATTTCAACCTAAAACATCAATTTGAAAGGGAAAAATGATAAAGAATTTTCAATAGATTTCCATACAACCAAAATGCAAATACAAGATACTAGTGTACTATGAGTATGTGCCTAAAATACTTTAAAAGAAATATGAATGTAAAAGTAACAATTCAAGAATATTAGAGAAAAAGAGTTATTGGTATTGTACTATCATTGGACAAAACGAAGAAGGATAGAAAAGACAAGAAGGTTTTTCTTGGTGAAAAAACCGAACAAAAAGGTGAGACTTAAGAGTAACGAACTTAGGAATATGACAGCTTACTGGTTAGCTTGTAGGGTTTTTGATTACTTTTGATGAAACTACACAACAAAGAAATAGACTGTTATACGTAAAAACAAGTGAAAAATTTAATCTTTAGCTTAATAGAATGGGCGGGCCGACCAGCTATAAAAGTCATCTTGTTATAAGTTTGTAACCTGCCCTTTTGTATTGGTGGGCCCGGCTTAGTGCCATCCCAATTTTAAGTTTATTTTATAAAAAAAAGCGTGTCCAAGTCCGCCCTTTTTAAGGGCCTGCGGGCTAGCAACTTGCCCGTCCATGATCAGGCGCTCTATTCTTAACTTTTATGTATAAAAGCACAATTTTTCAATACTTGTCTCACAAGCGAATTAGGGATGGAGACTATTAAGATTCTCTATACGTATAATGTGCTCTTTAAACATGTGATAATGTAGTACATAATTTATCAAAGCGTGCATGCATATGGTTAATCGATCCCTCCGCTACCAAGATCTGATGAGGCCTTATTATGCTGCACCATATATAATTTCTCAAAGTACACATGATGAGAATCGATCTCTCAACTACCAAGATCCGAGGTGTGCCATGCTCCCTTAAAAGTTAATTGAGCATGTGTTTTATTGAAAACCAAGCCAAATGTTTCTAGCCGATCACTTCCCTTCCCTTTACTCACTCAACAATCACAATAAAAATTACTTCTAATTGTGGCATGTAACTTGGTAACAGATCAATACAATTACATGACCAGATGACCTCAATTTAGTAACTTAAGATCCCATTTCAAATCTTCCACAAACATGCGTCTCGATGTGATTGACTGATTGTGAAGGTGCAGATAGGGAAACTTAGTTACATCATAGACTTAGCTTCACCTCCAAACAAAACATATTTTTTTAGACAGAATCATAATCAATCACTTGGATCGAGACAATGATTCAAAAACTCAACAACCTATAAAATTATATATTGTGAATAAATCGAGGTGAACTAAGCATATAATTAGTATCTTGCAACAAGTGCATTTTTAGTTATCCTGATGCATTACTTTAACTACAAATATCTATAATTACATATAAGTAAAAAAAAATACAAAAATTACATATTATGAAAGTATGTCACGAGACGAATCTAATAAAATCCCACTTGACTATATATTTCATTATGTACAAATCACAAATCTCAAATCTTAGTAAAAGTGAGAAATGTGAAAAGTGAAAAGTGCAATTGTTGCATTTAAAAAGAAACAGAGGAAGTATATACATGACATTTTTCCGTCTTCAACTGCATATTGTCCATGTCATTATCATAAAATCAAAGCCGCAACTATTGTCAATAAGAAGTTTCAAACTCATAACTTCAACACATGAAAGGAAGTGTTTGAATCATTACTATACCACCCTCTTGGTGATTCACTTATCACGAATTAAAGATATCATTATGGGGTTTAAATGAAAATCAACAATCAAATTGTAACTAATTGCATGACATGAATATGATGAGTTGTTTCATGTTTTAGGGTTTGTTCTCTTCGGCATGAAATAGCTTAACCGAACTGAATTAAACTGAACTGAATTGAACTTAAGTGAATTGAACTAAACTGAACTGAACTGAAATAAAGTGATATGTGAGAGTGAAAGTGCTGAACTGAATTGATTGAAAATAAGTTGGGGAGAACATGATTTAAACCACAACTTAAAGTGCATGACTTAAATGCATATTATGAATGAAATGATTCATTTTATTTTTAGCTTACATAAGTCCTTACCAAACGATATTAGTTGTCTAAAATCACTAACTTGTAATACGCGGAAACCCGGAGCAACACCAAGCATCAAAACTAGTTATCTTTTGAAAAATACATGACCTTTCCTATCTTGAAGAACTGAGATGTAATACACTACAAAACAAGGACCCTTGGGTTCAATGTTATGACTTCCTATCTCCCACATGCGACACCAAAGTTCAAATCTTGGTGGAAGTAAAAGAATTTATACGAGACCAATTACAAGCCATAAACCCCCTCTCCCTTATAAATTATTTTGCTTCCACCAAGATTTGAACCTTGGTCTTCCATATAAGACATAGAAAGCCATACCATTGGACCCAAGAGTATTTGGTGGTCTAAAAACTTAAATGACACAAACATGACATGAGAATGGAGATAGAATATTAATGTTATAAAGTCAAAGAGAGCTTAGAACTGGGATATATAGATACGCAAGGAGACTCGGGCCAAAAACGGAGAATGAAAGAGAGACGTATGGAAATACTTCTAATTTAGCAATGCACATGCATGAACAATCACCATATCACAACTATGCTTCTGTAACTGATTTCCTTGGAATTATATATGCTCTGCTAACATAAGTCTACCAGAAATTAGTAGAAAAAATATGTATACATTTGGACTCCAAAACTGAACACACCAAAGCGTATTATTATACTTCAAAAATTGGGAATATCATCTTCAAATTTATGGTACTCACTTTATCTAGATTAGACTATCTCAAACAAAAAGCTGAGGGTTCATTTGATATATTATTATCAATTTCCTATTTTCATAGTCGTACAATATAGATCGTATAATAAATTTAATATTAACCATACTGATACTAGCCATACTTATTAACAATTGACAACACATATATTGGTATTTATGTTTTCTGGTTTTCACATTTTGTTAATAAAAAAATTCAAAACTGAAGACATTAACCATATCAAAATAGTTAAGTTACAAAAATAACTATTCTCCATTTCAACTTATTTAGATGTTGGTTATAAATAAAAATTTTGTGGTTAAAAATGTTGTATTTTAACCACAATTAAACCTTTGTTCCAAATTAGTTAGCAATCACTTGCCAACATAAAATTTTGACCATTAATATATCTAATTACTAATTAGAAGAGGTTATAAAATTGTTAAGTGAAATTAAACATTGAGATACAAACATTTGCTTTAATAATGTTGTTTTAAGATATGGTCAAAGTTGTGTAAAACGTATAAAAGTTAAATTGTTACAACTAAAATGAAACCGAGGAAGTATGTAGCATACTCTTGTAAAAGCAAATTGAAAAAAACTTGAAGTATTTGTTATTTTCTTCCACGGACGTTGTGACACCAACCCACTAGGTAGTGTGCCCACCTATGTTTAAATGTCATTAAAAATATTGAATTAGATTCCATTATTACTCCTTTCTATTAGTAGTGGGTAGTCTATTCGATAAGTAGATTTTTCCCCAAATTCAACTATTTTTTACCTTGCCAATTCAAATAGTTGACTATTCATAAACAAAGCAGTCAAATAAAATTATAAGATAATTTACCTCATACAAAAAGAGTTGACAAGTATCTAAACTATTATAGATGCTTGGCGAAAGGCTTAGAAAAGGACTAACTAAGAATTTAAATTTTCCACGTAAGGAATAATTAGGTCAATAGCCATAGGTGAAACTGGTAGCTCAATCCAAGCTGGAAATTATAATTGGCCTACCACCAAATTAATATCTTGTTCATATCCAAAGTCATCGATATTTCTTTCCTTTGAACTTTCAATAGATTATGTCTTGAAAACGAGTGACAAGTAGAACTAGAATTAAATAAATATCTTAATAGTCACATCTTTTTTTCCATTGAAAGTCTTAAACTGATATTATAAAATGATTAAATATTGAAAAATGATATATATAATCTTTAATTATGTTAAGAAACTAAAAAAAAGGCAAAATTCTAATCGTTCATGAAGAATTATATCGATTAACACGTAATTTTGACAAAAAAGATCCAACTTATTGCCATTTATAAACTATATTTACTTAATAGTTGTCACAACTTTTAAGTAACACTTCAACCTTTACTTAATCTACAACTACTCAACATTCGTAGAATAGCTATAAGCTAGCTAGTTCACAATGTATTGATTGAGTTAAAAGATTAGTTAAACTAAGCACAATTGTGGATATAATGTAAAGGATTTATTATCAAAAACTATCTATATAATAATGCATTTTGGTAGGTTTAATTGTGTTTCAATTTAACTACCTTATAAATGTAGTACAAGTAGCTTTCAGTTTCACTACCAATGGATGTTCTTCCGGAACTCAATTTAACTCATATATTAGCCAAAAAAAACCATCGATCAATTGGCAGTGAAATCTACTGATATTGGATATATAAGGTAGTTAAGTTGGACAAAAATTAAATGAGGTATTCAAACCTACAAGGTGCTTTAAATTAGGTCTCTTTTTGTTTACAATTGTTACTATTACCTAGTACTATATGGATATAGTTCACTTTTGGACCATTGTTTATGAGTATAAGTAGGTTATTAGATTATATTCGTCTTAATAGTCGATGGTTGACATGATCAAACGTAAAAATCAAACATGATCATAGAATTATATTATCAGCTTTTGAAAAGGGCTATGTACATACTCTTTTTTGTACTTAGTTATTTGCAGTTTTAGCAACTTTTTCATATAATACAAAGGTCAAATATTTTCTGTATAAACCAAATTTCTGGTTTGCTATGACTAAGACCACTCCACTAAGCTCAAGCCGCCTAATTCGCTTGAAAATATATTTCCAAATACGTACAACTTTTGCATGCATGTGTTATATCTCCTCGCTCCCTATATATATTACTCAAATCCTTGCAAAATTTACAAAACTAAACACTCACACCATCTCTTATTTTCTAACAAGCTCTTCTTACATTCCACCAACAAAATCAGCATAGCTCCCTATCAAAATTAGCAAGAAAACATGAAGGCTTTTAAGGTTTTGATTGTCTTAGCCCTTCTCATGGCTCTTTTTATCACTCTTTCTTCGGCGCAATCAAAAAACAACGACAAGAAAATGGATAAGAAAAGCCAAGAATTAGAAACAATTGATTCCTATCAAGGGTCGAGTCGTTTTTTGAATTCAAAGAAACACCATTACGATATGAATCCATATAAATCATGGGGTGGCCATAACGCGCGTGCCCATTTGACATGCGATCGATTTCCTAGGATTTGTCACGTTAAAGGAAGTCCAGGTCACGACTGTTGCTGGAAGAAGTGTGTTAATGTTAAAACCGATAAACTGAATTGTGGAATGTGTGGGCGAAGGTGTAGATACCCCGAGACTTGTTGCAATGGAAGGTGTGTGAACCCTATGTATGATAGGAAGAATTGTGGAGGTTGCCACAACAAGTGCAAGAGAGGGAGCTTTTGCTACCGTGGCATGTGCAGCTATGCTTAGATACAAGCATACGTGAAGAAAATTGGGAATCAAGTATCATATACAACATATTTAGCTACCATTTCGGTAAAGATGCATATAACATACTATAGCAAATTAATGTTCATAATTTTCTAAGTTGAGATTAATTTGTCATTATTTTTGAGAGATATCTTGGGACAAATAAAGGAGGTAGCCCAATATCCTAGCTAGGGTGGTGGAAGCTCTAGCAATTAGGGTTGCTAATTCTTTTGATTTGTATTCATTATACTATTTATAATAATATGAATTAATGTATACTAATTAATGATATTGCATGAAGATCCTATTGCCTTAAAAGATACATATTTCTATATGGAATGATGTTTTAATAACGTTTATACTGATGAGAAGCAACTTGGCATAGTTGGCCAAATTAAAAATGTTGAACTACAAGCTTGAGACTTGGGTAGTAACATAATAAGATTATGAGTGAAAAAACCTCCAAAAAAGAGCCGCCTCCTATTTTTCTCTCTTTTCTATCTTTTCTCTCACAAAACCCTAGTTTTGATTTAGGGGATACCGCCACCCTTTAGAGCAGTGGAAAGACCATTTTTCTTTTTGTTACTTGTTTCAATGTTATTAATGGAGGGTTTTTCTACTCATCTATTGAGTTATATCTACTCATATATTGGATTTTATCTCTTTTTGTGTGAGAGTTTTGGAGACTTTGCTTTTTGTTATTTGTGTGATGTTAAAGGTCCCTTTGTTGATTGGATTTTGTGCGGGGTTGCAACGGACGTTAGTGCTTCATTTATTACAATCAATTGATTTGAATTTGGTTCTACTTCAAAACTACAATAGATCAATAGACCCCGTTGTAGAAGGCTGCAACAGACAGCGAAATGAGAGACGAGGGTTTTTTAGAATCGTGGTTATGTTATGATAGAACTTTCTTTGTTTCAGTTATTTGCTAGTTTTGACTTCTATTATGGACGTCATATGACTTCAAATCAATGAATGAATTCCTATATTTTTTAAAAGCTTGAGACTTGGGTTAGAGTCTCACTGTGCTCTTCTTGGAGGGATTTCCCCTTATCGCTCCCCCTAGGAGGTTCCCTTCTCATCTGTAACGATTGTGAATTATAATTTATTATAGTAGTAAATGTATAAATAAATTATTGTAACTAAAAGTAAACGGAGGAAGTCTTAGTACGATACTTTTTCAACTTTCTGATCACATAAGTTAGAAAAGTAAATCATGCCTTTTATATGTAGATGAGTGTATACTGATTCTACTTGACTTTGTGTGAATCTTAACAAGTATACATGTTTAAAATGGAAGCTTTGACATATATAAACAAATGAAAAACTATCTATGCTAAATATTTAAAACGTGTAATAGTTCGTGTGCAATACTTTTCCATATACATAATCCATTTCATAAAAATGTGTCCCCACATCACATAATTTGATAGAATTATCTGATTTCTAAAAGCCTTTAGAAAACGATGCGTGAAAGAGATATCACAAAGTTTTGCTCGAACTTATTGTTATCTTTTACTTACTAGTATGATATAGTTCAATCATCAAGCCATTGAAAAGAATGACAGTTTTCGGAAAACTTTAGTACAATTTATCTGTAGGAATAAGAAAGAGTATGTAGCATTTGTGATTCGGAGTGACATTGATCGAGAGTTGCAAAGTGGAGGATTTAGATGTGAAGAATCAAAGTATTACAAATTGTAAGCACATGTGGTGAGTCGTAGAGAAGACAACGGCTCGCAGGCAGAGCAAGCTGGAGTTGCAAACCAGATTGCGGCCTGCGACGTGGCTCGCGGACCGCAAGTTGCGTGTGACACGCTTCGGGCGATTTTTGACTTTGATTAGGGTTTCTTATATTCATGTATTATTAATTATTATCTAGTATATATGTTTTAAGAGCGTCATTAATTACATCACTAATTTACAGATTTCCAGACTACAAAAGCACAGAGAGAGATTAAGATTGACAATAGATAGATCCAAGAAGGGAGTCTCGTGAGATTCATCAAAGAAAGATTTGAGTGAATTCGCGCCTATTGTAATTTGTAATCGTCTTGATTCATATTAAAGAGTATCCCTTGCCCTGATGATGTAGCTATCGTATTGGTAGTGAACCTCGTTAAATTCGCTTGTGTTCTTTATTGTTGTGTGCCTGATTGATTGTTGGACGATTTGTTTGATTCAAACGTTTCCATACTAGTACGTGAAGCCTTTATTTTTCTACTACTAACTCATTGCTACATCATATATTCACATACACTCAGTCTAGTCTTATTATTATGTCCTTACCATTATCATATTATCTAGCCCATATAAATGTAAAATGTTATAAAAAAGAACCGATTTTAAGGTTGTATCGTGGTACGAGACCACTGACTTGAAAGCAATTACAGCTCGACACCGTTGGTAATCAACACTAGCCGTAAAGCTCCCCAACATTAATACAACAATGAAGGTCTGATTTTGCAGCAAAACAATCAGACCCAAATAAGAAAGTCAGCATATAGCCGGACCAAATCAAGGGATGGCAATCATGACAGTCCAGTATATTAGCGTTAAACATAGTCCAGCCCAGGTCGAAAAAATTAAGCTTCAGCTCAACTCTTCCCAGAACCCGACCCGGTCCGGGCGGGCGGCCCGCACGCATGTGTGTGGTAGCAAGCCGAAGCCAACTAAGATGTTCAACCACAAAAGCATCTTATAGAACCAACGAACTCAATAAGCATAAGAAGGGAGGAAATAGATAAACAACAGAGTATTCTCCCCCATAAGCAATGTAGAACCTTTGGTAAAAACCAAAGATAGGTTTTTCAAGCCTTGATTCTAACATAGGCTAAATTTAATATATTGATTAGTAAGTAAAATTTGGAAATTAATAGCTACTATCCGCGCTAATTTATCCTGAGGGAGATTTCCAAGTGTTTACAATAGGTCAATGGGATCTCTATACTATAGGGGAAGATGGGGGTGGACACCAAAAATAAGAAAAGGAAAAACACATTAATTAAATCAAGAAAGTTCTCAAATCCTACCATTAAGAGATAAAGTTTTATTTCCAAAAGATTTTTAACAAAAAATGTTTAAAACTTCAAACTAAAATATCTAAAAAGCTACAAAGTAAAAATAATTATAAAAAATATCAATGGTTTCATTTTCTTGAGATCTATAATAGACACCCACTTTGCTATATTTTTATATATATATATTTTAAAATTTTCAAATACATAAGTAATTGATTGCTCATGAGTCATGAGTGGATGCATTTGATCAAATTGATCATGAAACATGATAAAGTATTTTTGGATGAGTTTAATTGATCATGGGCAAAATGCTTTAAATGACAGCTTTCATTGATCTTTGGTAAGATTTTTTGTATTTTTTGGCGTTTTGTTTTTAAATTACTATTTCTAATCTACTCTTTAATATTTATTACTCTTTTTTAATATATTCATATTTTTTCAATGTTTAAACTCTTTTAAGATTACAATTACAACCTCTAAAAAACAAAATGAGTAAAACTTAACGATTATTTTAAAAGTGTGAAAAATATGTATACACTTTACTAGAGAAATTACAATATATTTTCTCCCAAATCCTTACTACTCTTTCATACAGACACGCATCACGTATATATAAGACTAGTACAGTATAAAACAAAGACGATCAACCATACATAAGCAAAATAACCAAGAAATAAAATTACAGTCGTTGATAGGAATAGTAAATTGCTTGATAAACAAAGTACGTAGTCAAATGAAAAGATAAAGTAAATTAGATTGTACAAAAAGAGTTGACAAGTATCAAAATTATCATAATGTGTTCACTCGATAAAAGAAACCCATAAAGATCTAGGCTAAAAGGTCTAAGAAAAGGACTAACTAAAAGTTTGAAGTTCTCCACGTAAGCAATTAGGCCAATAGCCATTGGTGAAACTGTTAGCTAAATTCCAAGGTGTAATAACAACCAGACTAATAAGTTGTTGAAAAGAATAGCGCCTCCATAGTCCCATGATATTTCATATGTGAGTGTCCCACATGGAAAGAAGAGGGAAGAGTTGTTCACCTTATAAGGTTGGGAGTTACTCCACCTATTACCAATTGGTTTTAGGTTGGAACCTCCCTTGACTTTGTAAGTAGGCTCTCTCTCCTCCTTATGTGGGTAAGGTCCAGTTGAGATGCACTGGTTTGAAATTGCAAATAAAGATAATACTTTTCTGGTGTATGTAAATATGTAAAGTCTGAGGTAGCTCTACTAGTTTAGACATTAATATCAATAATTAAAAAAAACACTACTTTAGATACTCTACAAGTGAGTATGCCATTGAAATATCATGAAAACGAATAAAAGAGTGACAATCAAGAATATTAATTGATATTCCTGAATAACACTACAAAAATTAATTCCTTTCTTTATTCTATATTGAACATCAAAATTTCGGTTGATATTTAATCATGTCAGTTAGAAAGACAATAGTTAACTATTAACTGAACATTGTGATTAATAGTTACTTTTGTCTAGCAAATCTAAGTAAAGGCCTGTTCTCTTCGGCTAATTCTAGCTGAACTGAACTGAACTTATTGGAGCTGAACTGAACTAAACTGAACTGAATTGAACTTATTAGAGCTGAACTGAACTGAACTGAACTTATTAGAGCTGAACTGAACTGAATTTATTAGAGCTGAACTGAACTGAACTTATCAGAGCTGAACTGAACTGAACTTATTGGAGCTGAACTAAACTGAACTGAATTGTTGAATTAAATTGTAACAAATATATAAATAATAAGTAAATAATAATTATTATGAATATTCAATAATAAGTAATAATAATTCTAAGTACTAATAGTTAAACTAATAATTTAGAATAATATCAAATGAATAATAATAGTATTATTTTTAATGTTATTAAATGATATCATAAATAAATAAATAATAATAATAATGATAAATTAATTTTATAAATAATAATTACTGAAAATAATAATAATAATTAATAATGAGTAATTATTATTATTAGTATTAATATATTAATACTTGATGATGATGATGATGATATAATAACAATAACGTGTAAGAAGTAAATTAATATTACCATTATGATAATTAGCTTAAAACATGGGTTGATGTGTGCTTCATTCTAACCAAACCGCGATTTATGGTGGGTTGGTCTATGATAGAGATACGCCAAACCCCACCACAAACCGCCAAAGTATATTTAATATGCAACGTAACGACAATGTTGTACCATAAATAGTACTGCAGTATTATTAGCAACTTTGTAATTTTTTTATATATTCTAATTTTTTGTAGTTTACTTGTATAATGTAATAGTGTATTTAGTCGGTAAAATAAAACAGCAATTGCAAATTAGAATACTCATATTGATATGAAATTTGGTTAAACCGCGCACCAACCCAAACCTTGCTCAGTCATAATAATAATAGTAATAATAATGAGTAAATATATAATAACAAAATAATATATAAAAATAATAATAATATATAAAAATAATAATAATAATAATAACCATAATAAAAAGTAAAATAAATTAGACCAATAATAATATATTAAACAAAATGGTTATATAATGAATGGAGCTGAACTGAACTGAACTTATTGGAGCTGAACTGAACTGAACTGAACTTATTGGAGCTGAACTGAACTGAACTTATTAGAGCTGAACTGAACTGAACTTATTAGAGCTGAACTGAACTGAACTTATTAGAGCTGAACTGAACTGAATTTATTAGAGTTGAACTGAACTGAACTGAAAATAAGCTGAACAGAACAGGCCCTAAGTCAAAAAGGGCAAAATGGAATAAGAAAAATTACTACAAAAATTGACTTACTTTGATCTTTTCTTCCTTTTTTATATAGGTTAAGGAAATGTAAGTAGTTGTCCCTTGTGAGCCAACTACAATTATCCCACTATTAAAAAAAACTACAATGTGCTTTCTCCATAATTTTTAGTTGCTACGGTTCTAGAGGAGCTACTAGCCTACAACAACCTAATCGTGGTTCGGGTTTTCTTCCTTATGTATAAGAAAAAACACAACTAAGTGAAATCTTGTTTGATTTATTTAACGCGTATGTTCTTGATATCATGTTCTTATATTTTTACTTCAACATAATTATATATACTCCCTCCGTAACATAAGAGTTGCAACAATTTCCTAAAAAGGTTGTAACATATTACTGCAACAATTTTCCATCTTTCTTATTTTGGTAAATTTCATCACATGAAATGATGATGTGTTTTTTTAGTCCCCACCCACTTTTGTACTCTTTTTTGTTGTTTTCTTTCTTTCCCTCCTTTTATCTCTTTAACACATGTGATTTCTCTCTCCTACTTTTATTAATCAATCCACTTATCCATGCTTAACATATTATGCCTAGGAATTCCCCCTAGTTTAATTGTTGCAACAATTATGTTACGGAGGGAGTATTAAAATCCAAAGTAATGAACTAGATAGCGTGCAAATAAAAAAAAATAGCAACTTAAAGAGATACAAGGAAATAGAAAGTTACTTAGTTAATGAAACCAACAACAATAATGTTCTTATCTTTGTAATAATCATAAGTCATAATCCTAATTGATACACCATTTTCTAGAGTTAGGGTTGTTCAAAATTCGGTTTGGACCTGAAAAATCGACCAGATTTGAGCTAACGAGTCCAGTCACAGGCTCTCCAGTTTCTATTTTTTAGTTTCCGGTTCGATCAGTCCGTTTGTTGGGTTTGGATCAGACTGGTCCTCTTTTGCCATTAGTTACAAATTATATACTACCTCCGTTTTTTTTTTAATATGCACATTTCTCCATTTTGGGGTGTTTTTTTTTTAATTGACATCTTTCTACCTTTTGCCATAAATGGAAGGTTGGCCCACCTAATTATTACACTTCTCTCCTACTTTTTCTTTCCTTCTCTCTACCTTTTTCACTTTTTCCTTACTTTTACTAACCTTCTCTCTTACTTTTGCACTTTTCCCTTGGTTTTTGTAAAAACCCTTAGGTGCAGATTTAAAAAAAACGGAGGGAGTACCTTATGTCATAAAAATTATTTTCTTTCCTAATATGTTCAGATTCGTACAAATAATTATATTTGTTGGGTAGAAAACGATTTTTTCCCCTTATATGAACCCTATAAATCATAAACCGTTATATTTCATATACTTCGTCCGTATCGTAAAGATTGCAACGATTTGACACAAAGTGTGAGTAGAAAGTGTCAAATCGTTGCAATCTTTGCGATACGCAAGTAGTATATATATTTGTTTTATAGGTCGAATCATTCCGGTTTGGGGTTTTGACCAGTTTTGCCACTTTGGTACGATTCCGGTCCAAACTATAACCGGCTGGGTCTCTGATTTTCGATTTTGAAATTTTCGAGTTCCGGTCCGAATATGTTCTAGACCGGTTAACACCGGCCCCTAGCTAGAGTTGATCAAAATGGTCTTTTGCCTAACGCGTTTTATTTGGGTTTGGTTACACTATCGGCTCCAAGCTCAGTTTCATTTGAGCCAAAAAGCCCAGCCCAAAATCTAGCTTAGCTCTATCTGTTCATCATTTATGGCCCGTATATTGGCCCAAAAACCCGACCAAACTTACCTTTTGAAGAGCTTTACCATTTGCCTTCATCCGCACCCCTCGCTAGTCGCTACAAACCAAGTTGCATGGAGCACATTTATCACGTTGCTAATTTACATGATTAACGTAATGACATGAAAGAAAGCCTTGCTTGTCGGGGAAAAAGAATTGATCACTATTAGTAGCCACAAAATTAGAATTTGATTAATTTTCAAGAAATTGATTTGCTATCTTCATCATGTTTTGACCACAAATTTAATTTGTATGTACTTAGCTCCTTTTTATTCTAATGATTGTCTTGTATGGTCATTAATACAAAGCTAGATCAATTATGGATCACGTCATCACTCTTTTGAAAAGGGCTATGTGATTTTGGTCCAATATAGAATACTCCCTTCGTCCCACAATGTACTTCTCAGTTTTTGAATATATGTGAGGTATAAAATAATGAAGTGGGGAAGAACATTGTGGGACAGAGGGAGTATCTACTATCCATTAACACTTTGACTTTTACATTATTTACAGACTTTAATCTTTTTTTTTTGGTGTTTGCACTCGGTTCACCCTTCGGGCTACATCCGGATCGAGGCCAAGTTCGGGATGATTAGGTTCCATTCCTCTCCCAGAGGTGTTGCGGGAATTCGAACACGGATCCGTCCTACCAAAGCCAGTCCCCATCATCACTGGACCGACACTTACTTGGTATATGTCTATAATCTTTATACATTGCATATGTACTAGTATTAGTTTGTTTTCTTTACGGTTAAGTAATTTGGATATTTGGCAACTTTGACATAACATTTATGCTACTCTCTCATTGAATACTAAACTTTAATCAATACCAATTATGGAAATAACAATACTATAAGAATTAGAGTTTAATACATAATTAGCAAATTATTTCCATTTCCATATTCGTATCAATAAAATTTTAAAAAATCGATAGCATGGCTCAAAAATTGAAATACCTAGTATACATATATGTATGTTGGTGCATCGTATATGCATTAGCTTATTTTACTTTCCTGAACCCAATATGAGTTAAAGAAACATAAGTTCTTCATTTAATTTCCTAGAATAGAATATAGAATAATTAACTAAACTATGGTTAATTAATTTGCAAATCTAGCAACTTTGACGTATAACATAAGGTCAAATATTTTCTCTACAAATCAAATTTCTGATTAAGATCACACCACTAAGCTCAAGCCGCAAAATCCGATTGTCATTTTTTATATTTTGTATCCCCTTTGCGTACAACTTCACATGCATGTGTTTTATTTCCTGCCTAAGAATGGTGCATATATATGCAACTCACATCTTAGCAAAAATACAAAATTAAACATTCAACAATCATCTCTTCTTGTCTAACAAGCACCTACAACATACTTCTTTCTACTCAAAACTAGCAATACAATATGAAAGCCTTCAAGCTATTTGTTGTCTTGGCCCTTTTCATGGCTATTTCTATCACTCTTTCGTTTGCGCAACCCAACATCAACGACATGAAAACCGCTAAGAAAGGCCAAGCATTGATAACAATCGATGCCTATCTCGGATTGAGTCCTTTTCTCAATAGACAAAAACACCATTATGACAATCCTTATAAATCATGGGGTGGTCATTACGGGCGTGCTCGTTTGACATGCAATAGGTTTCCTAAGATTTGTCGCGGTAAGGGAAGCGCAGGTCCTAATTGTTGCAAAAAGAAGTGCGTTAATATTAAAACTGATAAACTTAATTGTGGAATGTGTGGGCGAAGATGCAGATATCCTGAGATTTGTTGCTATGGGAGGTGTGTTAACCCTTTTTATGATAGGAGGAATTGTGGAGGCTGCTATAAGAAGTGCCAAAGAGGGAACTTTTGCTACCGTGGTATGTGTAGTAGCTATGCTTAGATACAATCATATTCATGGAAAATATGTGGGATCAACTATTATACTTCAATATCTTTTAGCTACCACATAAGTGAAGTTGCATGCAATTTACTAGGAAATTGATGTTTACTAGCTATCCTAAGTTGGGACGGTGTTGGTTCCGAGCAAACTGAATTGCTTATTCTTTTCATTTGTATTTTATCAATTATTCCAAAAAGTATAGTATACGGTGATACTCACATTTCATTTTACTTGCGAGGAGGATTGCCTAATGTATTCCTTTCTTCTTATAGTATAAAAATATACTCATTGAATCAACGACGTTTTGGAGATACAAATTTCTCATTAATTTTAATAATTGATAAAGTAATGATGATGAACGATTACATAATTACTATAGTAGCCATTAAGAAACAAAAAACACTTCCTATGATAGGCATTAAGAGACAAAAATTACACAAATTATATAGACAAACCAAAGTTGAAAATTTCTGAAAGCCTCCAAATTGAGATTTAGAAGTTTCAAAATGAACAAGGTTAGACTTAAAAATGTAAATATATTAGCATTCTCTTCTAATAAATTGTACAAATATTTATAAGAAATGGGACCAAAAATGTGTGTGAAAACTAATATGTTGCTGCACAATAAAACTATTAAGCATAATATGCAATATTGCTAGTATGTATTCAAAATTTGACTAGAAAATTCTGTTCTCATTGGTTTGGACACCATGTGTAACTGGTGCATTTGCTCTCAATTTCTTTAAGTACCATATGCCTGCTCCAATGCCTACTCCCGCAATTGAAGCCGCTGTGACCGTTCCTATCAAACCATCCAAATAGAGAAACTTGAGTTGGCCTTGTTTGACACGATACAACAACGAGACACTAGCATTTTTTAACACGATACAACAAGACACGAAAGTGTTCTTTAATGCAATATAACAACACGACAAGAGTTTGACATGAAGCTAGATAAAATTTTGAACTGGATTTAGCCGAATTTGACATAAGTATGTTAAATTTTGCAATAAAGATCTTATATGAATTTTAGCATGTTACTTAAAGAAACGAGATGCAAACAAATTGAACATGAATACAACTTGTTTCCTAAATTGGCGACTTTATTGTTATTTGAGCAGCCAAGAAATAGATTTACCTGCAACTGCTCCAGCATGTCCACTGTGTCTTTCAACTTGATGATCTGCCATAATCACAAGTAGGGGGCTAAGCTTAGTAATATGAAGGAAAAAAAAGAAACTTGAAACCATAACACCACAAAATTCACAATATTACTTGTTAGGATTTCTTGTGATAAGCTAGCAATGTGGCCCATTTATTGGAAAGTTGAAAATTATGGTAGAAAGGCGGAATTTATGTCGAAAACTATCTATTATAATGCA
The DNA here is from genome assembly GCA_947645195.1 of Patellifolia procumbens. Lineage (NCBI taxonomy): Eukaryota > Viridiplantae > Streptophyta > Magnoliopsida > Caryophyllales > Amaranthaceae > Patellifolia > Patellifolia procumbens. The sequence continues at coordinate 47,171 of CANSGD010000914.1, forward strand.
CCTTGTACATTTAAATGCTGATGTAATTTTGTTCACTCTAACTATTTTATACATGTAGCGTTTTGCGGCCAAAATGGGTGTTTTGGCCGAAAAACCACCCATTTTAAACCGAAAACCACACTTGAAAGCTATTAATATTGCATATATGTCGTAGTTTGATTGAATTAATATTGCATACACTATTTACACCTACATATAAGGTGCATTATACTGTTAAGCTCTTTTTTTAGAGTATTAGATAATTTTTGACAAAAATCCTAAAAATGACGTTCTTTAGAGTGGATATTTATTTGGGTTAGCTAACTTTCTGCGTCCCCTGATTATGATGGGGGAATTTTCATAACTCCGTTGTTGTGAGGCCCACAAAGTTTCAACATCTTGTTAAGCTCATTAAATTTTCAAAGAGATTCTTTTTACTTGTATGATACCTTCAAGCATAAGTTAGCCTAAATACATAACAAACACTGCAATTTCCAAGAAATAATAAAGACATACCTTTACAATAAGTAGTGACATTTCTCCCTTCACACAAGCATAAGAACTCCTGGTTTGAGGTATCAAACCCACAAGTACCGCCACCCTTAGCACGGTCTTGGCACCGGAGGCACCTCGACGTGACTGGCATCTCAAAGTCGACCCTCACACCATACTTGGGCACTTGATCGTAGGCTTGCGAGGTGCCTAGGCCGCCAACGTTATTCCAATGAACACTAGTGTATGTAGCGCAATGCTTAAGCATCATCCTTAAGGATTCCGTGGCCTTAGGGTAGTAAGAACAACAAGAGAGGTCTCTTAAGGCCTTATTATTCGGTGCACATTGCGGGAAATGGCGGCATAAGTAACTTGCAGGATCACATGTAGTGTCACAACGATCAGGGAACCTTTCACAAAACATTGGCCTGAAATTTATGACATTTAATTGTAAGTCAAAGTTTTAGTAAGATTTGGTTCTAAAAAACTTATCTTGTAAGAAACCGCCTACTTATAAAGAAAATTAGACAATCGTCCAAGTCTAATATTGAGAAGAGAACAAACCTGTCTTTATGAAAAATAGTGATTAGTTTAATCCATTTCGTGATCTGTTTAATCCATTCAAGAATCACGATGTTTACTTTATTCAGTGACTAGTTCAATACAATTAATGACTAGTTTATTCATTCGGTAAGTTTGAGGGTTTTTATTATAACTTTGTTTGTTGTACTTTGGAACTAAGTGAAATAAATGAAGGAGAAGAGAAGGGAATGAACTTGTAAATAGAATGTAAATTTTAGTTGGCCTAATTAGAGTAACTCTTTTAAGAACTTATGACCACAAAGAACATGGTCGTATAAGAGGAATGCGAGATCAACTACGATGGTAAACCCTCGTTTAAGGGGGTCGAGAAATCCGAAATAAATAGTTTGTTTCAGTTTTATAATCATTAATCTTCCTAATTAGACACTTTTATCTTTACAAAAATTGTATAACTACTTATTATAAACTATAGTATATTTATTTTCAAAAAAAATCGCATATTATCTAGGAACCTAATGTTTATAATTAGTACAAGATCATAAAACCAGTCCAACACTAGTATGCAACACCAAAAACATGAAACTTACGTACAAACTTTCGATCAATAATAAAGACACAATCCAACAGAGTGATCAATGTGTATAATGTACTATTTTTTACCCATCAAATTAATAGGGTAAAAAAATGTCTTGAAGTGTTAGCAAGTAATACCTGGGCTCCATAATGACCTTATCTGGGCTGCAGTTAAAGAAGAGATACTCATTCTGGTTGGACATAGACAGATGGGTGCTACTATCCAAGCTAAAAGGCCTAGTAGGTCGAAACCGGTCCTCATCCTTGCACGTCCACATAAGCGGATCCAAGACCAAGATATGGGGATCCGTATAGCTTATCGACTTAATCGGGTACCTCCCTGAGGGGGTCCGAAGATGGAGGACATCTCCAAAACATACCAAGATGTGGCGGTAGTACGGACTACCGCAACCATCATCGATGGTTAAGGGGTAGTTTATTGGAATCCCTCCGCAGGAGGTCCTGCAGAGGGAGGATTGGGAGGAGGATAATGCAACAAGGGTTAAAATGATGAGTATAGAGAAAATGTAGGTTATGAAGGTCATGGAACGGTACATTCTTGTGTAATATTGAGGGTTAGTAAGCTAAGAATTTTGGTTAGTTTTTGGGTGTAATGAACAAAAATTGGGAGTATGAATGTTGGTTTTTTGTGACAAATTTGAGAGTGGAAGCAAAGAATCTTGTAATTGCTAGTATACTTAATTTGGTAGTAGTACTAGCATGTGTTTTTATTGCTTTACTTTTCTTTTTGTACTTTTGGTCGTTTACGTTCTTTATTCCTAAGATATTGTATAACATACTGAATTGTTTTCATGACCAGCTTTTATTGCTTTTGCTTTCTGTAGTTTGTGCTAGAAGATGACTTAACCTTATGGAGAAAACAAGGCCATCTCAATAAGGAGATTGTGTGTTAATGAAATTATTTAGGCGCATAAAAAATGAGAAATGATATAATATTTGATAGATATATACCGTAATATAATTACTGCAGTGAGTCAAAACATTTAATATGCACTAAGGGTATGTTTATTGGGAGTCTTAGGGCCTGTTCTCTTCGGCATAATTCAGCTAAACTGAACTGATTGGAGCTGAACTGAACTGAACTGAACTGATTGGAGCTGAACTGAACTGAATTGAATTAAATCGAATTGAATAAATATATAAATAATATTTAAACAATAATAATATGAATATTAAATAAAAAATTATAATGATAAGTAATAATAATGAAAAATGATAATAGTATTTTGGATATTTTTTAATGATAGTTATAAATAAATAATATTAATAATCATAAATTAATAATAATAATAATAATAATAGTATTTTGGATATTTTTAAATGATAGTTATAAAACAATAATATTAATAATCATAAATTAATAATAATAATAATAATAATAATGATTATAATGATAATTAATAAAAATTAATTTATAGTCTTTGTTTTAATATATTAATACTTGAAGATGATTATATAATAACAATAATATCTAAGAAGTAAATTAATATTACTATTTTAATAATTAGATTTAATAATATATTAATATTTAGTAATAAAATAATGATTGGGTCGGACCGTGCAAAATTGCATCATTAACCGTTTTGACGTGATTTGATTGGTTTATGATTTTGACCTAAACCATGTTTTTCCCTATTGATAATAGTAATAATAACGAGTAAAGCTATAATAAACAAAATAATATATAGATATAATAATAATGATATAAAATAAATAATAATAATAATATTAAGAGTAATTAGTAAAATAAATTATAAAAGAATGGAGCTGAGCTGAACTGAACTGAATTGAACTGATTGGAGCTGAACTGAACTGAACTGATTGGAGCTGAACTGAACTGAACTGAACTGATTGGAGCTGAACTGAACTGAACTGAACTGATTGGAGCTGAACTGAACTGAACTGATTGGAGCTGAACTGAACTGAACTGATTGGAGCTGAACTGAACTGAACTGAAAATAAGCTGGAGAGAACAGGCCCTTAAGGTAGAGTCTTAAGATAAGACTTTGTAGAGTCTTATCAAAGACTCCCAATAAACATACTTTAAGACTTGGAGAGTCTTAATAAGGGTAGTCTTAGAAATCCAAGACTCACCTTAAGACTCAACTTATAAAAGAAAACCAATAGTGTGTTGCCACGTGTTAATATAACATGATCAAATTTTGTTGGAGAGTCTGAAAGGCAGTATGAGGGATAAAGATTACAACTGTGATGAGTTTTATGTGACTCTGAAATATTAAAGAGTAGATAAAGTTAGTGGAAATCTGATGTGGCAAAGTCTGAAATATGGGAGGAAGTCTTATGGATAAACTCACCCTAAGTAGATAACGTGGAGCTATTTCCCACACTACAGCTACAAAGAAAAATAATTCCCAAACTACCATCACTTTTAAAATAATTCCCAAAGTATTGTTGCTTATTTACGACTTTGCCGTCATACTTTTGTGTATTGCAAAAAGGCCCTTATCTACATTTAAACTATATTAGACCTTTATTACATTTGAGTTAAGCTTAGTCAAAGTATAATTAACTTATTTTAAGCCTGTTTTCGGTTTGTTTGGTTTGGTATCAGAGCCAAGTAGATTAATTATTAATAATAAGAAAATCTGGAGCCTATTAAACCTAGTCCTGAGTGTAAAAAACCAGGAGTCAGTCATATATATCATTTACCAGATAATAGTAATCAAGTTGGTCCTGTTTTAAGTTATATAGTAGATCAGTTATTAGAGGTAAAATTAGAAGCACAAAATGCCTCAACTCGGAGTATGAACGTTGAGAGGAAAATCACGAGTCTACAAATTGATATTGAAAAACAAATAAAACAAATCCTAGATAAGCTAGAGTTATTACAGCTTTCTATAACGAACGAAGTAAGACATGATCGTTTACAGCCAGGTGAAACTTCAGTTAAATCCACCCCTTTTAAATATAGTTACCCATTTCAAAATCAAAATAAAAATAAAAAATTTTCCGTAGGATTTCAACAGCAAAAAAGCGGAATCCAACAACAGACTGAGAGCTCAATTTGTATAACTCCTAAAGAAAATGAACCTGAGTCATCTGAGTCTTGAGGTACTACAAGATTTATTTGATAAAGAAACAAACTTAGAAAACTTGAATCAAATTATGAGCGTAATATCAAAGAAAGAAATTGCCCCAGAAGAAAATAACAAGGAAAATAATTATACCATCCTAGAGGAAGATTTATACTAGCAAATGGGATTGATAAAACTTGACGATATGGAGTCTATACCCATAGAAGATATCCAGCGAAAATTAAATAATAAATTAGGAAAAATAATTAAAGATGACAACATGATTGGAGAGGAGCTAGAACAGAGCGAAGTGAATGCTTTCGAAAACAATTATACTAGTAATGTTGTCTCTAATAGGTATCAAGGAGAATCTAGTTGTCCGAGACCTAGGTATGTACCAGGAAAAACAACTCGATTTAGCTTTAAGGTAATGCTTAATCAAGTACCAAAACAAGAAGAAGTGACCTTGGAACCCATAAGTCAAACTGGATATAAGTTAAACTTAGATGGAGTGAGAAACAGAGAAGAAATCGTAGAACATTGAAAAAAGAGTATGAGTAGCGTCCTTAATCTGATCACTGATTGGTCTACTAAAAATTTCCTTAATTACATAGAACATAGCTTTTATGGATGTGTTGCTGATTGGTATGAAGCGATAGATGAGGAAGCCAAAGCAATGCTTAGGGAATTAGAATCACCAACTGATATGTTTATTAGACTATGTCAATACATAGAAGTTGAGTTTATTGGACCTAAAGCGTAATGATGAAAAGAGGTTAGAATTTCAAAGAAAATTAAGTAATCTTTCAATCTGTAGTATGAGGTACGTGGAAGACTATATTAGTGAATTTGAAAGATACTATTATAAAATTGGTGAAAATATAACCAATCTAGGAATGTTTTTTGATAAACTACCAAGTCCCATCAATGAAGAAATAAGTGAAAAATACCATGAATGGGTAGAAAAATACAACAATAGAGATTCATTAGGGAATAGAGTTGCATTCCTAAGAAAATGGATCGAGAAAAAATGCAGGGAATTAGCAGGAACTCAGCAAATGAAAAGACAATTTCTAACATGTTGGGACATGCCCAGTGACTATGGCTGTACTAGAAAAAACCCTGCGAGAAATAAATTCTATAGACGAATTAAGTTTAATAAAGCTAGAGGAGAAGATTATAAGAAAAAAATTTATAAACAAAAATATAAGAAACCAAGGAGATTTTTCAGGAAAGCCACATATTGTCCCGAAAAGAAAAGAAATTGCAAATGTTGGGCTTGTGGAGAAATAGGCCATTATGCAAATGAATGTAAAAAGAAAGCCAACCTTAAGTTAATGCAAGCCCTAGGAAGTTGGGACTACGTAGAAATTTCTGAAGATGAGGCCGTAGAATTGGCTATCACTAATAACAGAGGTATAATAGAAATCTATGAAGAAGAGGAATACGGAGATAGTGAAACTATAGAAAGATATGATCTTGATGAAGAAAGTGAGGAAGACGAAATAAACAATATGATGGAAAGCAGAGAAGTAGAAGAAGATGGAAATGATGACGAGGAAGATAGACGTTCCACTATAGGATCGAACTTAAAGAAGGGATCAAGAGGAATAATGATAAGATGGAAGGTAATATACAAATTAGTGACCACCATAAAATCAACCTTCAGACAAAGAGTAGTAAATGCTGAAAAATATGAGAAGAGTGATAAACTACAAAGGAAAATCATGCCCATGAAGGTAAACCCTAATGATATTGTGATAAAAACTAAGTGGAAAGAATATTTCATGAACCCAAGTACGCCAAATAGGTCAAACATGCTAATGATAGATGAAGTAGGTGAACTTCATAATGGAGAAGAACCTTTAGCAAGAATTCCAAGCTTAAACAGAAGCATGAGTCTAAGTAGATATAACCCTATCGTAAAAAAGGATTGGCAAGTTAACCCTAACCTGAACAACAAGGAAGGTAAGATACCTATAACATCGTCTAACGATGACGATGAGGAACAATTATTATTGTTGTTAGAAAGATTGAACAAAAAATATCAATTCAGAAAGGGAGAACCAGCAAGACATAGTATAGATATGGGAGCGACCTCAAAGCTTAACACTGATGAAAAAACTGAAGATCTTAAAATGGACAAAAGAAAGGTTATTGGGTATAAAACAAAAACAATAAGTGAGCCAGTATATGAAGATGAACTAAACATGAAAATGGAGAGCTTTCACGAAATAACCAACACAAACCCCAATAGTATTTATATACCTATTAATATTTCTCTAAAAGATTACAATAAATACGAATTAAGTGCATATGTAGACAGCGGATGTTCTGTATGTTTTGGGAAGAGAAATCTATTTCCTGAATATTTATGGATAAAAGCTAAGAACCCTTTGCAAGTTAGAATTGCAGACGATAGTATGATGGTACATACAGACATAATAGAAGATTTACCAATAGAAATTGGAGGAGTTCAATGTATAATTCCAAAATTATGGGCTACTGATCAGCCATCACACGATATGATTATTGGTAATAATTTTCAGCGGTTGTATTCTCCATGCACACAAACAACCAACCAGATAATATCCACTATAAATGGTCATTCAGTTCTAATCATCAAGTTAGTAAAGGCATTTACACATCAAAGTATCGAACTTTTGCGCAGCCAGCGTGGTGAAAGGGTTACACCTACACAACGTAAAATAGCGCTAAGAATATCAGATCATGAGATGTCTTTAATAGAAAAAATTAGAATGCAACAAGAAAATTTATGTGAAAAATTGTGCTCAACAAACCCTTTACAGTATTGGGAAAGGGATAAAGCATTGGCTAAAATAACTTTAACAAATCCTAATAAGGTTATTAGAGTTAGACAAATGGTCTATACCTACCAAGATATCTTAGAATTTGATGAACAGATAAAATAACTACTCGAGAAAAAACTGATAAGAAGTAGTAAAAGTCCACACAACAGTCCAGCTTTCATGGTAAGGAATCATGCAGAAGAAAAACGAGGAAAAGCTAGAATGGTAATAAATTATAAAATGCTTAATGACAACATTGTATTCGATGGATATTATATTCCTAATAAAACAGTTTTGTTCAATAGAATACAGGGAGCTGTTTGGTTCTCAAAGATGGATTGTAAAAGCGGATATTGGCATATCAAAATGGAAGAAGAAAGTATTCCACTAACTGCATTTAGTGCCCCTCAAGGGCATTATGAATGGTTAGTTATGCCATTTGGATTGAAAAACGCCCCTCAAATATTCCAAAGAAGAATGAATAACATTTTTAGAGAACTAAGCCATTGTTGCTTAGTTTATATAGTTGATATCTTAATATTCTCTAAAACATTAGAACAACACAAAAAAGATTTAAGGGAAGTAACACAGAAATGTGTTGAACATGGCATCATTCTTGGAAAAGATAAATGTGTCTTTGCTCAACAGGAAATAGACTTCTTAGGTCTAGAAATAAAAGCCGGACAAATATTATTGCAAAAGTATATCCTTGAAAAAATAGAAAACTTTCCTGATGAAATTGAAGATATATAGAAAACAGCTAGAAAGATTTCTGGGTTGTTTAACATATGCTTCTGATTTTATCAAAAATCTTGCTCTATTAAGAAAACCTTTGCAACAAAAACTAAAAAAGGAAGTACCATGGAAATGGGTAAACAACGACTCTAAAACAGTTCAAGACTTGAAAAAATTATGTAAAGGATTACCAGTACTAACATTGCCTACTAGTGAAGATAATCTGATTTTGGAAACAGATGCTAATAATGAACACTGGAGTGCCGTACTGAAAATAAAAGATGGCGAAAAATTGTGCCGATACAGTATAGTGGAAGTTTTAATAAAGCTGAGTGCAACTACCCTACAAGCAGAAGGAAATTTTAGCGATCATAAGAGGAATTGAGAAATTCCTGATATTCCTAGCACCAAAAGAGTTCTTAATAAGAACAGATTGCAAAGGAATACTTGGCTTTGTTAAAAAGAATTTATCAAATATGCAAGCGCAAGGGAGACTCCTGCGTTGGCAACTATGGCTTAACCAATTTTCATTTACCATTGAACACATACAGGGATCAAAGAACTCGTTGGCAAATAGTGTAACGCCCCGGCCCGGGGGTCCTTAATTAAACATCATTAATCATAAGTAATCTCAATTGACAGCGGAAGCATTTCCATAAACCCGTGGGTTATGGCCCACTATTAATACAATATCCTTAAATAGATCAATGTTTCTAAACCAACACATTAAACCTTACATAAAAGCTCCTAACAGTGCTTCACCAAAATCCATCTCAAAGACTTCCTTTCCATAGGTTCATCCTGAGCTTTCTTTCTTAACCTTAGCTTCGTTCAGAAGAAAAAATAGAGAAACAAGAAAAGACAGAAAAACATTCCAAAATGAGTGGAAAACTCGTAACTTTACTCCAGCCCGTAAAAACGGTTTTAGTTTGAAAACATTTTTCATACACAGGCACATAACACATCATTCTGGTAATTGTTCGGAAATACTTTTCATATTACTTTAGCTTTGAACTGTCTAACTGGCAAGGACCATTCACATGACACCAGATCATTGGCAAGTATAGGCTTTGGACAGAACATTACTTTCATCGTTATTCGTTAAACATTCGACCATCTCGGTCCATTCATAGATCATAAACATTTCCTCCACCTATAACTTGCCCATTACTAGTTCAGTTCATAATTCCGAGCCAGTAAGACAATTCTCTTTTCACTTTCCATTACAATATTTTAGCTTATAAAGTATATTTCCGAACAACACCCATTATTCATATAACCATGAGTAATTAACATGCGTGAAATCATAAAGATAACCATGACGTTCATACATGTAATCACGTGGACAAGCACTTTCACTAGTATACATAAACTCTGGTAGGACACGATATCATAAATCACATAATCACATTAGGTACTTATTAAAGCATGAGCGAGTCAAGAATATGGTTAATAACATGTACGTTAAAACTTAAGACTTTCATCAGAATATACTTATCATCCTGACACATTACGTATTTCCATCATAGACATTCTTAATAGCTTGAAACCTCATAAGTTTCCTTCATTCTTTATTCATTTACTTTTGGTATCTTGTTAACTTGGTAACTTGGTAACTTGGTAAGTATAGCAGAGTCACAGAGAACACAAGGTAACCGACAGAGTGGCGTGCCACAAGAGATTATTATCCCCGACAGAGTGGCATACATATATATAATAGCAGAATACGGATGTCACAGGAGATTATTATCTCCCAGCAGAAGGTGACAGAGCCGCCAGAGTGGAACGTGCACGACCAACAGAACAGAATACTGCCAAGAACCGTCTTTCACTTTCATTTATCATGTTACATATCTTTTAGTGTTTTCATCAATCATAACAGAGTCGTTATGTGAACCATACTTCCTTCTCATAATCATACGTTTTCAGGAAGACAGATACTTCTCATCACGTCATCATTCACTTAATACAGACTTTCATATCGTAAGCATTATTCCGTTATTCATAGAAACTAACATTTCCTAATTCACATTGAGCACATCTCATAGACAATCATTTAGAGTATGCAATCAGACTTAGACTACTACTAATATCCACAGAGTCAGAGTTCCTAGAATCATAATTACTTTAAATAACTCAGAGAGTCATGATACAATCGTTTATCATACGTGTCCATAAATTACGTAAACATGTATCACGTGAATCATAATTCATAAATTGGACAAGCATGTATCTAATAAATCGTAATTAATTACTTTAATAATTCATGAGACGTTATTTAGATCGTTTAATTTATAATAGTATCATATTGTAATTCATAATGTGACATACTATACTGCAATTCATGAGATCATATTAGATTACATAATTTAATGGTATCATAGCTTATGTATTAGAGAGTAACGTCATATTAGTCGCATATAATAATAGCATACTTTTCACAAATCGTTCATTATCCACAATTTATATGATGATTCAAAATAATATACTTTATTATTATTATTATTATTATTATTATTATTATTATTATATATATATATATATATCGTAACCATAATCTGCATATACGTGGTTTATTCGTATAAGCATATGATATGAACATTTATATATAATACGAAAATTAAATACATACTCCCTCCGTTTCTTTTTGTTTGTCCCATTTACTGTAGCTCCAAATGCCAAGAAAGATGATGTCATATGCATGTGGGTGGGGACAACAAGTAAGAAGTCCACTTATTCTATAATAAATGTGGTGATTAAAGTAGGTGAGAGAAACTTTTAAGGTACATGTGGGACCAAAAAATGATAAAGTAGGGGTAGATGGGTGATATAATTTTGCCATATAAGGAAAGATGAAAAAGTAGGACAAACAAAAAGAAACGGACAAAAACGGAAAGTAGGACAAACAAAAAGAAACGGAGGGAGTATATTTGAATTTGTAACTTATAATATAATATCATTTATAAATAAGAATTTACATCTTACTTTAGCATCATACTTTCATACTTCCTCCGTTTTTTATTAAATGTGACACTTTCTATATAAGGAAGTTTGGAATTAATTGTGACACTTTCTCTTTTGGGCAAATCTTTCTCTCTATCTCTCTCCTATCACATGGGTCCCCTCCTTTCTTTCTCTCTATCTCTTTCCTCTCCAAAAATTGTCTAGGAGTCCGTGAAATTAAAAGTGTCACAACTAATAAAAAACGGAGGAAGTATATTATTCATAGTTCACCATATATATAACTCTTTCATAATGTCATAGTTATAAAAATATAAGTTTCATAATTTCAATACTCATTATTCATTTAATAAATAATCATACTTTTAGAGGTGATAACTTATGTTCTTAACTTAAAACATATATTCTCGTATTATCCATCATTCAAAGATTATAAGTTTTCATAATTTACTTAAATATAATTAATTTAATCAAGAGATATAAATTAGATCGTGTAATTTCACATTAACAGATAAGGTTTTATTAAATCTTACTTCATAAAACATCATACTGAACATATCTCATAAATTCCATACTTTATATATAATATTTAATTTACATAACTCATATCATCATATATATATCATATACATTTGTAATAAATAATAATCATACCCCATAGATAAGAATTTCGATTCTTAAATATAACATATTTCATTATCATTCATATTATAAAACCATTCAATATACCTTCACAATGTTATATAAATCGTACGTAATAAAACATTATAAATTACTTAAATAATTAGTTAAAGATAAAACGACATTTAAACAGGTCATTAATTTCCATAACTTGACTAATAAATTCATGAACTTTAATCATATAATGCCATAAACATATATAATTAAAACATAACTAATAACAATTTCACATTTCATATACGAGCATTCATATAATCACATTTTCACATACGGGCATTCATACAATGCTGGACATAAAGGTTACCTCGATCGTCTAATCCCAAAATATCATCATAGCTCCAAGAGCGTCATCTTTAGGCCTTTCGAATTCCCACATTCCGTTTAACGCTCCAAAATACACCAATAAAATAATAATTAGCATCAACTCAACTTATTACGACATTTCCTTAATGACCCACTTTTCGGAAATCTTAACTTAAAACATTATTCTTAAAACTCATTATATATTTAAAATGGCATTTTCATAAATTAGATAAATAATAATTTCATTAACTAATTTTGTAAAATAATTTATCACTTCAATTGGGCTTTCAATAATTAGAGTAGCAAAATGGTTTTATACCTTGAGAAGTCAACTTTTGACTTCTTGGCTTTAGGATTACTGATTCTTAAAATAAGAATCAGTAGCTTTGAACCAAAAACGAACACAAAGAGAAACAGAGGAGGGAAAGCGGGCTGGGTCATCGAAGCTGGCGGTGTGAGGTGGCCGGTGTTGGAAGCGGCGTTGGGTGTCCCTGGGTGGCGGGAATGATGGTGGTGGTGGCAGCTTGTGCGGCGTGGTTGTGGTGGTGCTGCTGCGTGGCAGCAGCGTGAGAGGGAGAGAGGAAGAGAGGGAGTGTGCGGGACGGAGGAAACAGGGGAGGGCTGCTGTGCGGGTTGCGGGTGGCGCACAGACGGTGGCGGGAAAGGTTGGTGGTGGTTCAGGCTTCACCAATGGTGGTGGGTCTGGTGGTTTGTCACGGTGGTGCCGGGAAGAGCAGAGAAAAGTTTTCTCTTTAGATTTTCTGATTTATTTTTGCTTGCTAAACTCTACTCTAATTAAAGCTTTAAGTTTTGGGAAATGGTTATGGTGAGGCTATGACTCCATTAATGGAGTTTAACAGAAAAGAGAAGAAGATGGAGGAAGAAGAGAAGGTTTGTTGCTGCTTGTTGTGTTTTGGGCAGCTGAACATGGCTATTTATAGCCATTGTTAGGCCTTCTAGAAGCTCCAAAACAGGGAGCTATTTGCTGGTTTTGTCATAAAACCATGGGTGAAGCTTGTTTTGGTTGATAACCATGGATTGAGCTTTACCATGGTTTGAAGGAGAAGAAGGAAGTAAGCAGTAAAGAGAGAAGAGAGGGGCGTGAGAGTTGTGGAGAAGATGGGTTGGGTTTAGCTGATTAATGGGTAATGGGTTTGTGGCTTTGGATAATTAAAATTGGGCTTTTAGGTGTTGATAGTTTACTAGCTTGATTATTAATTGCCCAACTAGTTGAACATCACATTTTCGAAAATTGAAATCCTTTAAAACTTAATAATAATAATAATAATAATAATAATAATAATAGTGATAATAATAACTTCAAAATATTTACATTAAACTCTTTTATAATCTTTTTAAACGTTTAAAAACAAAATTGAAAATAATAGTAATTAAATCGCAATATTTTAAATTAGTACTCATTTAAGCTAATAATATAATTAATTAAGCTTTCGAAAAGTCGGGGTGTTACAGATAGCCTTACTAGGGAACTAGCCAATAGCAAGAAGAGTCAAGAAGAGCCATCCTCCTCCTTACCAGTTAGCACAGCTGGCAGAAGAGAGGAACAAGTTAATTAAAGAGACTGATGAAGCCATGGAGCGGGTTTCACCCTCCACTTGGGCCTTATGCAGGCCATAATAATTTCCTCAAAAGCAAGGTCCAGAGATGGACTTGTTAAGGGTTGTCATAGAGCGATCCGAAGACTCCTAATGTTAGAACTAGTTATAGAATTACAAAAACTCCCCACTGACCTACAGAACATAATTATGGGAAAGATGAAGGATAATGACTTTAGAGCATGGTATGCTCTTGTAGCAGGAAAAGTATATCAATACTACGACGTATATGATTTATGGGGATCATGGATGCGTCAATTCGATAACTCTGGAATTTGCTATAGAAGTCTTTCGATGCTTCCTATAGAAGGGGAGATTCCTCCATGCACCCAAGAAATTCGTAAAGCTTGGGATTATGGAATGGTTCGATCTTTAAGTTATCCTTTAAATTGGAATGAAGAATTTCCGGCCATCAACTTTACGAAGTTTCAACAATATGTAATCAGAAGAGCCTACAAGTTTGCTATCGAAAACAGAACATTTGGTTACGACCATGAAATCTATAGTGCCTGTATTGAAGTATCCGAAGGAAAGATAAAAGTCCCGCATTTTCTAATAATATTTGGAGCAGCCAGATACAGATTAAAGGATCCAATTTGTCGAAAGCAGCAAAAGATAAAAAATCCGGTAGAAGCAAGAGCAATGAGATTCTTTTACATTTCACAAGTCATCAATCAGCTTCTTAAAAAAACCAGATATAATTATCCTCCATAGAGGAAGAACTACGGTGGCCATACACGACGAAATGAAAAAATATTTTGAAGAAGCCATTAATCATAATGAATCAGTCCACGAATATTTAGAACAAGTAGAGGCTGGCAAGTTCCTATCTCTAGAAGGGCAAGACTATCTATTAGATATTTTTCTGACTTGGGATGATGATTATACAGTTTCCTACTATAACAGTATCTTTGCTGATAACCAAAATTTAGAATCCAATGTTGGAGATGAGGGAATGGACAATATAATGATGGAGTAGGCCCCACCAAATCAGCAAAAGTAAGTGGATGAGATATTAACACATGCGAATCTGAGTCAGCTTGTCTTTTTCTATTTTGTTTGATTGGTTTGCTTTTGTAAAAGAAAGATGCCCTTAGCATCTCTTCTGATTTAGGGTATCTTATGTAAGAGCCCTCAACTATATAAAGGGCAGTAAGGTGTAAGTGTAAGGTAGAGTTTTTCAGAAAGAGAAAGAAACTCACTAGAGAAGCAACATTGCTCTAAGAGAGAGATTGACACCTCCATCACTCTAAAAGCAACGCAACTCTAGATAGTCTCATGAGTGTTTGAATGTTTGTAAGATGTTTGAGTGTTTAAATATTGTATTCTTTCTACATTAATAAAAGTTTTTCTTTCAGAAGGGAACGTTATCCATTCGAACCTTGTATCTCAAATAAACTATTTTCTTGTTTAAAATCTCATTATTAAACATAATCTAGTTAGAGACTACGGTCTGAGGTAGGAAACGAAACAGATCTGTGTTGTGCCTGATCTAAGGAAGGTTTGGTCGAGGTTAGCCACCTTGCTAAAGCCGGAAGCTGAGAACGCCGGAGGATCCAGTACCAACTAAGTTCAGGTATCGGTCAAAACTCTCTATCCAGTTTATTACGAAGTATGGTGGGCTTGTAAGCATAGCAAATAATTTATTTAAGATACAAGTAGTAGAACTGTGGTGACTAGTACCACTAAAAGTCATTAAGAGATAAATATAATAATTAATTTAGATTAACTGCATGCTAATACTATTTCCTATCTGTGTCATATGGTATGTTCTATTACTACTATATTCAGTTTGGTACATAATCAAGTTGATTAGAATCGAATAAAAATAGCTTTAGCATAACAAGGACTAAAAAGCAATAAAACAAAGTTCAAGAGTTCAACCATAATAAAAGTGGTGAGGTGGACAGTAGATTGGGAAATACTTTCAAAGCAACCCTAAAGTGGGAAATATTTCATGGCTTAGCATTATATAGGGAAAAAATTCAAATAACGTGAATTGTGAGAAGTACATTAAATGTACAATGGAATACGTTAGACACTCTTAGACGGCCACAAAGCAAATAGAATTGTGAAGAGTATCATACACTAACATTACTTTACTAATTGATCTGGCGCGATCTAAAAATCAATCGTGACAAAGATGGACATATTTATCTTAATAAACTCAGAATCTGCATGAAAGTCGAATGAATAACAATTCATCACTAATTCATCACTCGAATATTTCTTCATATGAACAACCTTTTGATCACCTATGCAAGATATTATCATGTTATGTATCCTGTATGCCCTTCTGTTGTATTCTATAAGCATCAAACAGCAAAAGTACACTGTCACTCTGTCAGTACAAATGAAGATATCAAAATTTGCTTCAGTAACATTCTTATATGATTGCCAATGATAATTATTAATCCAAAATTTGATAAACAAAAGAAGGTATTAAAACAAGGGGGGAGAGTAGCTACACAATTGTTGGTAAACTTTCAAATGAAACATAGTGTGCTAGCTAATCAAATAAAAACTTCTCAGAATTACATTTTATGATTGTAACAAGACGCGAAACCAAACATGTGTAGATAAAGCAGAAAATATCTTATGCAATCGTTCTATATAGCCAATTACTCCCTCTGTTCCACAAATTTTTTCCCACTTCTTGAATATATGTGAGGTATAAAATAATGAAATGGGAAGAACTTTGTGGGACGGAGGGAGTACTTGTTAACAACGTACCCCAGCTATATATCTATCCATCAAATCATCAAGCAGACCATATACCTCGCCAATCTCGAGCATCTTTATATCTTTACTATGTAGATCACAGGGAAGATAAATTGCGACCATCCCATCACATCCGACTAGAATTTCCCGTCCATCCTTTGAATAAGCATAGAGACGCGGAACAATTAACATTGACCTCCCAACCTCATTACATACACCTAGATTAAGTGAAAGTTGAACAATTTTAGTCCATGATTCTTGTACACCGTACTCCCTCATAATCCATATGTCTATGTATGGGGTCTACCTAGCAGACCTCCAGCTGGCAGCAGCCTGCCACTCCACGTCAGAGCGCCTGGAGCAGAGCAGACCTCCTCAGGCAGACCTCTCCGGACATAACCTCTAGGCTGGAGTTTAATGAAGGCTTCGTTCCACCTTGGACCACTTCCAAAGAGGCCCACTCACTTTACTATGTCAGTTGCAAGTCCATGTCTCATATAAATACCCATGCCCATGCATGGGTAAGGTACGTTCAATCAAACACTCACAAAATACTTGCACTTGATACTCGTTTTCTCTCTACTAGAGATCTTGTGCTCAACTTGGACTGACTTAGGCATCGGAGAGGCGATCCTCGGAACCACCCCCGAGGTTTATCCTTGTTTTGCAGGTAACCACCACCACGAAGGACGTTTGGGAGCCACGATTCCACCAAGTATCCACCACCACATACACTGTTGCTGTCTTGGACAGAAACAATTTGGCGCTAGAAGGAGGGGAAGAGTAGAAAAGCCCAATCTACAACTTCGCAATGGTGGTTCCAACCTCAGAAACGCTCGGTTCCGACAGTTCAGGAGGAGAAAGCAACTCTGCACTGAGAGAAACAAACACGGGATCAACAAGAAGGGGTAGTGCTGCTACCACCAGATCAGGCAGGAGGGAAAACACCATCACCCCTCACCGTGAAACCAGGCAGACCCCACAGCCAAGCAGCTTAGTGGTCATGCCCACACCGGAGCAACTTCAAGCAGCTTTTCAAGTGCTGCAGTCTGCTCAACAGTTTATGCAAACTGTTGGAAGCCAACCTGCTCGAAAGAGAAAAAGAACCGGAACACACGATTCAGTTCGAAGGCACCTGCGGCTGTCATCTGAAGAGGAGGCAGCCACGGCAGACCCCTTATGCGGGTACAATATGACGAACATTACACCCACCCCGACGTCGGAGTATGGCCTATCTAGCCGCTCTGGACCCGGGTACATCAGGAGGGGCTGGCAGGAAGCAGAGTAGGATACTGAAATAATGCAGCAAGATCATCCCAGTATGTTCAAAGAACAGACACCCACAGGGTATACGGCAGGCTCAAGTCGGAGATCTGTCCACAGAGGAAGTCCAAGGGGCGTGGCCCAGAATGTCCAGCCGCGACCCAGAACCAGGTACAACTCAGGAGCTGAAGAGGCCCTGTCTGCGCCTGGTGGCGGAACGGTCAGAAGGCATGTCAGCCTGAGATTAGGAACAATACCAGAGGAGGGCTCTGGCGATAATGGAGCCCCCACAGACCTCAGAGGACTCATAGCCCATAGAGTCAACTCCAGACCCATTGTGGTCTCACCTGCAGAGGAGATTAGATCTCCTTCCAAGTCTCCCTTCACACCTGAAATCATTGCGGCCAGGGTGTCAAAAGCGAAGCTCCCGTCCAATCTCAAGTTCGAAGGGGAGGGAGACCCAAAGGAGCATGTGGCAGCCTTTGAGACCCACATGGAACTAGGAAATTACAATGAGGCCACATGGTGCAGACACTTCCCTGCCACTCTGACAGGGATAGCACAAACCTGGTTCAGGACTATTCCCCAGGGAACGATTGCTAACTTTGATGAACTGAAGAAGAGATTCAAAGAGCATTTCGTTAGCGGAAGCAGGAGGAACAAATCCACACCCGAGCTGCTATTGCTGAAGCAGACTCAGAATGAAAGCTTGCGGGATTTCATAGGGAGGTTCAACAAAGAGCTGGTGCATATCCCAGAGCTGGAGCAGAAGCTCGCTCTGCACGCTCTGAGGAACGCCCTACCCCACACCAGTAAATTCAGAGATGATCTTAAATGGATCACCATGAAAGAACTCAGCGAGGCCCTGGCCCTGGCAGAAAAATACATAGCCGTCGAAGATTTCAACAAAGCATCGACACACGGAGCAGAAACAGGCAGACCTGCTATACAGGGTACCAGGCAGAATGAGCACCAGTTCATGGGAGGCAGACTGAATTTTGGAGGCCCCAGGCCCCATCAGAGCAGAGGGAGAGAAAAACAAAAAGAAGCAGAGAGAGAAGCAGACCGGCTGAAGGCCCAAGAGAAATATAACAACTATAGCAACCTCAGCGCGCCAAGGGCTGAGATCTTTCTGACCCACAGAGATGACAGCAGGTGGCACAGACCACCACCCACCAAGAAGAGAAGCCTAGGCTCAAACATGGCAGAGTTCTGCGCTTTCCATGAGACGCCGGGCCACAATACAGAAGACTGCATAAGCCTGAAAAACGATCTGGAAAGCCTGATCAGACGAGGCTACTTCAAAGAGTACCTCGCCTGGAATCAGGGGATCAAGGAGAAGGAGCAACAGAGCGAAGGGCAGACACTGCAGGACAAGCGAGCAGAGATCAAGGAAGGGAAAAAGAAGACGGTATACGTCATATTTGGCAGCTCTAGCTCGATAGGGGGAGAGAGGGCTCACCTAAGGCAACTCACCCACCCCAACCTCTACTCCATCAACCAGGCAGAGCTGAGCCCAGATCTACCAAACATGACCTTCACAGCAGAAGACTGCAAAGGCATCAGCTTCCCGCACTCTGACCCTCTTGTGGTCACTCTGGAGATTAGCAGGATAGATGTACGAAGAATACTGGTAGATGGAGGGAGCGCCGTGAATATCCTTTATGAGGATACCTTCGATAAAATGGAGCTAGATCGTTCAATGCTGAAGCAAGGAGGAACTCCAATCGTCGGATTCACGGGGAATTCCATCATCCCAGAGGGGAAGATACATCTGACAGTGACCACAGAGGGGCAGAACGGAGTGAAGAGAGCAGTAGTACAAGAGTTTCTGGTGGTAGACCTCCCGTCACCATACAACGCTCTGATGGGAAGGAAGTTCATCGAGGCAGTACAGGGAATCCCGTCAACCCATCATCAGACCATGCTTTTCTTAAGCAGTACTGGAGAAGTGGGCAGACTGAAGGGAGACCAGAGAGCAGCTAGGTCATGCAATCTGACCAGACCATCACTGTGCTGACAAAACGCCCATGAATGAAAGGCCTTTGAGCCACCCTTTGTCCACCACTCTCCATTTCGCATTAAACCCCCGTCCCCTTATCAATTCTTTATGAAAAACAAAATGCCAAAATCAGATAGACCCTTAGCAGACTGAGAAAAAATACCACAGTCTGGCAAAAGAAAACAGGGTCTGAGTCAGACTGAAGGCTAAAGAGGCTCTTCAGACACAAAAGTAAACTATATAATGAAGAAAGGAGTCGGCCAAAAGGTTAACTCTGTCCAAGAGCCCCTGAGGCCCGCAGAGTGATCGGATGCCGACTCGACTTACCGATGTCATAGACCTCTACCTCTAAACCTGCGGGGCCGAAGGCCCAAAAAGCAGCAAGGATAAGTCATAGACACCTAAGGCTAATGGGGACGCGAGAGTTCCTAAGAACCAAAGCGTACCCCGACACGAAAAAGATGGCAGAAGGAGCTAAAGGGCGAACCCCAAAACTCCCAGAATCATCATGACTTAGGGCGTCAAAATACCTCCTCTGCTCTGCTGTTGTTGAATCTTTGTCATACATAAGGCAGAGCAGAAGAGTAAAGGGCCCCTAAAGTCCCAGCTCTGAGCAAATCTCACCGGCCACCAAGCCAAGTAAACAAAAACGCCCGAATATATTTGCTTGATGGCACGGCAGACTCATCATCAGAGCAGAACGCAAGTACTTAGCAGAAATAACAAAACTTGGTATGCATCAAATAGAAAGCACAAAAGTCAACAGAAGAACGCAACTCGCATTGCAGGAAAAATAATTGAATCTTACATAAGAAGATCTGGCTATAAGCCAAATCAGAGTGCTACATAGTACTACAACAACGGCGGCTACCTAATCAAAAGAAGGGAGCAAATACAGATGAAAAGGAAATGTTTGACTATTTAGTTACAAATATTACAAGATAAGTCAATTAGGATATCATCGGAGGGCAAAAACGGAGGACTGCAATCAGTTCAGCACAGGCTCCCAGCTCACCTACCTCAGCAGCTCAGACAGGAGTCACAAGAAGACTGAGGCGAAGCATGAGATAGCCGCCCGAGTTCCTATTGCTTAGGAACGGAGCTGCCATCCTTTGCAGAGCTCCCATCAACTTGCTGCTCTGAAGATTCTCCCTCTGAAGGCAGAGAGTAGAGCAACTCCAGATCTCTGAGCTCCTGAGTCACCGGAGGTCGCATATGCACTTGAATGGCATAGGCGTCCTCAAAGGCATCCCAGTTGAAAGAGGGCTGCAAATGCCAGAGAACCCTGCGGACCGCAACTTTGCAGTCCTCCCAGTACTTGTTCCCAAACGCCTCCTCCATCTGTGCAGCCCGGGCAGCCTCCTCCGCCAGCAGCTGGGCCTCTTTCTGCTTTAGGGCTACCTCAGCCTCCTTAGCCTGCTGAGCCTCCCTCTCAGAAAGCAACTTGGAGAACTCTGCCCCTAGCTCCTCCTCCTTCTGTCTTAGAGCTGCCTCAGCCTCCTTGGCTTGCAGAGCCAATTTAGCAGAGCAGCCTTCATGATCAGCCCGTATAGCAGAGAGCTGACCCCTGAGCTGCTCCTGCTCCTTCAACGCTGCCTGCAGCCGGGCCTCGGAGGTCTTCAGCTTAGTCTCCACTGTCGAAGCACGAGACAACGCCTCACTAAGCTGAGAAGAGAGGCGGGAATGCTCAGCCGCGATAGCCTCTGCTTGCGCCGCCTGACCCTCCATGCATTGGTTGATGGTCCGCAAGGTGTCGCGCTCCACAATCAGAGCATCCCTCTCCTCCTCAGTTTCGCGGCAGGTGGACACAATCAGAGAGTTCTGGGATTTCAGCTTGGCATACTCTGCTCTCTGCTGTGCTACCTGAGCCTTAAGCTGCTGCAGTTCAGGGAGATCTGCCTCATGTCTACCCAGCCCTACAGCATGGCAGAACTCCCCAATGAAGGCGCCGGCCCGTGCAGCCTGTAATCAAGGAAAAAGCAGATCAGAAAGAAATCTTAATGTCATAAACAGATGACTGTAAAAAGGACAGACAACTCACCAGGGGGACATCTTGAACAGCATAGTCCGGTGAGAAGCGACTTGCCAGAAGCTTCAACCACTCACTGGGATCAGGGAAGGCCACGGACATCTGCTCCCGCCCCTGAGCCTCGTGCTGGTCGTCCGCCGATTCCCTCTGCAGAGAACCTGAGCCAAAAGAAAGTCCAGTCAGTTCCACAGAAGGGAAAAGGCCGGAGCTAAGACCAGGTAAGGGATACACACCTTTGGTGGCGACGTCGTCCTCAACAACAACGATCCGAGGGGAGTCAGCAGGGAGACGAGTCTTCTTCTGAGGAGGAGCTCCTTCCTCACTCTGCCTCTCTGCTGACCTCTTCTGGGAATGAGAAGAGACCTCAGGCTCAGCCGTAGTCTGCTGAGCACCCTCTGCAAGGGGTTTAAGCTGGCCCGCAGTGGGAGCAGAGGTCTGAAGAGCCGCAGCAGACTGCACCTTCCTAGCCCTCAATTGCTGCTGAAGAAAATAAAAGGTAAAAAATGCCGTCAACAAAGTAAGGCACAGAACGAATTGACTCTACAAGAGGGAAGAGAGGAAAAGGAAACACTAACCACACGCGCCAGATCCTCAGGAGTAGGGGCAAGGACCTGCTTAAAGCCTCTGGGAGGAGGAGGAGCAGCCTTCCTACCAGGAGGAGTAGGCCTCTGGATAGGAGGAGTAGACTTCTGGACAGGGGGAGACAAGACAGTCTCCACCACTGGGACGGAAGCCAAGCTCTGCTGCTCCACCCTCTCATGCTGGAGAGGCTCCACCGTCTCCTGGTTAGTCTGAAAGGGCGTAGGGACGGCCTTCCCAGCAGAACCTATCATATTAAAATAAAAACAGGGAAATCAAGAAGGTGCAGGTAAAAAGAAACCGATAAAAAAGAGCAGTTTGGGTCTGAAGAAGACAGCTACCTGACTGGCCCTCACTCTGATCCTCAGCAGACTGAGTCGTGACAGTCTTAGCAGCCTCCGCCCCCGTCCTGTCAAACTCTGTCATGGCTCGATGGGACTCCTGACCAGCTTCATCAGGCTGAGCATAACCACCCACTGGAGTAGGTTCTTTCTCCGTCCTGTCAAACTCTCTCATGGCTCGATGGGACTCCTGACCAGCTTCATCAGGCTGAGCAGAACCACCCACTGGAGTAGGTTCTTTCTCCGTCCTGTCAAACTCTGTCGCCGCTTGGTCAGGCCCTCCCATGGGCACATCCTCCACCACAGGCGGTTCTGAAAGTAAAAAGAGAAAATGAGAAGCTGGTCAGAATGCACACAAGCAGAAAGAATACCTTGGGGTTCATCATAAGTAATACCTGGTTGCGCAGGAGGAAGCTGTTGCAGGGGCTCAACAATCAGAACAGTCCCTTGCAGAGTGCTGGCCCCCTCTGCAGATCCACCAACATCATCGTCTCCCGGCAGATGCACAGCACGCCGGGAACGATGGATCTGCAGAGGAACAGCCGCCGCCTCCTCCTCGTCATCAGATTGAATCTCTGTGACAGTGGCAGAGGGGCCCCCTTGCGGCCGGGACGTCCCAGTAAACCTATCCACAAGTTCCGGGCGCTTGGTCCGGAGGGAAGGATGGTCCAAGGAGGTAGTGTTAATCTCCCTGATGAAGTCAGGGACGGTGTAGGTCCCTGGGTCAGGTACCGGACGATACCTGCGACATACTGAAGACTGACTCAAACCCAGCTCCCAAGGAATGGCAGACCCCAGAGTCTCTGTAATATTAGAATACTCGTTAGCTACAGCAAGTCAGAATGCAGAAGGAAAATAACGGAAAGGGGCAGAACACGCCCGCCAGCTCAAAACCCACCCTTAATCACTTGGCGAACAAACTGTCTGCACGGAGCTGCAGCACAGTACAAACAATGAATCACAGCAGAATGGAAAATGAGAAGCAGAGTTAAGAGTTGGCAGAGCGCTTACCCGTAGTATAATCAGGGGACAGATGGCCTATCCTCAGGAAGGCATTTTGACAAATCACATAGTGATGCGGTAACCAGTACTTGGGAAGAAACTGCTTCCCGGCAGTAACCTTGGATCTGGACTTGAAGTAGTCGTAAGCTACCCTCTCGTCCCAGTTCAGCACATTCGGGTCCAACTGCCTCTGGAAGTTAGGCTCCACAGGGCGCAGAGGGGCCCTAAATTGATAAGGGTGCCCTTCCTCCGTCGGTACCCTAACAAAGACAAAACTATCCCGCCAATCTTTCAGACTGAGATCGACGGGATAGACCGTCAGATGATTGGCCCGCACCGAGCCGGTGAAAAAGCTATACTCCCCCTGCCTCTTAAAGTAAAACAGGCATTGAAAGAGTTTCATGGTGAGGGGGAAGCCTAGAGCTTCACAAACCCAAATAAACCCCAGAATCTTCTTCAGAGACTGGGGATTGACTTGGCAGAGAGCCATACGATACCGGCAGAGAACACACTCCAAGAACCAGTGGATGGGGAATCTAAGCCCGAACTCCAGCTGCTTCATATAAACAGCAGTGTACCCCTCTGGTACATCTGCCAGGCTCTGACCCTCTCGGGGAAGCACTACCCAAGACCCGCGAAGCGGCTTGATCTCCGCAGCAATCTCAAGGTAGTATGCAGCATGCGCCCGTTTGAACGCTTCTGCAGATTTCTTCGCCAAATAAGGCTTACCCTTGCTGTCGTAAAGGGCAAGACTCCGCATCTCATGGTCGATGTACTTCCATTTGACTGCGGGCAGAGTGGGCTTAAACTTGTAGTTGGGAGGAAATCTGTTGGTTTCAGGACCCAACACCTCCTTACGAAGACCGTCCCAGGGGTCAAAGATCTCCCATTCCTCCGGAACCACCTCGTCCTTACACCGAGGCAGATCCGACTTTAAAAACGGGGACTGAGTGTCCACCGGATAAGGCTCATCCGGCTCGGACGAAGAGGTAGATACCACATCCTTCCCACGGGAAGCAGCAGATTGAGAAGTAGACATCCTACACAACACAAGAAACAGACGACAGCACATCAGACTTGCAGTCACCACACAAGACAGTCTGGCACCTCAGACCTACAGACTGAGCTAGCAGACTGGGGGGCAAGGATGTGTATGGTATGTAAAGATCAGAAATAGCCAAGAAGGATGTGTATGGTATGTAAAGATCAGAAATAGCCAAGAAATAGGATATTTTCTTGCAAATAACGCAGACAAAACAATGAAGACACATCGCAGGCTTACAACCCAGCAAGTAAAGAGGATAACAGGGTAAACAAAGCAAACCCTAAAAATCTTAAATGTCAACAGTAGAGCAGAACTCAGCTGAAGAAGCAGAGCAGAGCCTACCAACCACAGCAGATTCCTGCTGAAGAAGCAGGACAGAGCCTATCATTCAGAGCGGCAGAACGGAAACGAAACAACACCAAACAGATCTATGAAACAAAGAAGTAAACAATCGCATCTGTAGACCAAAGGAAAGAAACCCTAACCTCAAAAACACAGGCAAATAAATGCGTACAGAAGGAAAAAGGGGGAGAAATCCATAAACACAGAAAAGATCACATCAAAACCATCCAAGAAGGAAAAAACCAAAAGTAGATCTAGGAAAAGGAGTTTACCTAGATGGAGAGCAGAAGACGCCAAGGAAGAGAAGACGAAAGCCACAAACGCAACAGTATCAATTAATCTCCAAACGCAGACAGATCCCAGGATAATCAAGAGAAATCACTCGAAAATGGCTAGGACGAAAAGAAATTCTCGAAGAACAACAAGAAAGTTTGAAAGCAAAGAGTTCGAAGGAAAGGAAACTGAAAAGTTTCACAAAAGGTCGATTCAGCCTTTAAATAAGCATAATTCGTCCACTCAGCACCAACTTATCATCATTACATTCCTTGGGAACCCAAAGAGTCACATCA
The DNA here is from genome assembly GCA_947645195.1 of Patellifolia procumbens. Classification (NCBI taxonomy): domain Eukaryota; kingdom Viridiplantae; phylum Streptophyta; class Magnoliopsida; order Caryophyllales; family Amaranthaceae; genus Patellifolia; species Patellifolia procumbens. The sequence goes on from CANSGD010000914.1 coordinate 72,813, forward strand.
ATTCAATTCAATTCAAAATGAATTAATGACCCTTACTCAACACCCCAACCAAATGGGCGGGAAAAATGGAAGCATTCTGGAGTTTGTGAAGAGCAGCTCACAGACAGCCACGTATCATTCCTCGAAGAGCAGAACGCCAGAACAAAAACAAATGCACCCAACATATTGCAATCTGCAAATACTGGGTCCGGGGGGCAAATTGTATGGGGTCTACCTAGCAGACCTCCAGCTGGCAGCAACCTGCCACTCCACGTCAGAGCGCCTGGAGCAGAGCAGACCTCCTCAGGCAGACCGCTCCGGACATAGCCTTCAGGCTGGAGTTTAATGAAGGCCTCGTTCCACCTTGGCCCACTTTCAAAGAGGCCCACTCACTTTACTAGGTCAGTTACAAGTCCATGTCTCATATAAATACCCATGCCCATGCATGGGTAAGGTACGTTCAATCAAACACTCACAAAATACTTGCACTTGATACTCGTTTTCTCTCTACTAGAGATCTTGTGCTCAATTTGGACTGACTTAGGCATCGGAGAGGCGATCTTCGGAACCACCCCCGAGGTTTCTCCTTGTTTTGCAGGTAACCACCAGCACGAAGGACGTTTGGGAGCCACGATTCCACCAAGTACCCACCACCACATTCACTGTTGCTGTCTTGGACAGAAACAGTCTATATTGAACTCACATTTAAAAAGTTCAAGAGGTAATGTAGAACTAACCAAATGCAAACATCCCCTTAAATCAGCCAACCTCCTACATGTAATTTCTGCCAAACCATTGTCATCATGGGGTTGTAGTACCTCACGATATATTTCGGTTTCGAGGTCAAAACTTTTTATCATTTTCGAACATGAAGATATATAATTAGTTAGCCAATGCAACGCGTTATTAGAGAAAACCAATGGTAAATCAGGATTTATATAACTTGTCCTAGGAGGAGGCCCTAGGACTTTCCATGAATCGGCCTTCAAGCTATAAACATAAGATTCCTTGGGGTAGATCAAATCATCGAGCTCTTCGTTTTTAAAAAAACATAAAATCTTATAATCGTCGCTCATACAATCATAACCAAATCCAACCATGTAGGAAAAGCAGGGACAAGTCGGGATCACGATAGGTTCGATCATCTTATAGTCACTGGTAGCTCGATTATAAACCCAAAACTTTATAGAATTGAAACGTAAATGTTCAAGCGAATCATAAGAAGGATTATATTTATACCTAAATTTTTGGAGGAAGCAAAAATATTCATTGCAACAACTAACAAACTTGAGTTCAAACACAAATTTACTGGGTACAAACTTAGGAACACAATATGGAGTTAGTAGCTTCTCAACCTTTTCAGCACTATAGAAATCAAATGGTAGAAGAGACACGTAATCACGATGACGATATAGTAGGAGAAGAACTTTCGAACTCAAACTCAAACTCAAATTCAACCGAATATCTTCAACAACTTGGTTAATAAACTTAGGGTTGTTGATTTCGTCGTGCCAACATTTACAAACACATTGACAACAAACAAGTGTTTTAATAGGGAGCCTCGAGAGAATATTAGACTCCAATTCTAACGGAAGGCGGTCACTACTATAACATGTTACAACTTTATTCACTTTTGGAAATTTTGCCTTAAAGGGCACGTTACTGTGTCGTTTAGGCCTCCACGGGGTGGCATTTGGATTGAGTTGAGATCGTGTCGATTGGCCACGTCCTAGAGGGGCTAGGCCAAGGGATGGAGGCGTAGCGTATCGAGTTGGTTGAGCTTGGACAAGTAGTTCGGGCGGTGGTGGGACGAGAAATGGTGGTGGTGGTGGTGGCGGCTGTGGTGGTGGCGGCTGTGGTATTGGGAAGAATTGGTTATCCATAGATTCCATAGTAGATGAATGCATGAATCAATAGAATGAGTGATCAAGAGAGAATAATATAGGCAACATGTAATAGGGTTTTTGTTAGAGGATATTGGACCATAGGTCTATATCTATGGGCAAGGCCCATTAGGTTAAATTTATTAGGTTAAGTTTATGTTATGCTCTCTTTATAAGTAATGCAATTGTAATTAATCCCAACAGATCAATATTATAATTCCTATTATTCTCTCTCCCACACAAACTTATCATGGTATCAAGAGCAGGTTAGATTTTGGTATTGTCTACAAAAAAAAAATCTCCCTGTCGGTAGGTTAGAAAATTAAACCTACCGGCGGGATTCATGAAGTTTGTTTTTTTAATTTCCGTTGCGTGGTTTTATTGTGTTGGGAGACTACAGTTTATGTGATCTTGGTGTTACTATTCTTCTTTTCTTCAAAAATTTGGTATTTTTTTTCAGATCTGTTTCAAAACTAAAAAAAAATTTCTTTCAAATTATCGATGATGATCATTTGATATCACGTATTTATATAGAGTTTTTCTCCCTTATTTACAAGCTAATTTGTGCGTCATTGGAGCTCTTGGGAGCTATTTTTGCTAACTATCGTATGTAGTTGTGGTTTCGTGTTTTATATTGAATTGCAGGTTTTACGGAGTTTTCTCCTTATTCCCGAGCCTTTTGGAAGCAACCACGGCTTTACGAGATGTTACGAGGCACGTAGGATGGCTCACGAGCTTTATGGATAGTTTAGGAGGTCCCAAGACCCCTAAACGTGAAGATTAGAGAGCCAAAGAGTCAAATGAGGTTTCCGTGCACTGATCGGGCAGAAATGGCCCGATCGGGCGAAATATTATGATCGGGTACGAAAGTTGCGGACCCGATCGGGCAAGGCATGCCCGATCAGATCGGGCGAGAACACATGTGCCCAGACCCGATCGGGCACCTACCGCCCGATCCCATCGGGTCTAGTGTTGCTAGGTCTTATTGGGACGCTGCGGAGGAGGCGAGCTTGCTGGCACTTTTTGTCGCCAGACCTGATCGGGTGACTACCGCCCGACCCGATCGGGTGGGCCGTTTTCTCGCCTTATTGCTGCGCTGTTGCTGCCAGAGCCCAGAAGTAAAGTTGGGAGAATTTGTATGTGGACCCGATCGGGTACTGTGCTCGGGCCCGATCGGGTCTGGTGCTTTAATCGCGTTTTTTCACTTTTTGTTTCCGTTTTTAGTGAACTTGAGGGGTATTATAAATACCTTTTCCTCATTATCTTTCATGGATCTTTTATTCATCTTTCATTAGGTTTTAGACTAGTTTTATTCTTCATTGCTTTTAGTTTAATTCAAACACTTTAGATTAATTTAGAGGTGATCAAACCTATTTCGATTTCAATAAAAATTCCTGCTTTCCGTCAATTGGTACTCTTCTCTACTCTTAATCTCTTTAATTACTTTGATTGCTTAGTTTATTTATTTAATCGTTCATGATGCAATTATTAGGGTTTCATATTAGTTTTGTTGTTGTTAATTCGATTATGAGTGAGTAGTTCTCTATCTAGGGTGTTAGATAGGAAAGCCATGTTTATACCATGATTGTGATTTAGATTTCTATCAATTTCTAGGGCTTGATTAGGGTGATTGTGATGTGGTTTGTTCTTATTGAGTAATTAATGTCAGTGTACAATTTCATTGATTGCTTGTGGTTAATAGTTGTTTGCACAGATCCGTCTTACGACTAGAGGCCTAGGACACATCAGTAGTTCTGATTACGTTAGTGAACATACGGCGTATGTTGAACTATGAGCGTTGAGTCTTAACCATAGCTCAACATAGGCTCTAATCCCCCGACTCTTGACTTAGGTTTTGATAGTAGTTGACCCTATTTGATTGGTATAAGCATGGTGGACCGACCTAATACCCTAGACTTTTATTCCATAGTTTAATCCTCAATTTATTCAGTCTTCCGTAGTCTATTCCTTAGTTTAATAAATCCCTTTCTGATTTCATCTGGAGTAGCTGAATTGATTGATTATTGACTTAGAAACTCTGTCTCCCTGTGGATTCGACCCTACTTCCACTGACTACCTAGTTAGAGGTCCGTAGCTTTATTTTTGATTAGGTGACACGACTAAAACCTATCATCATTCCATCGAAAATTGTTCTTTTGTTTCTGTGATGATGTTCATTCCATCACAATTTTCACAAAAAATGGTTCTTTAGTCTCAATTTCAGATCTGTTTCATAACAGATTATGAGACATGTTTCGGCTCTCTGTGTGTCGTGAGACATGGATTTATTGGTTCTCCTTGTACCTTGAGACGAGGTTTTTTTTTTTCATCGAAGATTTGAAGAATTGAAGAATTGAAGAATTTATTAGGTTAAGTTTATGTTATGCTCTCTTTATAAGTAATGCAATTGTAATTAATCCCAACACATCAATATCATAATTCCTATTATTCTCTCTCTCACACAAATTTATCATGGTATCAAGAGCAGGTTAGATCTTGGTATTGTCTACAAAAATTTTCTCCTTGCCGGTAGGTTAGAAAATTAAACCTACCGGCGGGATTCATGAATTTTTTTATTTCCGCTGCGTGGTTTTATTGTGTTGGGAGACTAAAGTTTATGTGATCTTGGTGTTATTATTCTTCTTTTCTTCAAAAATTTGGTGTTTTTTTCTTTGGTATTCTGTTCAGATCTGTTTCAAAACAGATCAGTTTCTCACAAATTGTCGATGATGTTCATTCCATCGAAAATTTGTTTCTTGGTTTCTGTGATGATGTTCATTCCATCACAACTTTCACAAAAAAAATTGTTTCTTTCGTCTCAATTTCAGATCTGTTTAAAACAGATTGTGAGACATGTTTCGACTCTCCGTGTGTCGTGAGACATGGATTTTTGGGTTCTCCTTGTACCTTGAGACGAGGTTTGTTCTTGAAGAATTGAAGCATTGAAGATTTGAAGAATTGAAGAATTTGAGTTCGGTTTTTATTTTTTATTGGTGTTTTTTATTGTTATTTGTCCAATCGTAACGTTCGTCTTACTGCCGTTACGATTGCAAGGCCCATTAGGTTAAATTTATTAGGTTAAGTTTATGTTATGCTCTCTTTATAAGTAATGCAATTGTAATTAATCCCAACAGATCAATATTATAATTCCTATTATTCTCTCTCCCACACAAACTTATCAGTTTTCTTTTGTTGTAGTTGTATTGTACACAATATGATAGTGATACTAGGATTTTCTTTTGTAGTAGTTTGTTTTATTGGGTAGGGTTACCTTAGAAGGTACATCCGGTATCAAAACTTAATAAATAGAAAAAGAATAAAACTAGAGAAAAATAATTATAATTTACACGAGATTTGAGTGACGAGAGAGACAAAAAAATTAGAACTTAATCTAAAGAGAGAAAATAGGAAGATGATGATTTTTTTGATTTATTAATTAAAAAAAGCAAAAAAAAAACTGCCAAATAACGTATAAAAAAATATTTATCATCAGTTTTTTTAAAATTTTAAAAACTAAAAAAATACCTAGATTTTGTAACAAACTAACAACCCAGCCTTATCAGATTTTTATACTTTTTATTTAAAAAACAAAAATATCTTCACAAATGCCATTATGTATCTTCAACATTATTTTTTGTTGCTTCTTAAAATTCAAATATGTAACGTTGTTTATTTTGCTTTTCGCAAATGAAAAATTGTCATAAAAAGTCGACCATTTTAAAAAGTAAGTAATTTTTTGTTTAAACAGTACTCCCTCCGTTTTTATTTAATAAGGACACTTTGATATATAATCTATTCACAAGATACGCTTATGTTATCTATGTGTGGGAATATACATAGTCATTTGGGATCTTGTTTGATTAATGTGTAGATTTTTAATAGTATTAAATTTTCATAATTTTTATTCATGTGCACTTAGAGATATTCGTTATAAAAAAAAATTGATTTGTAAGTTTTTCTTGAGTTAATATAGAGATTGATTTCTCCTTACCAAAAAAAATAAATTACATGATGACTAATTTTAAATCATGCGTGATATGTCTAGGTTACACATTTACTTGTTATGATATGTGGTTTTGAATTTCATTACGATAATATTAAAAACTCGTGATAATTAATTTGTTTATTTTTTAAAAAATTGATGACTATAAAATTGCCCATCAAGTGGTTCCGCCATGATGGTATCTAAATCTATATAAGGTACGCTGTGGTAGAACATTGGAAATTTGTAACCAAATAAAAAGTTAGGGACTCACTCATTCAGATAAAACTTTAGTCACTATTTTCATCAAATAACAAAAGTATTTTCACCAACTCTTCTTTCACCTATCTTTTCAAAAAAATACTCACTCTAACCAAATAGCTTAACTATTAGATGTGTCTTGAAATAGCAGAAAAGAAGAGGAAAATCGATAAGCCTGGGCAGGCCAAGGAGCGTGTGGGCGGCAATCATGAGCCCGAGCGGGCTTATGCAAAGACAAGTTTCTGAGTTAGTTTGATGCTTAGTTCAGACGAGCTGACTTAGGCCCGGGCTGGCTATGTTACATTATTTGACATCAGAATTGTCTTGATTTGTTTCCTATCTATTCCTAACTTCTTATCATTATTTGTCAGAGGTTTTTTAGGGTTTTCTTGTATTTATAAAAGGAACCATTAGTTTCTCAATTAGGTTATGCCATTAGAAAGAATCCTGTTGGAACTCCTCTTGTTTTTTCTCATAGAAAAGCTCACGAATTCCCCATCGGTGGACTAACTCATATTGACTGGACCACGTAAATCATTAAATCTTTGTATTTTTACTTCATCTTCTTCTTTACTGTTTTTCTCTCTAATATTTCACTGTTGACTATTGTTCTGCACTATCAAACACATATACCACCATTTCACAACATTATCGCATGCAAGCCATGTATTGCGATAAGTGTAAGAGTATGAATATCGTGGGGCAAAGGAAATATCTCTTAGATGAAAGAATAACTTCATTAATTATTTATTTTAACCATGCATTAATAACATAATAGTAAAGAATTGATACAAAAAGTTGGAACAGAATTAGTATATAAAAGGGGTTTTAGCAAAATTAAGAGTAGTGAATTATAACATAATAGCACTTATATGATGTTACACAAGTTTTAAAAACAAGCTTTAAAAAAGATTAAAAAGCTTATTTTATAATGAAACATTATAATTGACACTGTCACTTTGTTAACAGTAGATATACTATTAAACAGAGAGGCAGGCAGGGCGCGGGTGGGGAGCTCGGGTTCCAAACCAAAACTGCTGCTAATCAAAACCATCAGTCTAATCTAATCCTCGTCGAGGTGTGTAGAATGCAGTATCAACGAAAACTTGGCCAAAAGTACACATGAAAACTCATAATCTCTCGGCCATTCGTGCAGTAACTGCACTGAGTTTTGAGCAAACCTTTCCAGCAGGAGACCCCAATATCAGGCTGCAGAGAGAATGCCTCGCTACGTTGATATTGGCAGAAGATCCCAAGATGCGAATATTTGAGTCTGCAATCACAATCCGTGTCCTCGTTGCATTTTCAATGGCAAACTTTGTTTTACCTCCTTTACCAGAAAGCCTTCCAGTAGCTCGCGATTTATGATCTCCTCGAAGTGTTTTAACTTCCTCAATGCCAAATTGCTCAACATAAAGTTCATCAACCCTCAAAAAGGCTACTGCATCTTTAACGTTAAACCCAAGAATAAACGCATGGACAAAATCAGCACACTTCTGCAGGTTACTTACATCAGGGGTGTCGGACCTTGTCTTCAGCTCAACCCTGCGAGATTTAAGATTCATCCTTACACCGATTTTCATTTGCTCATATATTGGAGTGTAGATTTTCAGCCATGCTTTGCTCAAGGGCGTGTATCTGTGCTGCGGAACATCCACCGCTATAAATTGTACCTGACCGTCTGACATCTCATGAGCTTTCAGAGCCTTGAATTTCGGTTTTGGTTGAAAAGAAGCAGAAACTTCAACTTCCATACCATTCAAGTCTCTTTTGCCTTCCATTCTACATATTCCAAAGCACAAGATGATGTCAGAACCATTTGCAGTTGTTAATCATCATTTACTAACAAATTTGTAAAGAAAACATAGAGGCAATTTGATACTACAAGACTTATTTAAATTCATCAGCAAAGTTTAGATTGGTATAGAAGAGTCAAACATATAAAGAAATAGAGCAATGTAGCGCGAGCTCATATAGAATTGTGAACAATATATATGCAATCGTTCAAGATTTCAATGTTCTAAACTACGCAAGTGGGATCAACCAGAAATTAACAAAGTCTTAAACCACAAGAATAACAGGACAAGCAGGCAATATCAACTCTTTATGCCCATCACATACTCTCCTTTCAAACCTCTCTCATTAACTCTCCACATGATTGCCTATTCCAACTCCTGAAACACATCGCCTTTCAGCTAAACATGAAGGTCGAAAGCTGCCATCCGTTCAGGAGCGTGCAGAACAAGATTCAAACAGGAAGTGGAACTGAAAACAACCATTGTGCAAAATTGTTCCCCTATGACAGGTTTGTGTTACTAAACTATAACAGTGTGTGAGCATGTCTGTTGATTATAGAAATTAGGTCGTCCTAACTAACGAGTAATATTTTGTAACAAAAAATCTTAACACTCAAATTTTCCCCAACTCGAAGCTCTGTTGCCACTGCAAATTTCATAGACTATTGTAGAAGGTGTTCCTAGAAGTAGCATTATCACCATGCTATCTATTCATTGCCACTAAATAAATAAACATTCACATGATTCTTGCTACTAGAAATCAAACTTCAATCATTGAAGTTAAGCACCTCAACAAACCACTCTAATTCTTCTTTGTTAAAATATCTCACAGAAAAACACAACCTTCCAATCATACATTAGACTTCCCAAAAATTTGTGATTTTCAGCTTATCCAACCAGCCTTACAGTCAGCGATGGATCTAGAATTCGACCCACGTGGGTTCAAAGTCGTCCGAGAAAAGACCAAAATAAACTATCAAAAAACCTAATAGTTCCAAACTTCCATATGCTACTCCATTATAAAAATGCATCCCAACATAAGACCTTTGCTACTCCCAATCATGCTGCGGATCCACGATTGGCAAGGTCGGGATACGGTTATAAAACAAATCAACCATAAGACAATAAATAAATAAATAAATAAATATTGTAAAAATCAATGTAAACATAAAAATAAACGTTGGAATTTTAAATAATTACAATTACATCGTCTGAAGTGAAATTATATGATTGCTAGCACGAGTTTTCAGGAAACGACTTATTATATCATCATCCCTAATTCTTCAATTCCTATTTCCTCACACTGTCACGAGGAGAGGCTGGTGAGTTCTGATGTGAGTGACGAGACTATACATATACTATACTATGGGTGGGTTGGGCCTTCCGTTTTTGCTTTGTGTTTTTTTTGGAGTCAAGATACGCATGTAAACCCAATGTATCCTCTGGATCCGTCCAGACGCCCATAGCTCCGTACCATTCATCTTATAAACCCTAATTAACAATTACCAAATTTTGATAACTAATTAGGCACTTTGTTCAATATTTGGCAAAGTCTTATAAAAGAGGGTCTTACATTAAGCTTAATGTAAGACCAGCCCAATAAGCAAATCAAAAGCCCAATTACGCGTGACACGCGCTAAGGAGCCCAGAAAAATTAATTTTTAACTTTTCAACCTAAAACCTTAACTTTTGCGTTTTTTTAACTTTTCAACCTAAAACATTAACTTTTGCATAAAAATCTATAACTAATAGGGCTAATAGAGTGAAGGGTTACGATTCCGCATATGATATTAGTTATGGATTTTTATGCAAAACTTAAGGTTTTAGGGCAAAAAGTTAAAAAAAACGCAAAAGTTAAGGTTTTTGGTCGAAAAGTTTAAAAACTTGGCAGGGCTGCTTAGCATGTGGCGCGCATCATGGGCCTCTCTAAGGTTTATTGGGCTGGTCTGAGGTTAAGCTTAACCTAAGACCGTCTTATAGTAAACCAACTCTCAATATTTTCACCATACTAGTACTAAATACTATCTTTTTTTTTCTTCTAATCGTGCCATTTTGACTTTCGAGAATTTTCATGTTCTCTACTTTGACCTTTCTTTAGTATTTTAATTTGTATGGAAGATAAGGAAAAATTTCGTCAAACAGGGTTTTTGTTACATTTGACTCAGTATATAATCTCAATATATTTATTGTTTATAATTATACACAATTATAGTATGAGCGCCTGAAGTTGTATTGGCAAACGTGTCAAGTTCTTTGATTACAAGTTTACAACAACAAAAATACTACGACTTCCGTTTCGCAAAGAATGTTACATTTGCCTAGTTAACACTATTCACAAAGTTCACTTTGACCGCCGTTTGTAATTTATATGTTAGGAAAAATGTAGTCGTATGGGGTCTTGCTAGATTTGTCTCGATATGTATTTAATTAATATCCACTTTTTATAATTTTTACAACGCTCAAAGTTTTATATTGGCATGCGTGAAAACAAGAAGTGTAACCATTTATGTGAAACAGAGGGAGTATCTATTAAGACAAGAATTTTTTTTCAATCTACCAATAATTTGCACTAGGGTTGTATAAACCATGAATATATCACTAATATTTTTTTGACATGAATTGGAAAAGGAAACACAAAAATTGTAAGGCAGGGTAAAAATTCGTGAATTCTGTTGGCATCCGCCGCGGTTGGTGTGGGTATGGACGTAATTTTGGTAGAAAGTGGGCGGGTGCCCGTCGTAGATAAATGGTGGTGGATTTGATATCTTACCCACTTTCTATTTACCCGTACTTTATTGTTGATACCGTCCGACCTCGTAATTTAGAATAATATTTTTATTAGGATAAATTATCATAAAATACCAAAGTTTTAGCACTTTTTCAAAATAGATACCAAGGAGTTGCAAAATGTGAAATAAATACCAACAACTTATGTTTTTCTTAGAAATCCATACCAACTAACAGATATCCGTCTATTTTTCCCTCTTAGAAATCCATACCAACTAACAGAATTCCATTCAACTTCAACCCTGAACAACAGAATATCTAAGGTGAGTTAAATTTGGGTTAGAAAGTGACGGAAAAATAGACGGGTATTTGTTAGTTGGTATGGATTTCTAAGAAAAACATAATAATTTGTTGGTATTTATTTTACATTTCGCAACTCCTTGGTATTTATTTGAAAAAGTGTTAAAACCTCAGTATTTTCTGACATTTTTTCCTTTTTATTAGTATCTCGACTTGCGAGACTAAATATAAATGGATATGTCTGGTTTATGCCTTAAAATATTAATCTTTGTTGTTTTTAGAGCATGTGTTTCTCAGCTTATATTTAGTTCGATTAAGTTATTTTTAGTTCAATCCAGCTCTAGATAAGTTTTCACTATTCCTTTCAGTTTAGTTTAATTCAGTTTAATTCAAGCTCTATAGTTATCCAATTGAGTAGCGGAGTCATGGAGTGTTCCACCCTGTGCAGTGGCCTGAGTAGGTAGGTGTTGGCATGTGGGAGGTCCGATTGCGACACATTTTCTGCCATTATGTTTGTGCTTTTAGTTTCAAATATTATAGAAGAACAATGCCTATGCCGAATCTTTTGGAGAGCCCGTAGTCCTATATAAACCCCAAATTAGCCTCAATGTGACCGATATGAGACTTAAGTCTCATACCTTGCAATGGGACCATAACATATCACTCTTCTTTGCAACCACGTGCCCTCATGTGCCAGGATTTGCACTAGCCATAATATGGTACGAGAAAGAAGAGAGAGAAGTTCCTAATCCCGAATGAGCACTGGCATCAGTCATATGTGGCGCAAGTGAGTGATGGTCGGCTTTAATACCATTGATACATTACAATAGAATGTACTTCCCAAAAGCTAGCTCATAGGCAAGAGAGCCTATAGTCCTCTATAAACCCACTAGATCTCCAGACGACCGATGTGGGGCTCAAGTCCATAGCTTGCAATGAGACCATAACATACTCTTAGCATAATATTGATAGTTTAAACAACATGTGGTAGATTAACCACTGAAGGAACTGGCTTAGAATTGAGTGCCAATGAAACACATGCTAGTGCATTTATTTATCTCTACAGATACACACTGAAAATTCAACTTGAAGATCCTTGCATATAGCCTATTGGATCATAATAAATGGGACTCAATGTTACAGATATAAACGTTTAAGGTAAGTACACATATCTCTACATACAATGAAAATTCAGCAAAACATGTTTCTCTTATGATGAAAGAGAAGACTTCTTTAATGCATCAAGAGGCCTTATACCTTGGGCTAAGGCCTCATAGAAAATCTTGTGATATTCAGAGTCGCTGAACTTCTTGTAAACTCGGGGATGATCATCACTCACCATTTCATCTATTGGGCCTATTTCATTTTTCTGTTCCGAGTTGTAGAATACAGCCACTGATACTCTTTCACTTGCACTGCTTGTGATCACTCTATGGACCACGCCCTTAAATACTCCATTAGTTAATATCTGCAAAGCGCGCACGCATACACACATGATATAAGTTTAGGGTTCGTTCTTTTCAACTTATTTTTGATTATCTGAACTTATCTAAATTTATTAGACCTTATTAGACCTTATTTGACCTTATTTGACCTTATTTGACCTTATTTGACCTTTATTTAACCTTATTATTATTATTATTATTATTATTATTATTATTATTATTATTATTATTATTTATCTATTTATTTATTTTTATTTTTATTGTTATCATTATTTATTATTATTATCATATTTATACTATTATCATTATAACTATTATCATTCTTATCTCTACTATAATAATAATTACTCTGTTATTACTATTTTTCTTATTATGTTAATTTTTATTATCATTAATACTACTACTATTATTATATTATTATTATTCAAATTATTATATATTATTACTATTATATTACTATAATTATCTATTATTATTGGTCTATAACGACTATAAGTCATTATTTATTGTTATTGTTATTATTAATTATAAATTTCTACGGAGGCAAACTTAAAAGATGCATATCAATAGATTCAAGAACAACTACCAAATACAATAGTTTAATGTTCATTTATTAAAACAATCCATAAAAGTTGATATCCCTTATCACTACTACAAAACGCGTCATTTTTCGGCGCTTTTTAGGCAATATCTCGGCGCAGTAAAGCGCCGAGAATTTATTTCTCGACGCTTCCAAAGTGCGCCGAGATTTTGGCCGCCGAGAAATTCTCGGCGCTTTATTGAGCCGAGGTTCTCGGCACTATTGTGCGCCTCGGTTTAATTCTCGGCATTGAAGAGTGTCGAGGTCCTCGGCACTATTATGAGCCTCCGCAGGAATTGTGACACAATACAGCGCCGAGATTCTCGACGCGCCTAATCTGATCTTCGCCACAATAAGGTGTCGAGGTTGTGGGGCTCTGACATTTTATTGCATCGAATTCTTTCGTGCTCACCTTCTTCCAGTTATCGTTTCCTTCTCTATTCATCTTATTTAATTTATAAAGAAATATTATTGCGCAAATAAATATCGAATTAAGGCTTAATGAAATAAACTTATTTATTATTATAAAAATAATAAACATACAATCTAGTGTTGTAATTACAATTACATAAAGTGAAATAAAAAATTAAAACATATATAATACATATATTCCTAAAATTTGTGGAAATCGCTTATATTTTGCAAATTACAAGCCACTAAACTTAAACGCCACGCTTCGAGCTTCACTTCGTCATTCTCTACTTTCAGCTAAGGTAACATAATTATCTCCTCATATTTTCCCAGTGTGTCTGCAATAAAAAAAACAAATCCTCCATAAATATATTGGAAACTAAATATTACACTAGAAAATCCGTTTTTCAGTGTAAAACATAAAGAACCCAACCATTATACAATAAACTGGAGTTGTATTCATAAGAGTTAGAATCTCTTTTCAAAGTGTTAATTCATTTTCAAAAAGTTGACCTAGAAACCTTCAAAAGTATCATGAATATTAGATTATACCTCCCAGGATCTTTGATGCAAAATAATGTCGCTAGTTCAGGAGAAAAGATATACCTAAACCAAAAAGTTGCAAGACATACCACTATTTTCTCTTGGAAGGCATGGAACGTAATTAATAGCCTCTGATAATCTGGAAGCAACGACTGAAATTAGCAAAGCAAAAAGTAATTGCTATCAGCTTGAAGACAAACTGAATAGCCAAACACATGAAAACCTTGCAAATACGAAAGAAAATTGTTCCTACTGTAAATTATAAAAAAATTGTCATTATTGTCCCAAGGTTATCAACTAACATGATATCACACGAAGACCAGATGTTGAACCTTTGGAATTGAAGCCATATTAGTTCCTTTGTGTTGTTCAGCCTCGTAACCGAGAAGATCTCATATAGGCAGCCTGAAAGTCATGATACATCTATTTTAGATACATGCATAGTAGGGGTGTGCAAAAAAATCCGATCCGAAATATCCGATCCGAAATATCCGATATCCGACCAATAATTTCGGATATCCGATCCGATTTTTAAAATTCGGATAATTCGGATCGGATATCCGGTTTTAAAATCGGATATTCGGATCGGATACGGATACGTGTTTTGAAAATTCGGATAACCCGAATATCCGGATTAAAAAAAACAATTTTAATATTTTACTTTTAACCTAATTCCTCTCAATTCTCAAAGAGTCAGACACTCACTGTCACTCTCTCACACTCACTGCCTCTTCTCCCCTCACGACACTCCCTCCCTCAAACCTCAGTCGCCGTCGCTCAGGCCCTCACTCCCTCAGTCGCCGTCGCTCAGGCCCTAACTCCCCTCATTGTCGCCAGCAAATCGTCTTTCCTAGCCGGCAAATCGTACTTCTTCGCTCTCAGGCAAATCGTCTTTCCTCGCCGGCAGTCAATCCCGTCTCGTCTTCGCTCTCGCCTGCCGTTGTTTTCGCCGGCAGTCAATCGTGTTTTTACTGTTTTGTCATATCATATCATTTGATTCTTGATTATTGAGAAAGGAATCAAAGGATTAGTATCATCAGACAATTGATATGATATTGTCATTGAACAATAAGACAATATAGTGATGATTTTATTGATAAACAATTTTAGGGCTGTAGAGTTAAAGAAGGATAATTTGCCATGTTAATGTTTTGGTTTTACCCTCTTAGTCTATAATGCTCTGTTTCTCTATGTCCTTAATTGGTACGCAGACATGAATATTTTTAGAAGATTATTCTTCTACTGCCTCTCTTTAGGAAAATTATGAATATTTTTTAGCTTGTGTAAAGTCTGTAAACAGTCATAATGGTAGGGTTTTTTTATAAAAAAGAAACTTTATAAATCCGGATTATCCGGTTATCCGATCCGAAAAACCGGATATCCGGAAATTCGGATAACCGGTTTATCCGGACCGGATCCGGATTTCTTTTTTATTATCCGGAAATTCGGATATCCGGATTTCCGGACCGGATCCGATCCGGTATCCGGTTTTAAACACCCCTAATGCATAGATATTAGCCTAGTTGTATCACTCCATCCTGGTTCAAACATTCAAACCCTCTCATCCATCCAACCCCAACAGCAAGGCAAGAAGCAAAGCTGCCATAATTTACACCCAGCAGCAAAAAACAACATAGCAACCTTACATTCTTGCACAGCACATCAGCACCTAGACTCTATAAAGCCACAAATTTTCCCTGTAAAGTAGCAAGTAGCAGCAAGCAACAACAAGCAGCAACAAAGCCAGCAGACGAACAGCAACAAATTTTCCTTTGAACAGGGAGAGGGGCGTGAGGTAGTTTGTGGAAAAGATGCATGAATTGAATTCTTACATTAGCTTTAAGTTGATTGATAAGCTTCAACCTCAAAGCATCGATGGTACCATCATTTATGAGAGACACCAAAACATCATCCGGAGTTGTGATAGCCGGTGCTCTTGGTGTTTCTGGAAGTTATTTTCACAAAGATTTACCAAAATACAGCTGTTATATGCACTATTGGCATAAATTGGATATAAACTAGAAGGTCCTTGTGATTATGCAATGGTTTAAAACTGTTGTTGCAACAATGACAGGGCACATGTTGTTGGTTGGCCTCCTATTCGTTCATTCCGGAAAAATACATTGGCCACCACTTCAAAGAACACCGATCCACTTTTTGTAAAGGTTAGCATGGACGGTGCTCCCTACCTAAGGAAGGTTGAACTTAGAACATATTCTGCTTATCAAGAACTTTCTTCTGGCCTTGAGAAGATGTTTAGTTGTTTCACTCTAGGTAAGCTTCCATGACCAACAGGAGTATGATCCTTCTACCCTTGCTTGGGCAATATTGAAAACCTACCTTTGATTTACTTTGTTTACATCATTCCTGAAACTGGTAGTTTATAACGAGGATTAGCTAAAATTTTATATATTTCCAGGTCAATGTGGGTCAAACATGAGTGAGACAAAACTGAGGGATCTCCTGCATGGATCAGAATATGTTCTCACCTACGAGGACAAGGACGGTGACTGGATGCTTGTTGGAGATGTCCCATGGGAGTAAGTTTGATCTACCGTTCACTTTTACCGTGTTTAAGGACTTGGACCTTTCTTTTCCTTCCTTCGGATTCATTTGTCAATTAATTGTTTTTCTTTCACACACAATAAAAGCACTCTTTTCTCACTCAAAAAAGTTGAAGGGGGAAATGGGATCAAAATTTGCGCAGAAATTTCTCATCATGTTTAGTTAAATTGACCAAGAATATCAGATTGAAAATTTTAGCTTGTGGCTTCGATTGAAAATCATAATCGCAATATGGTTTCCATGTTCCATCTACGTACCTTTCTTTCTCTCTGAAATATTTGTGCTTTCTCCCTCAGCTTTACCAGTTGAAATCAAATATGGTTCGAAGAAATAGAAACTTCAACTCAGGTGTAGAATCAGAACTTTTTGGAGAGGGAGCTAAATAGTTTTGCGATTTTTTAAAAGGGTTAAAAAAAATTACATACCATATTCTGAATAAAGAGAGCAAAGAAATTCGAAATTAAGGGCGACATGCGAAGTTCAGCCAATGATACTTAAACTTAGGTCAGACTACCAACAGATACAAAGCCTTTGAAGAATCTGATTTTGAATTCCTGAATATGTATGATTCATCGGCTTCCGAGCAGAAATAATTTAGTTTCGCGTTAATTCCTCTGTAAATTTTGAAGTATGAAACATTTCTACTGCACTCTAGGTTAGCCTTCTACCTCTATTGTTCACACATACACAAAGGACATTTTCTACACCCAACAAATCAGGTGGGAACACTGATATGCACCGCTATAATTGCAAATGCTTGCAAAGATCACATCATTGATGGTGTTTAATAAATTATCAAGATGAGTATTATCAATTAAGTCTTTTTCTTCAGTTTCTAATGTAATACATGTTCAAAAAATTTCAAATACCCACCAAAATATGCTAAATAAGAGTGAGATTGACCCTAAAGTACAATATTTGAAGAAAAAGGGTTGTGATCCCTCAATGGATTTGTAGACATAGGGCCTTATGTAACAATATAGTTAAGCTTCTGTGCTGATTTATAGGAGGACTTTCTTCTTCTGGCCTATGCTTGATATTATTAATCCAGGTTGAAGAATGTCTCAAGCAAAATCAAAAGCTCTGAGGAGTGCTAGACAACTTGAGAACTGAACAAACTAATAATATTATTAACCATCTCCCCCTGTTTGGGGACATATTATTAATTTGTTCGGATTACCTGGATGGGTAGAGGTGGCTATTGACAAGCATTAGTTGGTCTAGTGGTAAGAGTCTACGATATAACCATATGCATCCGGATTTTCGAAAACCAATGCCATTACATATTTCAGACCACTCTAAAGATGAAAACAGATGTCTTATCCTGGAATACTAAGAGGTTAGGCAATACAAGAGTGGAAATTGATTGCAAACAACAAACCAAAGAATAAAGATGAACCTCAAATAGACAAAATGGTCAACGTTGCATACTAAATGATTAGAAACATAGCAGAAAACACATTCAGCTACTCAAGCTCAATACTTTTTACCAATCCACAATCAAGATAATCAAACATCAAGCAAACTTAACATAAAATTCAGACATTATCACTTCCATTGACAATTACAGCAAGAAATGAAATCAAAAACCAAAGAATCAAACCATCCCCTTGCTAGCACTGATTAGATGACTAAGAGTTTTAATCAGCTGCTAGTACTAAGATGAATGGAAATACTATCATATTGGGAATGCACCTTCGTTGTTTTCAAAATTATACTGCATTATATATACTGGGAATGCATCTTCGTCTGCGGTATCACTAATTATTCTGCTATCGAACTTCATTTTGAACAATCCAGATTTGGTACATGTAAGCAGCTAAACAAGGGTGTGGGCATCAAAGAAAAATGAAGTCTAAAGGTCTAAATATCTGTCGGCTTCTTGGATTTTATGATTCAAGCTGGTGATTTTCTAAAGGTCTGTCAACTTCTTGGATCATATAAGTGTTATTTAGGTGCAATAGATTTTATCTCCCTCCTTCCAAAAGCACACTCATACACATAGAACCAGCTTTTATTAAGAAAGTCTTGAAGCAAGTGGAATAAGTCATTGTGACTCGTTAGTGATGGGTGCTGAGTTTCTTGGAGAGCATAACAGATTAGTGACCTATCTTCATCATACTTGATACTTACAATGCCATATAAGCTTTTCATCATGGCACACAGGTCTCCAACTTAACCTGATTATTATAGGTACTACATTCAGTCCTTAAAGTTATTGAATATATATTTTATTACCATCATAAGAACGTATGCTTCACAGTCTAAATGCTACGTATGACAGCTTGCTTAGCTCCAGGGAGCGATTCAGGCGACCCATCCCTTTAGCAGTAAGTTCTCTTTAACAACTTAATAATTTATCTCCGAGCTGATCATGGACCGGGCTGCAGTAAAAATTGTCAGCCTGTTTTGTTGTCCAAGCCCAAATTGGACTCAGTTTGGGCCAATAATTCTCTGCCGGAACCCGAGCCAATCCATAAGTGATCAGCTATAGATCACTTTTTCTGTTGCGATGAACGTGTCAATCACTTGGTGCTTACTGCTTCTTACCGTACTTGGAAATGCAGGAAATGGTAGAATTTCTAGTTGATGTGTGGGAGCAGGAAGGATTATATGACTGAAAGGAGGAATTGTAGATATAACAGTTTCGATATTTTGATATTCCGATATTCAATACTTCATTGCGGAATTATTAGAAGAACTCAAGAACACAAAAAGTCATTTGATGTCAACTTCTTGGATCATATAAGTGTTATTTATGTGATCATCAAGTGTTGATAAAAAAAAGTCTTGGAGCAATAACATGTGATTCCACTTGCTTTTAAAAAAATCAATTCCATCTGGTGTAATTGGACTATGAAACAGATCAACCACAGGGCGAGAATGACCATGGCAAACAAAAGGAACAGCAACCTTTTTCTTGTCCATTTCTTACAACCCACAAATAAAAATCCAAACTTTTACTCACTCAAAAACACAAATTTCACCAAAAACCCAGAAACAAAATCAAACAAATATGAAAAAGCTCTCAACTGTAGGGAACAATCTTATCAAAGCAAAGGCAAAGATAGACAGCAAAAAGGAAGAGCGAATTGAGAAATAAAACAGGGGGAGATGGTTAAGAAAGCGGCAGAAATAAGGATTACCTAGTGGTGGAGGTTTCGAAGGAGACAGAAACAAATGAAAGGTGCTGCAAGCAAGGAGATGAAATCCAACGAATTTGTCAAAATTGATATCGAAATTGGAAGAATTGAACGAATTCCAATTCAGCAATTGAGCGAATTGATACCTCGAATAGAAAGAATTGATACCTTGAATTGCACGAATTGATACCTTGAATAGAAAGAACTGACACCTTGAATTGCACGAATTGATACCTTGAATACAACGAATTGATTCCTTGAATTCAAGAATTCCAATTCAGCAGTTGAGAACTTGAGACTAGAGCCACTGGTGTAGATCTAGGTTGAATTCTAATTGAGGGCAGTTAGTTGCTTGAGATGGTGGGCGAAAATTGGGGATACCGTTTCATTGACTCAATTTGCCTTTTGCGGGCAATATAACTTGAAATTTTGTTTTTGCGGGCAATGTATGGAGCACGTGCACCTCACGTGAAGGATCTCGATGCTTTTCTGAGTCGTCATTTTGGTCGGCGCATAACAGCGTCGAGAAAACACGCTTTTTATTAATTTCCTTCAACGCTCCTAAGGTGCGCCGATGATATAGTGTCGAGTTAGTAAGCGTTTTGTAGTAGTGTATTCATGTAGACGAATAAAATTCTCAAGCATACAACAAGCAACGATGATAGCCTAATGAATATAATAATAATAAATATTATATAATAAATAATAATAATTATTATCATATTAATATTGTCAAACAATAATAATAATATAAGAACCTTATTAGACCTTATTAGACCTTATTCGACCTCATTCGACCTTATTAGACTTTATTCGACCTTATTCGACCTTATTAGATCTTATTAGACCTTATATGAACTTATCTGAACTTATAAGGACTGAAAATAAGTTGAAAAGAACGGATCCTAATTTGAATGTAGAGTGTTGTGTCTATATGATAATCGTTTCGAATAGAAGAATGTCAGAGTAACATAGACTATCTAAAAATTCAATCCTTATTCTTTACAATTGATTATGACGTGATCCGAACTGCACCAGTATTGAATCTATGTACTATTAACTTCTAAGGTATAACCTTTTATGTGTCATTAAAATCTTTTTGATATATGACTCATGTGAAACTACGAGTCAATATATACGTGTGTGTGTCTAATATTAATTTTTTAGTGATGAATTATTGAATTGATGAAGCAACTGGTTGGAATTGAAATGAAATTAAGTAAATCAAGAAGAACAAGGCCTTAATGGTAGAGTATAAAACTAAGCATGTGACTTCAACCATCAACTTAGACTTTTGCTTGAGTTAGTTCCTTGACATATGCATGGAATTAGAGCCAGCGTGACAAAGGACATGCATTCAAATTTCATCCACTCCTCCTTTCTAATGAGGAGGCATGTATTGCATCCACACTTTACGTCCAAAATGCGCTTGTATGAGGAGGTGTGATCGAGTACTTAACCAACCTTGTCCGTTCAACCAATAGTTTAGGTTTTTTATTAAATTGGTTCTTGGACACTTATATAGAATTGGCAAGTAGATATTAGTTAAGGTTATGATTTATAGGAGTATGAACATTATTTGGTGAAATTACCTCTCCCATATCACCAATGTTAATAAACAAGGCACCTGGAATGCTTGTGACCTTATACCAATGACCATCATTTTGAACTTGTAAGGTTTCAACCCCTTTCTCGACCAAGAGAATTGTCATCGTTGATCCATCTGAATGTGGTTTCGCGCCAAGAACACGTTCAGGACTTGGGCAGCAAGGGTAAAAGTTGAATCTTACCATAACTTGTCCATGTTTGCTTTGGTGATTTATGAAGCAGCCCTCTTCTAAGTTCAAAGACCTTGCCATTGCTTTGTAAATCACCTCTGTTACGTTTGCTAATTTCTTTGAGTACTCGTCGAGTAATATTCTGTCAAGTTTACAATAATAACCATATTTTTTAGAACAATTTGCCCATTAGAGTGCGTTTTATCATAACTATATATAGCAAGAAAATTTTAGTTTACAGAGTAAATTTAGACGGAGGGAGTACCTTAACTTCTGAGGCTTCTCTGGCCAGAGCTTACGCTTTTCCTCAGGGTGAAGCGTAAGATATAGCCCATCATTCCAAGTAGCTACACTTGAACCACCCCCATAACCTTCTATAGCATCGTCTACAGGAGAGCATTTGAGCTTTTCCTCGACGGGAAGTGCGAAGAATTGTTTTGAAACGTTAATCATTTCTTCTAGGAATAAGCTCTCTATCCCATGATTTATGACCTAATGAGTATGTAGGTTCAAATTCTGAATCATTGGCTATATATATGTTGTAAAACGTGACTTTATTTTAGATTAATTTGTCAAAAACTACCTTATATAATGCACATTATTGGTTCAAAATAACTATACCTTATATATATATAACCAGTTGGTTTCACTACCAAAACCATTTTCCGCCCAAAATTTTTTTGACTGTTTTGCCCTTGAACGGTTTTCAATCCAGTTTCCGTGATTTACCCCAAATTTATTTCTTCGTCTTAATTCCTCAATCCATGAACACCTTCATCTTCCTCTGTTTTTTCTAGGCAGTCTCATATTTAAGGTTTTTCAGCTTTTAAAGAAGATTAAAAATCTTAGTAGAGTTTAAGCCATCTTCAAATGTCACAAGATCTTGTGACATTTGACTTACCTCCACTTTGTAGTAATCTAGATTAAACGAATCATCTAAATCATGATTTCACTTACCTCCACCATCATCATGTTTAATTTTCTGGGCAATTAGAGCTCGGTTACATAGTAATTTTGGACTTTTGGTGGACATTATCAGCTCCATATTCACCTTAAGGATTAATTTCATGTTTAATTTCCAATTTACACTTTGATTTTCGAATTTAGGGCATTTGAATAATTATGGTTCATGTCAAAATTTTGAATTGGGGTTTTTCTAATTAAAGGTTTTTATATTTGAAATTTAGTTGGGTAATTAAGATTGGGGAATTTTCTAAAATTTGTTTTCATTATTTTTTTCATTTGTCTAATTTCTCTCTCTCCTTCTTCAACCTCTTCCTTCCCTCCTTTGATGAATCAGCCCTTCTCACCTAATTAAATATGTCCAGATTTTAGGGGGATTGAAGATGACAGAGGGAAGGTTGAAAAGTAAATTTGTTCAACTTGGAGGATTGAAAATGATAAATTATACTGAAAACCATTCAAGGGCAAAACGGTCATAAAGTTTTTGGTAGTGAAACTAACTGGTAATTTATATATAGGGAAGAGATCCGGTGAAAACCACATCCTATACTGAAAACTGAAAACTATCATCTGGACCGTCCATTCTAACAATTCAACGGCTGTGATGAAATGCGTTCACTTGCTTGAGTGTGAATGTGAGCCATCCATTTTAATAGATGAACTGTTTAGATTGAGCGACTTTTCATCATGTTCATTACTGGTTCAAAAGTACCAGTTTTCTATCCCCATTCTAATCCAAAGTTTCTTCGTCGGTTTAGATGAACGGTTTCTTCGTTCATCCTCTCCTCTTTCACTCTGATTGCATCAGCTAATCGTCCGTTTGGATCATCTTCCCATCTGCCATTGATGAGATTATTGGTGAGTAGTTGTTATCTTCGATATTTCTGCAACTCGAATTTGGTTTTAGGAAATTTGTGCCATATATTAGAAAATTAGGTTTTAGGAAGAATAATTTGGCGTTGGACTAGGTTAAATCGTATGTTAATTTCGCTTGTTCCTCTCTAGTAGTGTTTTGTTCTTTATTTCATTAAATTTTAATTTTACTTGTGTTAATTTCACATATGTTTGATTTAGTGTTCTTAGTAGTTTTATTGGTGTAAATTCGTAGCTTATTATCTCTTAGGTGAAGATAGAACTCGAATCCACTTTTTGAAGTTTCTTAGCTCAATATTGTTGTGATGTTCTGAATTCAATTTCTGTAGAATTCTGTTCATCGAACCATTCAAGTAAATATGTTGGGCATACCTGATTTTGCAACTCTAAAAGATCCATTCCTGTTATTGCTGTATTATCATCTTGGATTAATGTGCTGGGCATATCAAGAAGAAAATCCTATTCAAATGTGGTGATGGTGAGCGGTGACTATGCGATTATGTTGAAACTCTTTTCTATACATCTTGCTACACTATTGGGATAATTTACCTGTATAAAATACATGTAGCTATAAAAGGGAACATGACCCGATTTCCCATGGCCATACCAGATCAAGGTTTCATTAGCTCATATTCAACCTACCAACATTATAGGATAAGTTATTACTTCACTTGGCAGCTGCTGGGAAGTTGATCAAAGTAGCAAAGAGTTAGTGTTGAAGTCTTTCACCTTTATGGACCATGACCTCTTTGGATTACATGAATAAACTTCAGCTATTTCAAATACAAAAACAAGATCATTGATCATCTTTTTATCAATTAGATATATTCTTATATTCTTTGGTATCCTATGAACCATACTAACCTATTAGCTCAATTGGTAGAGCATTGTGCATTTGCACAAAAGATGTAGGTTCGAATCCTATATAGGTTAAATCTTATCTATATTAAATGTAACCTTTTCTAAATTTAATGTATTGGTATAGATCAATTGATAGTAAACTCACCTAAGAGATAAACAAGAGAATTAAAAGGGGATACTTTACAAGTAAAAAGGTTACTTTTAAAATTAAAAAGGATACTTGGAAACATTAAGCAAAGTGAAAGTCTAACTGGTAATGGTTTTTCAATCTAACCTGCTGGACTAAGCTGATGTGAGTGTGAGATGTTCTCTTTTTATGCTGCAGGGCTGCTAAGAGGCTCTACATTTGTTGTGGATGCTGCTTAGGCTACTTTGAAGGATGGTTAGCTGCCCCTATTTTGTTTTTATGAGCTTCTCTTAGCAGGTTTGTGCAATATAGGTGGTTTGGGTGGATTGCAGCTTTTCTTTGAAATGAGATGCTGCTTTTAGGGTCTACTGTGGATGCCAGTGGCCCATGCCTATCGTTGGGTTGAGATCGCAGACTAGAGATTATGCTTGCGGAATGCAATAATTATTATAGATGCTGGGCTGATCTTGTTGCTTTGGTATGTTGTGGGTATGTGCCTGAAAATTTAGTTAATTGTTAAAAGAGTTTTAAGTGCTTCTACCATTCAAACAGCCAAGAGGCATGTACTGTGTCTGTGTTGACAAGTTCACTAATGATTGTGGCATTTTCTGAACTTAATCTTTCTACCTTTCTCTCCTGAAGTATTACTAAGAATTCACATACACACTTTAATCTGCTCATCAGGACTAGGACGAGATACAAGGAAATCTCACATCATGTAGAGCAATAAACTCATTGCTTCGAACACCATCTTCGTGCTTTAAAGAGAAAGCCAACTTGCTGTTGCGTACTTGCTGCTGCTGCCGACTTGCTGCTACGTACTTCCTATTGCTGCTGGCCTACTGCTGCCCACAGTCAGTCACGCCCATTTTGTGCTTCGTGTTCTACTTATGACAACAAGAGGATTTATTAAATCTTATGCACCTCCTTTTTTTTTTACTACTCCATGCATGTCACGATATGCTTCACATTTACAAACGACCAAGAAAGCAGACATGAAACTAGTTGAAGGATGTATGTTTAGGTTCAATAATTACAACTTTGTTGTCAAACCCAACCTTTGAATGTTGTAGCTATTCATAGCAGAATAAAATTCGGCCTGAGATTTAAATGGGTTGTTGCCTTATTGAAAGTGAAACCATTTACCTGCTCATGCTTATTTTTCATATTGTGTCGTACAAGAGACAAATATGAGCGGGGAGTAGACTAGAGAAATATTAACTGCAGTTTCTCAAAAATAATTATTGGACTCACAACATATATTCAATAGACAAATAGGCAAATCAAGAGAGCTGAACTAGCTAGAGTTGCTACAGAGTATGCTATTGTAACATTTTTGTGGTCAAGGAAAACTATGACATTCTATAGCTAACCAATAAATCTTAAAAAGGATATATGCATAATCACACAATAAGCTCCATCCTTATGTCAAAGATTTTTAACTACCAAAGAACTTAAGTCAAGATTTTTTTTAAGAATAAAATGGATGTATCAACCTATGTAGGATTCGAACCTACACCATTTGTGCAATTGCACAATGCTCTACCAATTGAGCTAATAGGTTTTTAACATTAAGACGAGAGAAAAGGATGTTGATTTGGATTGCTAGCCAGTTGATTTGGATTGCTAGCCAATTATCACCCACATTATAGGGGTACAACTAGGTTTAAAGCGGGAACATCAAGGTGAAAAGGGGTACATCTAAGGTAGAAAAGGGGAAATTATTGTTATTATAAATCACTTTGTAGTAAGTTATATATGGTTTGTCATGTATCACACTCATAATAAGGGGTACCAGCACATTGGAAGGGGTTACATCAAGGTGAAAAAGGGTACAACTAGTTAGAAATGGGGTATATGACTTCATATCTATGAATCTTTGTGTAGGTGAAAAGTATTTACTTCAAATTAAGCAATCTCCTATCTCAAACATTCACAAACAGATAACCAAGATGAACGACTAGGTGACGGGCGTAAACCGAGATAAAAGAAGCATGTTGCTAGGGGGTGATGATACAATGTGTTGGCTCGATCTAAATTGTCAAAAATAGAAATACTACCTATAAGTTAATGGGGGTACATTTAAGCATATAAAGCATACACTGTACAAATTTAACACAGGAGTTTGATGTCCATCTAGATTTAAAGCATAAGAAATAAGAATACATGCAAAGTCCATAATAATAAAAAAATAAGACGTGTAAGATAACAATACTTGCCTGGTTAAATCTAAATTGACAAGTATAGAGATAGTACTGCCTATTGGTTTAATGGGGGTAGTTATAAGTATATAAAGGATACATAGTACGAGTGTAACAAGAGTTACATACAAATGGTTCAAATGTGCATCTAGATTTCTAGTGTAAGAAATAAGAATATATGCTCTTACACACACTCAAAGTTCAAAACCAAGCAAAGGCAACACATACGATAGCAATACTTGCACGGCTCAATCTAAAAATTGTCAAGAAAAATATACTACATATACGTTTAATGGGGTACTTTTAAGTATATAAGGGATACTACTCTAACTTGCAAAAAGAAAAAGAAGTTAGTTTTCGTTTACTGCTTGTCCAACCCCTAAATTAAGCTGCAATTTCCACAACCAAGCTTGGTACAATGGAGAAAACCATAAGTACAAATAATTTGATTGACAGAAAAAATGTAAAAATTGAAGGCATCATAGGGGAGGTTAATGCACAAATAAATTGAAGCAATTTTGATTAAAACAAGAAAGAAAAATCATCAAAATTGGATAAACCAAAAACTTGTCATACTTCACGTATGCCAATTCCAAATAGACTACTAGATGGAAAAAACTTCAAGTATATCCCTTGGCCCTAACAACACAATCATCCAAAATGTGTAACTTTTGCCATTATATGTATCTCTTTTAATCATATATGAACCATTGATTAATGTTGAGTGATCTATAAAAGACAAAAGGGGGAGCATTACCATTGATTAATGTCAGGACTCAGGCAAAGTAAAAATTATGCAATGAGAATTTGACTTGGCTACATCTGTAATGAGCTAAATCATGTAGATTAAGCATATCATCCTATCAAAACTCACAAGAATCTTACCACTCTATTTGATTTTCACAAGTGTGCTTGATTACTCAACTACTTACACATTATATATGATACAAACCTTAAAACTTCAATTATAAATAGCAAATTGGCAACAAAATAAAAAAAAGAAATCGCAACTTAAGCATATTATACTAGAAATACAATAAAAACGAAATAAATTAAAACATTTAAGTAACACAGAAGTTAGGGTTTCTAGAAACGGAAGCAAAATTTCGCAATTTGTAAGTGGATATTCGCAAGCAAATCGTTAATCTTACCTTATAGCTTGTAGCTAGATGAATACTAATTTGCAATAAAATTGAGATATATGTAGGTTAGCATGAAAAATTCGCTCCAATAGAGATAGGTTTAGTAGGAGTTTCAATTTCTCTAATTCATCAAGTTTGATTGCAAAAAATACGATCCTTCTGATGACGGGAGTGGAAATTTTATCAATCGAGAAGAGGATTCAAGCTGCTCAACAAATTTAGAAGAGAGATTTGAGGAGGGAGAAGGAAAGTTGTTGAACACCATAGTGAGCGAAAGAGAGGATATAGATTGTTTGAAATTGTTGAATTGAAAGCAGAATGACTGAGTTAATGAAGCAGGCAAATCAAAGACGTTAGATGATGGTTGTTGAGTGTTGGACGGCCCAGATGCTCTGTTTTCAGTTTTCAGCCTAAGGGTTGTTTTCAATGGGGCCAATTGACCAATATGGTAAAAAAAATGGACCCTTCGCGACACTTTGGTAAACAAAATATCTCATGCGACATTTTCGTAAAAAAAACAAACTTCGGCGACAAAAAGGCCAGAAAATTCAGAATTTTCTGTGATTAAGTTGCGTGTCTTGCACTCTCTTTTTTCTTTCTAATATTATACACGTTTTTTTTACTTTAAACGCAGTTTTTATACCAAATTAGCTTAATTTCATTATCTATCACCACTAAAAAAAATCAAAACCTCACACTTTTAATGTTGAACAGTATTTAACACTATCCAGTAATCTCTATAACTGAAGCATCAAACCACAACAACGAAAACCATAACAGGCCATTGAATTCTCGAGTACTCGTCTTCTGTTAACTTCACTTGAATTGTTGCAAAACTTTTTCCTTGATTCACTGGTGTTGTTGACGAGATCAGGATTATACATCTGATTTGAATCAGATTTTTGGGCTTTTAAATTCTCAGCATTCGTCTTCTGTTTTTGGGCGAAGTAGCTTCGAAGTTTCGCCAGTTTTGAGCTGCAATTTGGGGAGCACCTTGGATTAATTTTCGGCTTTTCTTGGCTTAATTTGCTGCCTCAATTGTCCTCTGATCATACACGAGCATTACTGCAGTGAATTGATAGCAAATAGTCGAATTATGGCCTGCTAATATTTGAGAATTTCGTGCTTTGGTCTTCGCGACTTGGCTCCGAATTATCAATTGTTTGGGGGCTGTAATTGGTGCCCAGAATTCGAGTTGATTGCTGTAATATATCACTCTGATCTTATCGAACTCTTGCAAAAATTTCGGACTGTTCTTGGTCGAATTTAAAAAAATTGGCCTTTTTGTCGCTGGAGGTCTTTTTTTTTTTTACCAAAGTGTCGCCTGAGATATTTTTTTTACCAAAGTGTCGCGAAGGGTCCATTTTTTTTACCATATTGGTCAATTGGCCTTTTCAATGGATCCAGTCCCTATGTATATATACTAGTCTTATATACACGCTATGCGTGCGGCGAATTGATTTCAACAGTAACGTATAGGATGATATAAGTAGGCTTATTCCCGTTTTAAAAAAAATACGGCATATCATATTCATACAAAGTTATTGGCATGCAAATAAAAAAGACATGAATAATGAATGACAATTAGGTTCATAAACAACATTATATAGCATAATAACATGTCCATTGAAATACATACACGGTACACATATAACTTATGAATAAAAATATTAGAGGCTAACTAATTTTTACCCTGCATATATTGCTAGTATATATAATCGAAAGTGCCATATAAATTGCCGAATAACATGAATTATGCTTGGAGCAAACAGCAAAGTAATAGCAATGAACTACTCCAATACAAATAATTAATTCTCCTAAACTACTTGTGATAATGAAATATTCACGTGACATTGGGGATATCAAACTACTATATTTCTTAAACTACTATATTTCTTTTACTCATTGTATAATATAAAACATTGCCGTTTGTAATTTACATTTTTAACCCTGCTTTTTAGTAAGAAGAAGTGTGACAGTGTCACGTGACATGATAAAGATAGGGGTATTTAAGGTGTAACGGTGGTGAAAGTGGTCTAGTTATGTTTCAGTTTTTGCCGTTAGATTGTTTTTGATGTTAGTTATTGTCCGTTAGATTGAAATTGTGGGGCCATGTTAACCCCCTCCCTCCCCCTCTCTATCAACATCTCACAAACCATATGCTCTAAGTTCTACAAACATGCTCTAAGTTGTATTCAACCTCTGCCATCTATTTCTATGTCCAAATCATTTCCTAAATACAGTTCTTTCTCTTTCTCGTTTGTGAACTTTGTCCTTTTTCCCACTTTCAAACACAGAAATAAAGAACTTTGAAGATTTTAATAGAAAATGGAGCGTTATGATGTAGTGAAAGATATTGGGTCTGGTGAATTAAAGTGTTGATCCCGCGGTCGAATATTTGAGAGAAGCTGCTGTGGTCCACACGCCACCTACATCCGTTCACGCGCCGGTGAAGAAGCTAATTTGTTGTATTGAATTAGGTAATTTCTCCTTGAATTTAACTTGCCGGTGTAAACGAAACTCATATTTCAGAATTATAATAAAAATTCATCCTTTTTATAATTTGTTGCCGGTGTAAACGAAACTCAGATTTCAAAATTATAATAAAAATTCAGCCTTTTTATAATTTGTTGGTGTAAACCAAACCCAGATTTCAAAATTATAAATTAAAATTCAGCCTTTTTATAATTTGTTTTGGAAATTCAACCTCTTTGTCTTTTTTTCCCGATTTACTAAATATCAAATTGACAATTTTTAAAATAAAATGAGATTAAATTACAATCTAACACTTTAATTCACAAACCAACCTGGAAGCTTTACCGGCCTTCTTGCTCCTCTCAGATTTGAAAAGCGTTTCACAAATAATCAATGCCTTTACACTCTTTGTTTAGTTGATGCTTTTTATTTTTGATGTTTTGCAGGTAATGAAATGGAGAGGAGAAAGAAATGGAATGGAGAAGAGGAAGAAATGGAATTCTGAAGTAGAAAGGGAGAAAGATGTTGAACGTGTTACTGTATCACTATAAAGTTGTGGGTTCCTAGTTATTAGGATTAGATAGTGGGTCAGTTATTAGATATTGTTTAATTATTGTTTTTTTTTATAATTAAAACGTGGGGTATGGGGTATGGACTGGAAGTTATGTAAAGAAGGTGGGGGGAGTTTTGTTACGTGGGTTTTTATTTGGGGGGAGTTTTGTTTAATTATTGTTTTTTTATTAATTTAAACATTAATTAAATAATAAAGGGTAAGGGTAAAATGGGATCCATTAAATTTGGTGTCCCACCCCTCTTCCCTTACAGTATAGAGATACTATAAGGTAGTTAATTTTAAAAAAAAAATAGAAAAGGTGGTTAAAACATAATGTCCATTATATTAGGTGGTTTTTGAAAAATAAAAAACAATTTATGATTATTGCATTTGCATCGTTTGTTTTGTACTATGATTATTTTTCTTTTTAACTGACATAGTTTGACTTTCATGGTTGTCAATGATAATTTTAATTGATTATATCTTAAATTATCTACGAGTAAAAAATATAAAATTTGATTTCTTTACAATATACAACGAGAGGATTCTAACAAGACCCTATATGACTATATTTTATCTTAGTATAAATTATAAAAGATAGTCAAAGTAATGTTTTTGAATAGTGCCAAAGTCAAACTGTGTCACTTAAAAAGAAATGGAGAAAGTATGTTACTCTAGTGTTGAACACAGTTGAGTCTCTAGTCATAAAAATCACATTATTTTAATTTTGTCTTATACTTTCTTTGTTATTAAAAAACTAGTCTTGTATGCACGCTATGCGTGGGGAATCATGATATTGTAGGACAAATAGAGACATTAAAATTCACAATATGACCCATGACCAATAATTACTTGAGAATTCATGGGTGTCACCATTATTTTAATTTCTGTATTATTTGCGTGTCTTACGTTGACTATACTTTAATTGACTAATATAGAATTATAAATTAAAATGTACTACCTCCGTTTGTTTTTAATTGTTACACTTTCCTTTTAAAATGTTTCTTTTTAATTGTTACACTTTCACTTTTACTATCTTTGGTAAAATATTCACATCTTTATATTTTAAATTCCCACAGTTTTGGGGCCCAATTGTCCTTTTCTTTTTCCATCAAACCTACAATCACCTTATACTTAGCCTTTTGCTTTTATAACATTATATCTCATACTTTATCTATTCCCCAAACAACTTTATCTATTCCCAAACAATCATTGCATAGATTTCAAAAAAATTCTTATTTATTGTTAAGGAACCAACTCAACCAAAAGCTTAAGCTGATGGTTGAAAGCACAGAAATACATTTATACTCTATTAGTTATCCCCTAATAAAGCGTAACAATTAAAAACAAGCAGATAGTGTAATATCTCATTAGATTATTGGTCTCACCGTTTGTTATCAATATATTAGCTTTTCTAATTTATATCAAATACATGATGAGCGATATTAATGGTGAAAGGTGTGAATTTGGCTCAAAATCAACCGATTGGAATTTTTAGCAAAGTAAACAAATTAGCCAAGCATATACCTGTAAGCAACCCCATTGAGAGAAGGCTGATCTGAGCTTAGCAAGTTCAGCCATGGAAGCCGGCGTCGACGAAGATGAAAGGAGAGAGCAATCAATGAGAAGACTGTCTTTCCACAGACTATCAGGAGCATCAATGGCTTCAGGAAATCCATCTTTGAGAATGTATTTCTCTGGTACTTCATCACCTTTTTTGGCTATCTCTTGAACTAGATTATTTGATGCAAGTTCTTGCTTGGATAGGGATGCAGGTTTAGCCATTTAATAGCTAGCTGCAATTGCGTATTTGTATAAGTTCACAATATATGTTTATATAGTACTTCCTTCGTCGTCAAGTAATTATCATGTTAGGTTTGGTCTTAAGGTTGAGCAGTAATCTTGTTAAGGAAGGGGGGAGGGGGAGGGGATTTGGGGTAGGTTGAGGAAGACTATAAATAAAATTAATCTCACCATAATACCAATATTTTTAAAAAAATATTAGGTTTAATCGTTAGAATAGCGGTTTATCCATATATTTAACCCAATCTTAACGTGTAAAGTGTTCCTATAAGTGTAAAACTTCATTGAGACATACAATCTATCTATCCATATACTTATGGGTCATAGCCGGCCATATATACTGTCTAACACAAGTATTTGTATAAACATGGATGTTACGACTAAATAGTATATATAGAAGGTTTTGCATGCATTAATCTTACCCTTTTTACCCAACTACACCTAATTTTACTTAAATGAACTTATTTTTACTTGATTAAACTTATTTTTGTTTAACTGAACTTATTTATAACTATTCATATGTTGTTTTTCCCTTCTTTGTACAACTATTGGTTTATTTTGATGAATTGAACTTATTCTTATTAAATATTATTATTTTTAAGGTAAACTGAACATAGTCTAGTTTTGTTAAGATGTAATCTCTTACATTTTCTTAAAGGAAATTGCGAAGCACTTTCACTTAATTAATGTTGAAGATCAATTTGGTAACAATTGTATAGGTTGTGGTGTACAAGTCGGCCAAATTAAGATGGGAATAACAAACTCCATAAATAGCAATGTTGAAATTTCCATGAGTAGAACTTCACAACAATATGTATGAGGGATGAGTAAAACCTCACAATAAGAACATATATTGGCTAAATTGCTCTATGCTCTTATTATTCAATTGTTTGGGTTATTGTTATCTCGAAATATTATACTTCTAGTGAAGTTCTTTGCTTGTGGAGATCCAGATCGTGGTTTTTTATTTCCTTACTTCAGGAGGAGTTTTCCAAAAGAAAAATAATCGTGTGTGTTAATTTATCTTTAGTGCTCTATTTTTCTTGCTAATATATATTTTGTGTGATTGTTACTTTTTCCCTAACACGAACAAAGAAAAAAAGGGTAAGAGATAGTAATATGACTAATTAGAGCAAAGATTAAAGCAAAGAACAAATTTAGAATCTACTACTCTCTTTTTTAGTCTCTCTCTAGGGTTTCTAGGCTCTTATAACCCAACGTGTTCATACAAGAAGCCCCACAAAAAAGGCAAAAACAAGTAAAACAGATGATTAGTTCACGTGTTGCTTACACGTGCTCGTCGAGAAAACAGTACCACTCGCGCGAGCACATAATGTCACATGCCGGAACAGCTCACATCCGGAGTTCCTGACATTCGTGATCGCCCGAACATTTTACTCGCCCGAGCTAAGGCCTTTTGCATCCATTTCAATGTTTTGGAACATACTTGACTCTAAATATAGTAAATATTATGGGTTGTATGGGAGTACAACTTCGATTTCAAGCAATACTTCCTCTTTTCTAATTTAGTGGCAACAAGGGGGATAGCACAAGTTTTTTGGATAGGATATGAAGAAGCGAGAAATACAAAGAAAGAAAAAAGTAGACTCATATGATGAGCAGAGAGATAAAGAGAGCTAGAGCTTATCATTAAATAAGTTAATATTACAACTAATTGAAACTTTTAAAAGAGGAAGGTGTTGCAACTAATATGAAACAGAGGAAATATACAATTACGGTAGATTGGTTATAATAATATAGAATGGAGTATATTAATATCCATTGTAGGTTTTCTTGTGAGCTTGTGATACATACATGGTGAGTACTTTGGAGGTCTATTTAAAACATGTAGCACATAATTGGATTGGTATGCTTTGTATAAAACTTGAAAGATAGATAATTCGTTTGGTTGTGAGCTTTTTGGTGAGCTTTTTGGTGGATTAAGATGATATAAAAGGTAACCAACCCAAAAACTTTGAGTACCTTTGGTCAATCTCAAGACTCGCATACACCCTATTCAACACCTCAAAAAAATCCATATCCAAATTTATAGAAACAAATTTCTTCTTCCCTCCTCAATGCAAGATGTTGAATATGCCTTAAATAATCTGTTGGTTTGAATATGTCTTTTGTTTTGTTTTGGGTTTCTAGGCTCATTCTGATTAGGTTAATTGCTAAGGTTGATTATAAACTCTTAGAATTAACTTCTGCCTCATTCATTTCGTGTTGTCTAACACATTTGTAATCCGTTTTGCTCTCCTAATAAAACTATTCTCGGTATGGCTAGTGGACGTTAGTAGCACATGTACGAGTATTATGAATGATTGGCTAACCTGTTTAGGTTGCCTGGCACTGTTATATATATAGAGTTATGAAAATATATCTTTACAAGCCTACTAAGAGTCTAATTACCAAATTACCCTAATACACCCCCTCAATCTCTACGGGGAGGAATCACGGATAGATTTGAACGATGTTTACAAAACAACTCAGAAGAAAGACCCGTAGTATAAATATCAGCAACCTGCAACTGTTTCAGAACGTGCTTGACCTGAAGTCCACCTTTAGCAACCATCTCACGAACAAAATGATAATCAACATCAATGTGCTTACTACGATCATGATGAACAGGATTGGCAGTAATATACATAGCAGAAACATTGTCACAATAGAGAATGGTAGGCCGACGATGAAAATACCCTAAATCAGCCAACAATTGACGTATCCAAATTGTTTCGGCCGCAGTGTAGGCAACAACACGATACTCAGCTTCAGTAGAAAACTTCAAAACAGTAGGTTGCTTCTTAGAGCGCCAGGAGATCAAATTCTTCCCTAGGAGGACAGCATAACCAGTAGTAGAACGCCAAGTGTCAGGACACCCGGCCCAATCAACATCAGAATAGGCAACAGTCACAGTAGGAGAGCCAGTACTATGAAGAAACAACCCATAATCAGAAGTTCCCTGCAAATACCTGAAAATTCTTTTCACAACATGAAGGTGAGTAGTACGAGGCGCATGCATAAATTGAGAAACCGAATTAACAGCATAGGCAATATCAGGACGAGTCACAGTCAAATATTGTAATGCACCAACCATACTACGATAATCTGTGGGATCAGCAAGAAGTTCACCATCTAAGAGAGAAAGAGTGACACGAGAGACAACAGGAGTACGTACGAGTTTGACAGTATGAAGATGAAATTTCTGAGGAAGATCAACTACATATTTGTGTTGAGACAATAGCAAACCCTGAGGAGTACGTAAAACCTGAATGCCTAAGAAATAATGCAAATCACCCAAATCCTTCATATCAAACTGGGCAGAGAGAACACTGACAAAATTTCTGAAGCAAAGAGGAACTACTACCTGTAAGCACAATATCATCAACAT
Source organism: Patellifolia procumbens (assembly GCA_947645195.1). Lineage (NCBI taxonomy): Eukaryota > Viridiplantae > Streptophyta > Magnoliopsida > Caryophyllales > Amaranthaceae > Patellifolia > Patellifolia procumbens. Next base: position 108,595 of record CANSGD010000914.1, read on the forward strand.
AGAGCAATAAAATGATAATATGACCACTGTGTTTGAGAGTGAACATGGAGGTGTCACAACTGCTGCACTTGAAACCAATAGAGAGTAGAAAGTTGCTGAAACGAGAGAACCAAGCTCGAGGAGCTTGCTTCAAACCATAAATGGATTTTTGTAACCGACAAACATGATGTGGTTGAGAAGGATGTTCAAAACCAGGAGGCTGACGCATATAGACTTCCTCATTGAGGAAACCATGAAGGAAAGCATTTTTAACATCGAGTTGACGAATAGGCCATTTAAAAGTAGCAGCAAGAGTTAAAACTAAGCGAACAGTACTAGGCTTAATGACAGGACTAAAGGTTTCAAAGTAGTCAATACCTGTCTGCTGATGATTACCAAAAACAACAAGTCTGGCCTTAAACCGCTCCACAGAACCCTCAGAATTATATTTAATCTTATACACCCACTTACAACCAAGAGCGTTTCTCTTGTTGTTGCGAGGCAAAAATTCCCATGTATCATTCTTAATTAATGCTTCATACTCATCACGCATGGCTTGTTGCCAATGTGAATCATTAGACGCTTGCTTAAAATTAGACAGTTCAGACTCAACAACGTCGGTTTTTAAATCCAATAAATTCCTAGTTGAAATGATTCCATCTTTTAAACGCGTGGTCATGGTATGAACATTAGTAGGATCAACACACTTAGACGACTTTCTAGGACGCCTATGGGGAGGGACGATAGGAGACGGGGACGACTCAAGACTAGACGGGGACAGGGTGGAAACATCACACCCATCATAAGAGATGACGTGTGAGGGGGAAGGGGGCAGCATGCCTCCCGCGGGCGCAGGAGAGGCTGTGGGTGAGCAGCCTCTTGTGGCGTAGGCGCACAAGACCACGCGGGCGCGGGCAGACGCAGCTGCGGCTCGCTGCTGCTGGGCAGACTCCCTGCGGGCGCGTGTGGTACCTGCGGGCAGGCAGCATGTGGCTGCGTATGCTCTCGGAAACCTGCGAGCACAGGGTAGGAAGGCTGCGGGCTGCTGCTGGGCAGCCTCAACTCGAGCTCGCACGCATTCTGTGAGCAGGCAGCGGGTTGCTGCATGTGCTCCCGTAATGCTGCGGGCTCGGGGAATGGAAGACTCGAAGACATCAGATTATGTTTTAACTGGGGAACATGACACACCTTTGTGAGACGAAAGGGGCGACTCGGGGAAGACAGAGTTAAATTTCCAAGTTTATTAATGGGAAGTTTTGTGCCATCACCAACAACAATAGAACTCGAACCAGTGTAAGGAAGAGCATTAGATAGCTTACCATCCTGTGAGGTCATGTGAGATGCGGCTCCAGAATCTGGATACCAAACGGAGTCATTCGTTTCACCACCAACAGACAGTGCAGCTAGGGCACGTGTGACACCATCAGGAGAAGAAGGCACAAAGTTGTGATTAAAACATTGAGGAGAATAGGCTGCTTGGTGACCTGGATACCAACAAAGACCACAAGTATCTGAAGAAGGAGTGTTGGCTAAATTGCCGTTAGATGGATTACTTCCTGCTGAAGACAAATCATTAGCAATATAATTGGCACAAGAATAATTAACATACGAAAAATCATGAAAATTACCCATACCATTAGTGCGGTCTGCATTGCCACGACCACCCTGTCCTCCATTACCGCGGCCTCCATTGTTGTTACGACCACCCTTGTTACGATTATTGTTGTTGCGATTCTTGTTCTTACCACCCCCTTGGCCTTTAGAATTCGAACCACCCGAAGAGGACGGTTGTGAACTTGAAGAGCCAGACTGAACAGCTACTAGAGCCTGATGAGCAGTAGAGGTCTCATCATATGCACGCTTAGCCTTAATGCGTTGCTCATGCTGAAGTAGCTTGGGGCGAAGATCATCAAACGTCAAGGACGTTTGAAATTGTAACAAAGTAGTGACAAGTGCATCATAATCACGATCTTGATCCAATGCAGTCAAGGTATATTGAACAAGATCATACTGAGGGACAGGACACTGAATAGCAGCTAGAGAGTCAACAATAATCTTAATTTCACGTAGAAAACCTCCATAGTCTGTTATTCAGGTTTCTTTATGTGACTTAACCTGCCGTTCAATTCCATGGACCTAGCCATACTAGCATGTAAAAATCTCGACTTTAACCTATTCCAAATCTCCACAGAAGTGTGTAACTCATGCACATCAAGCATAACATCACGGGATAACGTAGCATACAACCAAAGTTTTATTTGTTGACCAAGTCGTAAATACTCGTAAAATTGCGGATTAGGAACTGAATTACCAACATGATCAACACTAGTAGAAGAAGGTATAGAGACGGTACCTTCAACTATGCCAAGTAACTGATGTGTTAGCAAAAAACACGTAACTTGAGTTTTCCATACAAGGAAATCCTCTGGTGCATTGAGTTTAATTGTAACAAACCTAGTGATGTCGGTATTGGAGAATTGTTGTGCCAAGGAGAACGGGGAGAAAACCGAGGAGGCACCTGGAGTGTAATGAGAGGCGGTCGGCTGTGGAACACATGCTAGCATGGGGGACGAACCAAACCCGGGAGGAGGACGATCATTGGTTGGACTCCGGAAGGGAGAGGCGTGAACCAATTGGTCTTGATGATGCAATAAAGGTTGCGAGTGCGGCTGAGAGAACAGCGGCAGAGCCATGTTGCCGGCAAGAGACATCCCGCTGACTGGGTTTGCCACGCTACCAGACGCGTCACCAGAAGAGGAGGCGAGTGGATCGCCAATGGTACCAAACGCAGGAAATAAAGAGTGATGTGCGTTGGTGTGATTGGCGGAAGGTGTGCGTCCAAGGGGGAACGCCTGGGCGGCCGCGCGTGGGACGTGCGAAGGGGTGGCTGGGCTGCCGGCAAAGGATGTGGTGGTTGACGTGGTAGCGGCAGACATGGCCGGAAAAAGTCAACCGCCGGCTAGGGTTTGAAGACTAAGAAACCCTAAAAAAATTAGAGAGCGGAAGAGAGAGAGAAAAAATTCTAACCTAGGCTCGTGATACAATGTACGAGTATTATGAATGATTGGCTAACCTGTTTAGGTTGCTGATAGGTTCTAGTCGTATCACCTAATCAAAGATAAACCTAAGTCCTCTAACAAAAGTAGTCAGTGGAAGCAGGGTCGAATCCGCAGGGAGACAGAGTTTCTAAATTAATATCCAATTAACTAGCTACTTCAGACGAAAACAGGGAGAATTAATTAAACTAAGAGAGACGAATTAAACAGAGGATTTAACTATGGACTAAAACCTAGGGTATTAGGTCGGTCCACCATGCTTATACCAATCAAACAAGGGCAACTACTATCAAAACCTAAATCAAGAGTCGGGGGATTAGAGCCTATGTTGAGCTATGGTTAAGACTCAACGCTCATAGTTCAACATACGCCGCATGTTCACTAACGTAATCAGAACTACTGACGTGTCCTAGGCCTCTAGTCGTAAGACGGATCTGTGCAAACAACTATTAACCACAAGCAACCAAAGAAACTGCGCAATAACGTTAATTACTCAATAAAGAACAAACCACATCACAATCACCCTAATCAAGCCCTAGAAATCAATAGGAGTCTAAATCACAATCATGGTATAAATATGGCTTTCCTATCTAACACCCTAGAAAGAGAACTACTGATATCACGTATTTATATAGAGTTTTCTCCTTATTTACAAGCTAATTTGTGCGTCATTGGAGCTCTTGGGAGCTATTTTGTGCTAACTATCGTATATAGTTGTGGTTTTGTATTTTAGTGTTGAATTGCAGGTTTTAGGGAGTTTTCTCCTTATTCCCGAGCCATTTGGAAGCAACCACGACTTTACGAGATGTTACGAGGCACGTAGGATGGCTCACGAGCTTTATGGGTAGTTTAGGAGGTCCCAAGACCCCTAAACGTGAAGATTAGAGAGCCAAAGAGTCAAAAAGGAGGTTTCCGTGCACTGATCGGGCAGAAATGGCCCGATCGGGCGAAGAAATATTGATCGGGTGTAGATGTTGCGGACCCGATCGGGCGAGGGTTGCCCGATCCGAATTAAACTAAGAACAATGAGGAATAAAACTAGTCTAAAGCTAATGAAAAGATGAATAAAAGATCTCTCTAAATAATGACGAAAAAGGTATTTATAATACCTCCTCAAGTTAACTAAAAACGGAAACAAAAAGCCGAAATCCGCGAATAGGTGCGCCAGACCCGATCGGGCCCGAGGACAGTACCCGATCGGGCCGAGTGCAAAACAGCACCCACTTGGCTCCTGGGCCTTCGTATAGCAGCAGCGCAGCATTAACCAAATTTTACGTCCCACCCGATCGGGCCGTGGGCAGCCACCCGATCGGGCCAGGCGACAAACTGGGCGAGCAAACTCCTCTCACAAGCAGCATCACAACAAGAGCTATGAGCAGCCCACCCGATCGGGTCGGGCGGTGAACACCCGATCAGGCCTGGGCACATGGTGTTCGCCTGATCTGATCGGGCATACCTTGCCCGATCGGGTCCGCAACTTTCATACCCGATCATAAATACTTCGCCCGATCGGGCCATTTCTGCCCGATCAGTGCACGAAAACCTCCTTTTTGACTCCTTGGCTCTCTAATCTTCACGTTTAGGGGTCTTGGGACTTCCTAAACTACCCATAAAGCTCGTGAGCCATCCTACGTGCCCCGTAACGTCTCGTAAAGCCGTGGTTGCTTCCAAATGGCTCGGGAATAAGGAGAAAACTCCCTAAAACCTGCAATTCAATACTAAAACACGAAACCACAACTATATACGATAGTTAGCACAAAATAGCTCCCAAGAGCTCCAATGACGCACAAATTAGCTTGCAAATAAGGGAGGAAACTTTATATAAATACGTGATATCAGTTGCCTGGCACTGTTATATATATAGAGTTATGAAAATCTATCTTTACAAGCCTACTAAGAGTCTAATTACCAAATTACCCTAATAGCACACTGCTAGTGAACGACGTTAATCTCTGCGTTATTAATTGCTTTGTGTTCTTAATTATTCTTTAATCTGTCATAATACACAAATATCACCATCAAGTTGAGTTAGTTCCTTGTCTCAATAACTGAACAAAGGGTATATCTTAGTTGATTTATTTTCTAAGGACACAAAACACATACAACAACAGCATGTGCATAAGTTTGATTCATTCATGCATATATATCATTCATATACTACAAATTGACAATTTATGTTATATGGAACATATATAAGTCAAACATAAGCAATTATTCATATACATTCAATTCTAAACATGTACGAAAGAATTTCTAAGCAATTATTCATAATGAGCTTAATTCCATCAAACTTAACAATAATTTGGAGCAACATAACCTAAACTCATAACTAAGCATAAAACCTCCTTCAAATACATTCATGTAAAATTCATAACAAAAGAATTTCTCATACACATTCATATATATCTAACACCTCATTCAACACCTCAATCATATATCCATTGATTACTAAACATCTTTTGCCAGCTTAATTTAAACAAATAAATTTATTACTTAGGGCCTGTTCTCTCAGCTTATTTCACTGCAATTCAGTTCAGTTTCATTCAGTTCAGTTCAGTTCAGTTCAATTTAGTTCAATTTAGTTAAACTATTTTATACCAAAAAGAACAAGCCCTTAGTATTACTTATGAGAAGCCCCAATTAAGGGAAACATACAAGGGGAAAGCTAGGGCGATGGTTGTTCAGGTGACTTGGCCAACGAAACTGGATGGCAGTGGTGGCTGGTGGTGGACGCTCAGGGGGTGGTGGTAGCGGTGGTGCCGCAACCACTAATTTCGTCGAATAGAGAGAAGGTTGAGTTTTTTTAGGGATTTTGTTTCTTCGATTTGGGTTGGACCTCTGTCTTTTTGTCCAAAGTCAACCACTACTATCATTAGCACTCGAAGGAATGGAATGTTAATGCTAATAGTAGTCCAAATTTAAATTAGCCGTTACTATCATTAACGGCCTAAAAATTTAATAACGTTTTGCTGATGTGGACCATACCAAAAAAAATAAAATTTGGAAATAAAAATGCAAATTACTTTTGGAGGAGCAAAAAAATTCCTATTTGAAACGAATACATCAAAAATTGAGACCATTTCACGAATAACATGCAATCAATGACTCCAATGCAATAAAATATTCTACCGCTAGAAACGCCAATCTTGACTCTCACAACATAAGACAAGAAAGAACAAGATGGGTTCATCTCCTCCATTTGAGAGCTTCAAACAAGGTCAAAAAAAATGGCGGAAGAGTTGCAACAGAAGCCAGTACAAGAGATAGCATCACAAAGCTGCAAAATTGGTCAAGTCCCAGAAAAATTCATCCATAAAAATGGATACCCACAAGCTAAAATTGAGTCAGTTCCATGGATTGATGATCTTGTTATTGATTTCTCTCTTCTCTGTTCTTCTTCATCCTCTGTTTCACAACTTGAACTGGGCAAGCTTCAATCTGCTCTCAGTAAATGGGGTTGCTTCCAGGTTTGCTTTAACAGTCTTTCTATATTATAACTAGTCTCAAATGTATGTAATGTATGTAAAAGCGGTTAAATTTTTCATTAGTGAGTAATTAATTATCCAATTAGTAAAATGATTAGGATAATATTACTTCTCCCGTTTTAATATAAGTGATACATTGTGTATTTAACGTATTTTGAGGCAAAAGATTCTAAGTATGTTTACGGGGTTTTTAATTGTAATGTTAGTATGTGGGGTCTCCATCCCTACCACCTTTAGATTTGTTAAATAAAGTTAAAGTGTGGTTATAAATTTAAGTAGGGGTATTTATGTTAATTTACGAGCAAAAGTTTACCACATATAGAAACTTTATAAAGCGTTTCACTTATTTGAAAGCACCCAATTATAAAAACTATATCATTTATATTAAAACGGAGGAAGTATTTTTTTTGGTTTTTCGTTTTTGGTGTCCCCTCCAAGCCTCCTGAAGAATAGTTATATATTTAAGCTATTGTGATTTACCAACTTATATCATATGACTTTAAAGTCATAAAAAGGAAATTGGCTATGATACAGAACGGGCGTTAATGTATTAGTTCGCCTGAAGGTTCCGTTTGGTTGGGTGTAAAACTTTTATAATAGAGATAAGCTGGTGGATTTGTAATTTGGTACAATTAGAATGAAATTGTGTGTTTCTGTGGTGAACTTTGTGTTTTACTGATGTTAATCCCATTTTTGATTGAAAATATGATCATTTCAACCTTACCCAGATTGATTTGAAATGCTAGCTTGCTTTACACATTGATGTGGTGATCCTAATTTGACTAGTTTTTCCCCTTTTTGTGAGAACAGATTTTGATTGAGTTTATCTCCAACTCAATCATGAAAACTATTGGGAATATGAGTTGTACTTGTATAAGCCTTCCTATGTTAGTTGATGATCAAAACTCTATTTTTTACTTCCTGAGACTGCATCAGCCATCAGGGGTGTGGCAATATAATTTTCAGACGTCAAGATACGTTTGCAAAGAACGTATCACTCGTTTTGTAGGAGGTTTTGAGATGAATAAATGGTCATGACTCGGGAGTTTGTATGTAAATTTTATGTGACCTCTATCGTAATTGACCCTCCAATATTAAGCATGTGTTTCATTACCACCTAATATTATCTATGGAGTTGGGAATGAGTTGTGATGAAAATCAATGAAGAAAGCACTCTTAGTTCAATGGTTCATCCATGAGATATCCCACTTAGCAAACTCATTTCCCTTCTCTCAACGATCTGAGACCTACCAGACAAGTCGTTATTTTCTTCATTTCGATTTATGAAATATAATCCTCACAGGTTGACTGTCGAATTTGTACTATAAATCCTTATTAAGTGTGACATGTTCGAGTTTGTGGATAAGGGGTAAAAGAAACAATTGTAGCTAGTATGGTAGTACCACCAATGTACTGAGATTTGTTTTCTTTCGACCCATTTGGGCTTATGTTCAGCAAGTTCCGGAAAAATAGAGAAATTCGTCATTTTTTGTAATTTGAACTTATATGTTAATAAAACTTCAGCCGCAATGAAGTTGCTTATTCAAAAAAACCAAACAGAAGAGACCCTTAAAGGTACTTGTGTTGTTTCAGGCTATAAATCATGGTATGACGAGCACATTCCTTGACAAAGTACGCGAAGTCACTAAGCAGTTTTTTGCACTCCCTCTTGAGGAGAAGCTAAAAGTCTCACGAGCCATCAATGACTATGATGGTTATGGGAATGACACAATTATTTCAAAGAACCAGACTATTGATTGGACTGATCGGCTATATCTGAAAGTTTACCCTGAAGATCGGCGCAAGCTGAACTATTGGCCAGAGAACCCCTTTGCATTTAGGTAAGTTTGTCCAAAACCAGCCAAACAATATTTATCAGAGTCATGTTATCATGTTTAATGACTACTTCACACATGAAAGGTTTAATTATGTTACTAGGACTCAGCATTTTACCTCAAATGTCTGTGTCAGGTCCTCAACTCTCTGACATTGAATATTGGATACTTCAAAACATCATTTGGGTGGGTGGGTGGGTGGGAGGGGATCATGGAAAACTTTTATTATGAATATGAGTCAGATTCTTAGACACGGGCATGTTCATGTATGCTATAAACTTTTATATGTGGATTTTGGCAGGGAAGTTATACATGAGTATACCATGAAGCTAAGGACAATGTATGAAATTCTATTGAAGTCCATGGCCAGTTCTTTGAACTTGGAGGAAAATTGCTTCTTGAAAGAGATTGGAGATTTAGTGACAATGGACACGAGATTTAATTTCTATCCGCCTTGTCCAAGCCCTGAAATTGTTCTTGGTGTCAAACCACATGCAGATGGAACAACAGTTACAATGCTCCTGCAAGACAAGGAAGTGGAAGGTCTTCAAGTCCTACGAGATGATCAGTGGTTCAGAGTTCCCACCATTCCAGATGCTTTATTTATCAATGTTGGTGATATACTAGAGGTAATTGGATCTTTCTTAAAGTAAAGACTGCTTTTACCTGTGTCGTGTTGCATACCTATCTAAAATGTACAAAACATTACTCGTTCCACTTTTCCACTGCAATATATCTATCAATCTATGTATCTGGTGCAGATGGTTATAACACAGAACTTGTAAGTTGTGCTGAATGATGTAACTTGTTTTTTTTTTGGGCCGAATTTAACACACAGCTTGATACAACCAAGTACGTTAGATGTTGAATTTCGCTAAAAACAAAGGTCTGGTGGGTTTCTTATAGTGCTTGTTTGTTCTTTTAACGCAGATTATTAGTAATGGCATACTGAAAAGTCCAGTGCATAGAGTGGTCACAAACTCAGAAAGGGAAAGAATTTCGGTGGCGGTATTTTGTTTACCGGACCCAGATAGAGAAGTCGGACCAGTAACTGAACTGATCACAGATGATCGTCCGCAGATGTATCAGAGGGTTAAGCATTACGAGAACATATTCTTCAAGTATTACCAACTTGGGCAGAGACCGCTGCATGCCGTCAGAATGTAGTACGTTAGCTATATCAACATTTACTAATAACAGTCTGAAAGTTTACTATTTGATAGTGATCATTGACTATAAGTCTTTAATGTGGGTGTGTTTGGAGAGCATTTTGCCTCGTTTTTGCAACTTTTTTTGGGTTGAAAAGATTTAATTGGATGGGGCTCGAGGAGCCAGTTACGACAAGTCCGGAAATTTTCTCATGTACTCGTGTTTCGCCATTGGAATCTACCACAACTTAGAAGAAACTGATCTAAACCCCAGGCAAATGTTGCAACTGAGTTCTCACCTCAGAGTGAATTGATTCGGTAAGATCCCATCTTCTATCATCTACCTAAAAAGTACTACACCGTCATTTAAAGCCTTACAATGAATGTAGCCTGTGATCATTGCTGTATACGAGTAAATGTTCTTTTCTGCTAATCTATCAAAGAGGGGATCGCGCAACAGTTAAATAACTACGCTTAACAAGCATGTTTATCAGAGATGTTGTCTGATTAGCACCCAAGTGATCCATGCTTCTGTTCTTGATCACATAGCCAAACATGGGTTTCAATAATTTTGTGTTTCCTACATCTGCCCTAAGGTTTACCATGCTAATCATTGTACACTCACTAGGTTTCACCAAGTAAGATCACATTTAGGGATGGCAATTCAATCCGACTCCGACCCGAGTCCTATTCGATCCGAAGCAAAAAGTCCGATCCGAATCCGAAAACATAAAAGTCCGAATGAAATCCAATAGGAGTTGGACCTTAGGTAAGATCCGATCCGAATCCGACTAAAGTCCGATTATTACTTGTTACCTCGTCAACTAATTGATTAAAAATACATTTTAATAGAAATAATAGATTTACTTTATAAGAAATTAAGTAAAACATTAAAAAAAATTTACTTCCTCCGTAACGAATTAATTGCACCATTTGGGGTCGGCACGGACTCCTATGCATTTTTTCTTAAGCTTAGCTTAGTTGTATTAGGATAGGTAAAGTAGGAAAGAGAAAAGCACTAATAATAAAATCTGAATTTGTATGAGTTGGGACCACTTCATATTTTTGGAGGGAAATGAAAATTTTTTGGGTCCTTTTGTTGAGGACAGAGAAACGGGCAAACATGTGGGGTATCAGTCAGTGTCTTTTCCCACCAAGTTTTTCTTTCTTCCTTCTTACTGCCAAAACACAAAAGCAAAATATTGGCACCAAAAGCATTCAAATTTCCCACCAAGTTTTTCTTTCTTCCTGCCAACTACTCCCTAAAAGTATCAGTCAGTGTCTTTTGCAAACAAAAAAAGACATCATTTCTTACAACACCAACAATGGTTAGTTAGAGTTACATCCTAAATTCTAAATTCTACACTGCACACACTGCACAGGAGGCCAAAATTGCACAGTGGCTTGTTACAGCAGCTTCATCTTCCATCTTCATCAACTTCATTCTTCAACATTCTTCTTCATCCCTACACAAAATGGATGAAGGCTTTTTTGCTATTGACCAACTGTTGGCAGAAGAAGGCTTGGCTACACCTACTGCAAACACACAAAACACACAGGTAACTAGGGGTTCTTGTGATTTAAGTAATGAAGCAAAAATGAACATAAGCTTTAAGTTGATTGCCATGATAAAAAATGGTAAATTACCACATGGTGCATTCACAAAACTAGGAAGGGAGTATGGAGTTCATAGAACAACAATTTCCAGATTGTTTCAAACTGTGGAGTCACAGAGAAAAGAGGGCAAAAAAATTGAAGTCATCTCTAAAAAAAGGGAAGGGTTGGCAGGAAACCACAACAAGTTACTGAAGAATGGTTGCAATCTTGTCCCCTACATCTAAGATGCACTTATAGAGCCTATGCCGGTTACCTAAAATGCTCACATATGAAGATATTCAGGCTTCTCAAGGCAGGAAAACTAAGAGTCCACACAAGTAACAATCATCCCGCAGTTACAGACAAGCACAAAATTGAAAGAATGAAATGGGTTATGTCTCATATTGATTATGCAACACTAGGGTCTAAACCAAAATTTAAAAGTATGAGCAACACAATTCATATTGATGAAAAATGGTTTTATTTGAATCCAGATAAAAGGAGGTTTTATCTACTACCATCTGAGCTTGATCCTTACAGAATATGCATATCAAAAAGATACAAAATCAAAGCAATGTTCATGGCAGCACAAGGGACACCATTATACAATGAAGATGGGGTGATGGTGCATGATGGGAAGTATGGTATATACCCATTTGTCTTCAAACAAAGAGCAAAAAAGAGAAGCAAAAACAGAGAAGCTGGAACAATTGAAACTAAGGCAATTCAAAATGTCACTAAGGAGGTCATTAGAGAGATGTTGTTGCAAAATGTCCTGCCATCCATTATGCAAAAATGGCCAGAAGGAATGTCTAAAGAGATCACAATTCAACAAGACAATGCAAGACCACATTTGACTAATGAAGATCCATTATTCAGACAAGCTGCAACAAGACATGGTTTTAACATCCAACTCATAAATCAACCCCCACAGTCACCAGATTTCAATGTCCTAGACTTAGCAATATTTAGGGCTGTCCAAAGTTTGCAATATCAATCATTTCCAGAAAACTTGGATGACTTAATAAGCAAAGTCAAGGAGGCATATGCAGCTTATGATCCTAATTTAATAAGGTACACATGGATTCAATTACAACATGTCATGGTAGAAGCTTTGAAGGTTAAGGGAGGCAACAATTACAAGAATCCACATGTTGGTAAGGCAAGACTAGAAAGGTTGGGGTTACTACAAGAACTTGTTGAGGTTGATGAAGATTTGATAAGTGCATCAGTTGCCTATTTAGATGAAGTATGCATGCAAACTTGGAATGGAAGTGACACTCATGAACAAGAATTAGAAGTAGATGCAGATTAAAGAGATTGGTTGTGATTGACTGCCCCTTTTAACCATCCAAAACAATATGCAAGGTGAACAAAGGAAAAAAAAGGTGTCACACTTTTGTATACTTACCCATTGTGATGCCTTTAATGTGAGTTGTTTAGTCAAGTTTAAGTGGTTAGAAGGTTTTTTGGCAAGTAATTAGGGATGGCAGTCATTTGATACACCTTTTTGGGCAATCAAAGTTTAGTTTTTGTACATTTAGTTACTTGGTTGGTGTATTTTTTGGACATGATAAGCTTAATATTGACACCAAGTTTGCAAGCTTTTTTGAACTCAAATTATGTTCATTAATATGTTACTACTCTAGTTGTCTTTATTACCATATGTACACATAATAGCATGTTGATGTTGGACACCTTACTAAAACAGAGTCCACATAACAGAACAGCAACAACCCCAACCAAATACAGACCCCTTAAAATCCCCCTTCCAAGCTTAACACAACCCTTAACAGACCCCAACCACAACAATAACAAACTTTACAATAGTATTTGGTTGGGGAGCACTACAACAATAACCAACCATAAACAATAATATTAACACAGCACTACAACAATAACAACAGTATCAATATTAACAAGTATAAACACTAACAATTACAACATCAATATTAACAACAACATTAACACAGCACTACAACAATAACAACAGCAACAATAACAGCACTACAACAACAACAGTAACAACATTAACAAAAACATCAACACAACAACAACACCAACAACAACAACAACAACATGTAATTCCAGCCACAACCATAATCCACCAGACCTCCACCACAATTCAGCACCTCCACCACAAATCAGCAACTCCACCACAAATCAGACCCCAACCGACATGCCCCAAAAAAATAAAACGCTTAAAACAGGGAAGAAGTAAAATTTGAATACCTGGATTCACTCAAACTTTGTCAACCATCCATAAGGGCTTCTGAATCAGACGAAATCTCTATCACATCTTCCTTGAAATCAAACCCTCCCACAGAAGATTCAGTTGATGATGATGATGTTGATGTTGTTGAAGCAGTAAAAACTCCACCACTGTTGTTACATCTCCACAGAAGACACTCATAGATAGGAGATCCTTCCTTCTCTATTTTCTCCTTTTTCTTCTTCACAGGCTCTTCATCACTACTATCATCCTCAACAGTTGCCTTTTGGTCAGTGGGTTCCCTTATTTGAACACCAACTCCCCTTGTTCTCCTTAAATAGGTTGTCTTCGAGAACTTGGGAGTGGGAGGCTTGATTGGAGTTTTCTTCTTCATAGCTTCTTCCACAGAAATGGCAGATCTGGAGCCTCCCCACTTGTTCCAGTCTTCACCCCCAACCGCCGGTAACCCACTCACCAAAGCCCACCCACAATCCTTCTTCTTTTGGTATAAGCTATCAATGACGACACCAAGCGCTTGGTTTCCCTTCTCCCCAAACCACCTAACACCTTCACCATCCTTATACATATTCGAAAAGTGGTAATAGCACTTGCGCTCGAAAAGACTGATGCATAATTTCATCAATTTCTTCCTCTCTATGTTCGTTTCATTAGCATAGTAAACCCTCAGAGGTGTTAGATCTACTTCGTTCTTATCCATTTTTGAAAAGAACGACATATCTAATTAGAGAAGAAGAAGAACAAAGAAAGGAGAAAGAACAAGAAAGAAAAGATAAAGAAGAAGAACGAAAGGAGAAAAAGAAAGAAGATGATTAGGGTTTGTGAGAAGAAGAGAGGAAGAAATGAGAGAGAAGAAGAACGGCTGTTTCTTTCTTGGGGTTGTGAGAAATGAACCCAGATTAGGGTTTTTTATGTTTACAAATGGGTTTTTTTTTTTTTTGAATTTGGGTGGGGTAGATCTTAAATGTTGGTAGGTAGGAGGGTTTAATGTGTTTAAGCTGATTTGGGTGGGTGGGAAGCATTAAAATTGGTGGGAATCATTAAAGATCTAATTTTGGGTAAACTTATTGTAAGTATTTATTAAGTTGGTTTATTAAGGGTATTATCGTAATTTTACAAAAAAAAATTAACTACATAAGGAAAGTTCATAAAATGGTGCAATCTTTTTGTTACATCCATATATGGCAAAAGGTGCAATTAATTCGTTACGGAGGAAGTATTAAAGATGTGTTTTGGTTAATTAATATGGTGATTTAATCCGAATCCGATCCGAGTCCGAAACAATCCGAAGCAAAAAGTCCGAGTCCGAATCCGATAATATATAGTCCGAATCCTAATAGGAGTGTAAAAATCAGAGTCCGATTGAAATGGAGCGGACTTGGAGTTTGATAAGTCCGATCCGAGTCCGATCCATTGCCATATTTCTTTGATCATATTCAATATGCTTCATCAAACATGTCGTTGTTAATTGTAACCCATTTTTCAATGCAAACCCATGAATCTCTTTCCCTGAACATACACATCTATCTAATCTGTGCACAAGTTTTCTAAACAGAGGAAACTATAAAGTTGTCAATTTCAAAACCCATTTCTCTTATTTGGGCATTTAAGTTTAATGCACATTTTGGTTGGTTATTCTTGTTATAAGATGTCATGAGAAATAAAGCGAGCAATTGGGGTTGAATGTAGTTGTAGAGTAGGATGATTTCACTGAGGATTCTGTAATGTAGGATGATTAAAGCGAGCAATTGGGGCTTGTCTAAGATCTTCCTTGCAAGGCGTTTCTATCCTTTTGCTCTTCAATTAACAGTATAGCTTGACAATTTGAGCATGTTTTGTTGCACGATTGGCAGTATTGTTTCCCTTCTGTCCAGATTATGAGTTTATAGTGTGTATACTACTTGTAATTGTCTATATATATAGTGAGGAATGGTTCAACAATTGAAGCTTTAATTGGTGTATGCCAAAAATTATTGAAAACAACATTAGATTGCAAGTCAGAATGTGACTATATTGACATTTGAAAAGTTATTGTAATGTAGGATAACTAGAGTATTTTCTGCAAAGTTACAAGAATGTACACCACTCATTAATATTAGAGAGTTGAAATATTACATACATGAAAGTACGAAAAGCATCAATATTATGGACAAAAACTTTTACATATTTGCAGATATACTAGTATTGGTACTCTTGTGTCTGCCTAAGCAATGGGTTGCTTACCAAGGACCCTTGGGTCCAATGGTATAGCTTCTTTTCTTCCACATGGGAGACCAAGGTTCAAATCTTGGTGGAAACAAATTTCTTATTGTTGGGGGGTTGGGGGTTGGGGTGTATGCCTTGTAATGGGCCTCTGGGTGGGGGGCCCTGTGCGAGGGCAACCCAGATGATTATTCTTCTTAACATAATATAATCTCATACTTATAAATGAGATTATATTTTTTAAAAAAAATTTAAAAAAAGCAATGGGTTGCTTAGAAAAAAAAGATAGGCGTGCTGATGATTGCTTCGATGATACATAATTATCTACGGGTTTTTGCACAATTGATACAGTAGCTAGGAAGAACTTGCATTAGCGGGAATGCAACAATTTGTTAATTTTTCAACAAGAATAACGAAAAAGCAGCAAATTTATTACAGCAGAATTAGAGGGCTCGTAGCCAACAACAAACACTAGTAGCTTCATCCTTACCTACCCCTAGTGGCGGAACCAGGATTTTTAATCCGGGGGCGCAAAAATAATAGAAGGAAGTCAATATTGAAATTTTTAGAATGCCTTAAACAATGTTTAATATTCTTTGTCGAAGATCCGTTCCCGTTGTCTTAGATTTTTTGGATTTGGGTGTATCACTCGTGACTTCCTATATTCAACTTATAATACACATATGAACTAAATATATGATAATCAACAAATTATACTAATTGATCAATCATCATACAATTAATTAACATTTATGTGATTTAATAATTTCATTTCAAATAACCAAATAAACCATTAAACATCATATTATCAATTTGATGAATTACCATTAGATAGTACATTGTTGATTTAAAATTTAACAACAAAATTAATCAATCAGAAACAATAAAACAAATATCACAATTCAAGTAATTCAAGTTTTCAACCAATTTACCAAACAATATTTCATTATTTTAGATATAGAAAAATAATTAATTAACAATGTAATAAATAAAGAATGTCAAGATAGACTTTTTTATACCTAGAGACGGAGTCACGGAGGCGGGATGTGGGTAGACGTCGCACGCCGACCTCCAATAGAAGGTGGTGCGCTGGTGTTCGACGGTGGTCCTAGTGTGCATGCGAGAAGCAAGAGAACAAACAAAAACAACAGTAGCAAAGCAGACGAGGAGGTGTGTGGGTTTTTGGAATTGGGGATGGGTGAATTTTTTAAATTTTAATGAAATTTTATTTTTGAATCATAATGATAGTGACATGTGGTCCCCCACTACTTTATGTGAATGAGCAAATGAGTGATTAATGTGTTCTGATTTATGAGACTTAAAACGTCTCTTTTCCTCGCTTTTCTTCGTATTGACGTGTTGGCAGATGGCCTGCTCATCTTTTAATTTTCGTTTTTTTAAATACTCAATTTTTTTTAAAAAAAATAGAGGAGCACGTGCCCCCATGCCCCATGTTGGTTCCACCTCTGCCTACCCCCGGTGGGCGATAAAGAACCACCTCATTATCTCCATCAAGAAGTTGTTGAATCATATGTATACATCCAGGAATTGTAGAAATGACAAAGTAATCAATATGCATACCAAGCTTAAGAAGACGAGCAAATTGATTCTTATTTCTCACCATGAAACAGTTCTTCTCTCGAATAAACTGTCTGGCATTCAGTTTGAAATCATTTGCTACATTCTTGTTCACCAAACTAGCCCAACCTAGATCAGCCATATACTCTTTATACTCAGAAGTTGACTTAGGTTGGTTAATAGGGACAGACGATGAAGTATCATCAGCAATAGAGAGTTGAAGCAGGGTAGATTTGAGCTTCAAATCTGGAATGTCTTCCAATAATTGTGGATTTATTATATTCTTGAATATAACATCATTGTTTTGTTTGGCAATCTGAGTTGTCATGTCAAAAAATTGCAATTTCGCTAGGTTAGAAACTGCACCATGTGCTTCATCGTCCGAAGCCCATTTCAACTTATATAACGTATGCGCAAATCCGCATCTCTGATTCAGTCAAACAAGCATCATTATTCAATCGCTTCACCGTATCTTCCAACTCCACAAATGACCGAAAGCCGAGTTCCTCCGACGATCTTTTTGAACTTCTTCTTTTCGCAATCTTAATCATTTCAGCAATTAGCTTCGAGTTTGAATCTCCATTTCCCTCAATGTCATTATTGGCCTCTATGATAAATGAGGAACAGCTTACCCTCTTAGTGTGCCTGGCACTGTATATATACTAGAGTTATATGCACACGTTGCGTGCGGAATAATGTCAAATTTTGCATAAATAAAAAGACATTTAGTTTATTTAGGGTGTTTGGTATTTCTTTATTCAAAATTTAAAAATGTGAAAATAGTTAGTTATGGAGAGAGTTGTTCCATTTAATTAGGAATTAAAAAAAAGATAAATATTAATTTTTGGTGTCAACCTCCTCTTCACTTATAGAATAGAGATATTAAATAAATTAGGGTTTACACCTATTAATTACAGAAGTACCCTTAGTACTCTATTACACCCCCTCAATCTGTACAAGGGAAACCACAGACAGATTGGACTTTAAGAACTCAAAACGTTGACTGGACAATCCTTTTGTAAATATGTCAGCTAATTGGAACTAAGTCGGGACAAACCGAACAACAAGATCACCATGAGCAACATGCTCGCGAATAAAATGATAGTCTAACTTAATATGCTTACTACGACTAAACTGAACCGGATTAACGGTCATATACGTAGCACTAATATTATCACACATGACTTTGATCGGTTGTCGGAGAAGAAGACCCAACTCAGCAAGAACGGAGCGAATCCAAAAGCAACTACAAAGGTGTAGGCTGCTGCTCGGTACTCAGCCTCGGTGGAAGAGCGAGAAATAATGGGCTGCTTCTTTAGTTAATCGACAAGCCTCACTCTCAGTGTCGGATCTTGATTTATTTTTTGTTGAAGAGGCCGATTCTTTTAGAATTATTGATTTAGATAATTGGAATAATTTATGTAAGGTTGACGAAATTGATTTAATCTGATTAACCGAATAACTCAATCCAAAACTTGACCCAAATCGATGACCTGATTTTAACCCGAATTTAAATAAACCAAACTCTATCCAACACTATCTTGATCCAAAATCGACAAATATCCAAATAACTTGAATGAAATTATCTCAAACCGATTCTTATCCGAAATCTAAATTAAGTCAAACCGAAATCAAATCCAAATTTAATCGACATAGGTTCGATTTGAACAAGAATTTTACGTTACTACCCAATAAAAACTCAAATTTAATACGACATAAACCGAATTGACTTGATATAATATAAAAATGAAAAATCAAAACATATGTACATATTGTGGACTCTGACAAGGTATCATACTTTTATTCTAATTTGTATGTTGCAACCTGCAAGATATGAGTAGTTTTATTTATTGAACTAGTTTTTAGCACCCGTGCAAAAATGCACGGGAATCTAATTTGGAAAATATATTATGATTAATTAAAGTAAATAATATCAATGTTGTTACTTTTATTAGTTTGGAAGTTAATAAAAAATAATTAAAGTAAATGCCATAAGGTAATAAACAAAGAGCTAATAAACAAAGTAATTATGAGTTGTCATATAAATGTCAAAGTGAGAAAATGCACGGAATATTTTTATAAACAATTTTCAACACTAAAAAGGCATTTTTGCACCTTGTTCATTTACAAAATATAATGAATTAATGGATGAAGTTTCTAATTTGAACAACTAATAATTACTTTGTTTATAAAGTCTTTTCACAGTCCACTCTTCATGCAACAATGCACGAGAATTTAAATTAGAAAATACAGTATGAGTAATTCAAGTAAATAATATAAATATTAATATTAGTATTTTGAACCATTGCTCGGTATGTGACACTATTATTTGTATATATATTTTACTATATTAGTTGCCCTTTTTATAAATTAAATTGGTAAAATGATTCATAAACTACTACACGGCATGATCATAATTTAATATTTGATAGACTAATAGCCAAATACACATATAATATCTTATACTCCTTCCATTTTTTATAATATGCACTTATTTCCATTTTGGGGTGTTTTCTTTTTAATTGGTACCTTTATACCTTTTTCCATAAATGAAAAGTTGGCCCACCTAATTATTACACTTTTCTCCTACTTTTTCTTTCCTTTTCTCTACCTTTTTCACTTTTTCCTTACTTTTACTAACCTTCTCTCTTACTTTTGCACTTTTTCCTTCGTCCGCGCGCAAAAATAAACATGCATATTAAAAAAATGGAGGGAGTAATATAGAAAGTTATTATATAATTTGAAAGTTTATACGTTTTAATCTCTTTATTATGTACATATAATATCTAATATTTTAGAAAGTTATTATATAACTTGGAAGCTTATACATTTTAATCTCTTTTTGAGGGCATGTTCTTTTCGTCTAAGTCTAGATGAATTAAACTGAACCTATTGGAGCTAAACTGAACTGCACTGAACTGATTGGAGCTGAACTGAACTGAACTTATTGGAGCTGAACTGAGCTGAACTTATAACAGTTGATCTGAATTGAATTGAACTGCAAATAAGCTGAATAGAACATACCCTAAGCCAAAAATATTAATTTCTAAATTATGCATATTATTTAAAACTGGAATCTTATAATTATAATAATATATATTATTTTTAAATAATAATTTTAATTATATTTTTTAATTTAAAATTTAAATCTAACGGAAACACTTTGTCATTTAAGCTTATTTTTTTATTCCAAAACGAAAAGTGTAACAAAGATATAAATTTTAGATAATAATTATGTCGTCAGTCAATGAGAGATAATAGTGAAATATACTAAAAATTTATATAAAAACTATGTCATCAGTCAATAAATACAATAGGGTTTGAGCTATAAATTAAATTTATATCTAAAAAGTCAAATATGAAAAAAGACCTTATCGCATTCCACCAAATCAAGTAAGTCTTTTATAAGTTCTTCTCGCAAGAACTCATTAGTCTAGAATGATACATGACTTAGAATATGAGTCAACCCTTTAGAAGTGGATGATTCCCTCTTGGCAATTATCCTACAAAGCATTAAAATTAGTTGTCGATTCCTTTAAGAGAACTCAAAATATCTTCGAATATAAAAAGTATGTTAAATTAAAAACTTTCGGCTAAAGGCGAAAAAAATTACCAACATTAGGGCATTAAATAAATTATTATATATATTAATGATTATTGTTAACATAAGCATAACAAAACTATAAAAAATAGGTTATCGTAGATTAAAAAATAACTTGTTTAAGTGATATCGTTTTTTCCCGGTTATTTCTCTTTAAATAATTTACTATTTTGTAACTCAAATTGTTTGTTTCATTAATGATTTCCTTAAAAATAAGTATGTATTGATTTACAAAATGTCAAGTTATTTAAAACTTATAAAAATGTTTATATGCTTTTTATTTGTTCAATTATTGGATTTATTAAAATATTCATTAGATGATGTACTATGAAGTCATACCTATCATTATTTATCTTTATTTACTGTTATTTACTTTTACAAAAGGAATAGATGCAAATTTTGAAGATGAATATTGTAAGATATACGAATACGTCTCCAAAATAATATGATAAAGTTTAACAAACAACAATACCATTAAAATCATTTTGAACAACAACAATAAATTAAATAAATTCTACCCGACATCAATACTTAACAAAAAAATTCATAATTATGATTCACACCTTGAATTAAACTCACTAATTTCTGGGTGTCTAGATTCACAAGCAAACGGGTTATATTCCATGAATTTTGCACACGAACTTCACCTAAATGAATAATAAACAAAAACTTAGTCTAGTGATTGATTAACCTAAGTCAATATTACTTTACTTTTGAAAAAAATTATCAATCCCATAATAAATTCTATTAAGAATTAGCTTATTTTGATAAGAAACCCTTTTCCCAAATTGAATGAGCAATAATAGGAAGTGCATCACTTTGGTTTGCCAATAAAGCTGTTATCTCAATCTCCCCACAATACACATGTAATGCTTTGGTTCCTTCGTATACATCGAAAGTATCAAGCATGTAAAGTTACTTTTATATAAACTATTACAAAAAATAACTTAATAGATAGTTAGTTAAAAGATATTACTCATTGTTGATCAACTCTAATGTCATACACTTGGATGCTTTTGTTGGCACTATAGCGTTGTACCCAGTTAATTCACCTATCATATCTGCAATTAGAAGATTTACGTATTCTATTATTACAATTACTATTACGAAGGCGGTTATTTATTTTGCAACCTAATATCAACCTATTACATAATGAATATTATTACCTAAATAATAAACATCAGAAAATTTCTTGGAGAGGATATCTTCAAAGGGAATAAAATCAAAACCATAAAGCGGAATGGATTTATCTTCAAAAAATTTGATGGTAGTTGAATAGTTAAAAGATATTTTGCAACTATGAGCCTGTTCTCTTCAGCTAATTCTAGCTGAACTGAACTGAACTTATTGGAGCTTAACTGAACTGAACTGAACTGAACTTATTGGAACCGAACTGAATTTATTAGAGCTGAACTGAACTGAACTTATTGAAACTGAACTGAACTGAACTTATTAGAGCTGAACTGAACTGAATTGTTGAATTAAATTGTGATACATATATAAATAATAAGTAAATAATAATTATTATGAATATTAAATAATAAGTAATAATAATTCTTAAGTAATAATAGTTAAACTAATAATTTAGAATAATATCAAATGAATAATGATAATATTATTTTTGATGTTATTAGAGGATAGTTATAAATAAATAAATAATAATAATAATGATAAATTAATTTTAAAAATAATAATTACTGATTATATAATAATTAATAATGAGTAATTACTATTATTAGTACTAATATATTAATACTTGATAATGATGTTATAATAACAATAATGTCTAAGAAGTAAATTAATATTACCATTATAATAATAATTAGCTTAAAACATGGGTTGATGTGTGCTTCTAACCAAACCACGATTTGTGATGGGTTAGTCTATGATAGAGATATACACCAAACCCCACCACAAACCGCCAAAGTATCTTTAATATGCAACGTAACGACAATAATGTACCTTAAATAGTACTGCAGTATTATTAGCAACTTTGTAATTTTTCATATCTTATAGCTTTTTGTAGCTTACTTGTATAATGTAATAGTGAATATTTAGTCGGTAAAATAAAACAACAATTACAATTTAGAATACTCGTATTGACATGAAATTTGGTTAAACCGCGCACCAACCCAAACCTTGTTCAGCCATAATAATAATAGTAATAATAATGAGTAAAGATGTAGTAACAAAAATAAAAAAATATAAATAATAATAGTAATAACAATAATAATGAGTAAAATAAATTAGACCAATAATAATATATTAAACAAAATGGTTAAATAATGAATGGAGCTGAACTGAACTGAACTTATTGGAGCTGAACTGAACTGAACTGAACTTATTGGAGCTGAACTGAACTGAACTTATTAGAGCTGAACTCAACTGAACTGAACTTATTGGAGCTGAACTGAACTGAACGGAACTGAACTTATTAGAGCTGAACTGAACTTATTAGAGCTGAACTGAACTGAAAATAAGCTGAACAGAACAGGCCCTAATGCCCTATGTCTTGTTGCTTGTTCCAATCCAATGCTTTCAAGAATTAGAAACTTAGATATTTCTCTATCTTCACCCTCAACAATCATTGGCTTGAATGCATTTATCAAATTTTTACGACAATAATCTTGAATCCTGTCATCCTACAGTTGTCACACAAAATAAGATTTTTATAAACACTTTATATCTAATAATAAAATTAATTTACTTTGAGGCAAAATAAAACATAAAACTTTTACTCACATTTTTGTCCACTAACACCATCTCAATGGAATTCACTTAAGAAGGAGTTATTTTGTCGTTCCTTTCCCAAACACGTATTATTCGAACTCTAATGGTGCATAATTTTTTCCCTTTGGTAAGTCACCAACATCTATAAGTTTGCATTGACGATCCATTGTTGTTTAATTTGATAGAACTCGAAATTGTTTTTGGTGAAGGAATGAGTTGTGAATTATAGGGGTGTTCAAAACCGGATACCGGTCCGAAAATCCGGATATCCGAATTCCCGGTTAATAAAAAAAGAAAACCGGATCCGGTCCGAATAAACCGGTTATCCGAATTTCCGGATATAAAATAAACATTAAGCCTATTCATAAATAAACTTAAGGTAACAAATGGTCCTGGCCTATTTTTACATGAAAGAAAAAAATAATACTATTAAATAAAATGATTTATTTTAGACAAAATTTAGAGGATTTTCCAATGTATAGATTAACATACCTTAATGGATTTCCAAAATGGTAATAATTGATATGAAATTAATTAACACACCTTAATGGAATATAGTGGAATTTTAAAAACAGTGGAATTGTATAGAGTTTCACTCAAACCTGTCCATGCTACTTGTTAGTTTGTGTGATGATTAGTTCGTGTGTCTAATAAGTTGACTTAATCAAATTAGATTTCAAGTTACGATTGGTTAATCAAACACACAAACTATAAATGGTTATACTATGATAAATTGACTTAATCAAATTACATTATTAATCTAAGGTTATTTTTTTACTGCTCTTCAGCTAAATTTGTTAACAATAAATGGTACGAATTGATATGGCATTAATTAACCACCAATGAAGGGTTAATTACCGGATTTTAAGGGATTCCACCAATTTACCAAAGAAAATATGTTTAACAATATATAAAATTACCATATTTTAAGGGATTCTTTCTTATCTATATAAATTTTTTAACGCCAATACACGTTTTTTAATTTAAGTAAATATAATTTCAATCAAATTGTGAGTTGTAACTTTTAATTAAGGGATCTCCTATATAATTAAATGTTTATATTTGAATAAAGAAGATAAACATTAAACCGTAATATAATTGTTATGGAAAAAACTCTGCCCTAATATTTAGCTAACGAATAGGTATTTAATAAATGATATTGGAAAAAGTATGAATTGGCGTTAAAACGGGAAATATACACGAAAATAAATATCAGGCAAATGATTTTAATTGATTTTTTAATTATAGTAAATATACACATATTTGAATTGTAAGTTGATCCCTTAAATTAAAGGATCTGATTAGGATATAAAATCCACAACTTAATTAAACCTATTTTGTTTGGAAAGGAACATCTCCTATTTACCCGTTACATAGTTGTTATGGTAGAAAATCTCCCCTAATATTAAGCTATCAAACCGATTTTTAGTAAATAATTTTGGAAAATCTCTAAATTGGCATTCATCCTAATATGTAACAATTTTGATTTGAAAAAAGTATCTTAGAAATGGAAGAGTTCAAAATATAAAAGTTGTGAGAAAAACCATATTACTGTTCTATATCAAATTTGTTGCCAATATTAATTATACAATCTTGCCGTATAAGGGGCTTAATAATTGGCAGATTCTATCAAAAGTAATTTATATTTGTCGGATTTAAAGTTTAAGCTCTTTTGCTTCCTTCATTATAGCTAATTCATTTTACATGGATGGAAATATTTCATAAAGCATTACTTTAAGTACCTTCCGACATGCAAAATGAACTACTTTTGGGTGGAATAAGGCAGTTAAGAAAGCCATAGGAACATATATAAACGTATTACTTTTTTCTTTAATAAATTGGATATCTCATAATAACAAATATAAAACACTCATAATATTCTCCAATTAGATTTTTGGTAAAAATAAAAATTGGTTTATTATACATTGATCTTTAGTCTTGGTGAGGTGAATCAAATACATCTTTTTGCAATGACTAATCTTTTATGGTCATATTACACCTATATGGTAAGGGATTTTCTATTAAAACAAAGTTATTCTCTATATAAGCGATTTTATACACTGGAATTAAAGGGATTCTTTCACTTTAATGAAATTATTTCCTTACTAAATTAATAGTTTGCTTATAAAGTTAAAAGGTTACCAATAAAATGACATATTTTTAAAATATGACCTAACTACATATGGACCAATAAGGTTCAATAAATCAGTCTTAATTAGCATCTCATAACATAAAAAAAGGTATCTTTTCGAATGTTATTTTGAAAAATGGTTGCAAGCTTTCCAAAAAAAGTATCAAAAAATGAAGGTAAACATACAATATATTAATTTTATGTAATAGACTAAAGAGTGCTTAATTATAGTTTAAGATCAAATTGGCCCCAACAAATAACACAAAATCAATATAAATCAAAGCCAATAAAATAATAGATATATTGCTCATCCATAAATAATAGAAAATTTTGCCAAAAGGGACCTTATAAAATATTTTGGTTGTGAACAGGTACCCATAAAAAAACAATTATGAATAACCACCCAATAATTAAATGTATTTGTTATTTAGGACCCAAACATCATTTTCCGGCAACTAAGTCAACTTTCCGGCATTGACTTCATTAAATTAATCTCTAAAAAAGTGTGTGAGGCTCACTCTCCTAACAAAGTGTTTTTACCATCTGTTTCTTAAGTTAAACCATCAGAGACACCACACACCCAATTCTTCCCAATTCCCATCCCCTGCTTCTTCCCACCTCACGCAGACCCCAACCCCATTAACAAAGCCATATGTTATTGTCCATAGTCAATGTCTACTAATACCAGTTAATATATTCTCCCCATCCCCTGCTTCTTCCCACCTCACTATACCTAACACATTGGACGTTTACCTCCCCTAAACAATTATCACTCTGCATAAGTCAACCATGTTTCTGCTCACTATCTCTTAATTCTAAAAGAAATATTATCAAATACCCACCTGGGAATTCAATTCTAATCGAAGTCAATCGATTTTCTATCATGGGAGATGCTAATGGTATATCTCAAAGTCTTTGTTATTCAACTAACATTAATTTGTTATTATTCAACTAACACCGATATATAAGATATGGATATATATGTTTGTGTTCATAATCTTATATATGTCCATCATAAGCATATATGATATGGATATATATAACTGTGACTTAGCTTAGTTTCTATAAAAATTTGGCAGAGTTCCGTTTGTAATACGGACTGCCTAAATTTAATTTAGGACTCGCGTCCGATCTTTAAACATGTAATCTCATAGTAATTGTATTCAACAACTATTACCAGTTTATAAAACACCAAAATAATCTTGTTCATAAAACATAAAACACCAGAATATGTTGTTTAAGAATAAAACATAACAAACCGAAAAATTCAAAACAAACATCTAAAACAACTCCAATGTAAGAGTGAAATCTAATACATTGTCAAAAACAACTACTTATTTCAAAGCTCATGTTCTTCTTTGCTTCTTCAATGGGGGATTCTTCGCCGGTGATGCCTTGGCACCACTTTGTCTTGTCTTAGCGGCAACATTTGAGAAACCAACACCCTGTGAAGCCAATGTAGCTTGTTTCCCCTTTGCTAATTGATCTCCTTTTCGGGGTCTGCCTCTTTTTTTCTTTGGTTGGACATTAGAAGTTGTAGATGAAGGGGTAGGTTGTGGATTGTTATTTTTCTTTGAAGGCTGTGAACACCTTGCCTTGTTGTGGCCAAGTCCTCCTCAATTACTACACTGATTAGGCTTCCTCTTCCTTACAACCAATGCTTCCTCACCCACTTGTTCTTGAACCTCACCCTTTTTTTTTTTTTGATGGCCTTCCTGGCATGACTCTAAATTGAGGTGGATCAGGTCTCCCATGTTGTGTTTTCTCCCATTGTGTTGGACCAGGTTTAGCATGAAACTGTGGAGCATAAGCCAATGCATAGACCTCCCTCGTATAAGCTTTATGTACAAATTCCTCTGGATTTCCCCTATTTGCAATGATGCATCTCATGGCGTGGCAACAAGGGATCCCACTCAGGTTCCACTTATAACATCCAAATTTTTTGCTCTTTTAAGGGGCAGTTTTAAAGGCCTGGTTGAATTAAATGTGGGAGCTAATACTGAGTCAATGTTAGGGTTTTGATTTTATGTGGATATAGTGGATATACATCCATTGCCAACATACTCAATATTCAATTCTTGGTTATCATCAATTGAGTCCCATATGTTCTCAAAGCAACATTATCCATATCTTTCTCCTTAGAAGCAGCTACTTTAGAACACAATTTCCTAATTAAGAAAGACAAAGAACGTGAAGAATACAAATCAGCAATTAATTTAATTTAGATGAATGTCCATATAGTTAGATGAATAATTACCAAGACAATCAAAGGAAAAAGAGAGGATAACAAACACAAAATCCAATCTAAATTCTCTAGTGTTACTGTTACTATTTAGCTATTTAGCTTTATGACCCTTGTTTAGTCTAATGTTTAGCATAATGTTTACTATTTGATCAATGACAAACTAGTTGATCCATTTGATACAGATAACCAAAAAAAAAACTCAACCTTATACATTCTCATACATACTCAACAATAATATTCCAATAATATGCCAACACTAAAAAAAGAATTGCCTTCAACTGGTACATGCCACTAATACATACTTGTATAAATAACAAATCAATTGAATTCAAAGTGGAGAATAAAGCAACCAGAGCATCAATGTTAACAATCAAATTGGGTGAATTATCATTCCACTTTGTAATTGCAGTCATCCAATTTAATGAAAAAAAATACCCTCAGTTCAGTTTAAGAAAAAAAAAATCTCCAATTCAATTTAGGTTTTTACGGATTTAACAATTGAATTCAATTCACTCATTATCATCCCTATGAAGCATAAAGATGAACAAGAATCAATAAAGATTGAATTGGTTAAAGTAATTTAGCATAAAACAGAGATTGACTTACCTTATTCTGAAAAGCTTCAAGAAATTACTCCGCCTTCTACGTTTAAAACACAATTGGAAAATCGAAGAATTTCTGTAGTTGGGTTTTACAGATAATTCATTTCTTCGAAGAATAGGGAATTGGGGTTGGGGGTCTGCGTGAGGTGGGAAGAAGCAGGGGATGGGGAGAATTGGGTGTGTGGTGTGTCTGATGGTTTAACTCAAGAAACAGATGGTAAAAACACTTTGTTAGGAGAGTGAACCTCACACACTTTTTTAGAGATTATTTTAATAAAGTCAATGTCGAAAAGTTGACTTAGTTGCCGGAAAATGATGTTTGGGTCCTAAATAACAAATACATTTAATTATTGGGTGGTTATTCACAATTGTTTTTTTTTATGGGTACCTGTTCACAACCAAAATATTTTATAAGGTCCACTTTGGTAAAATTTTCTAAATAATAATCAATTCTAGAGTAATATTTAATCCATCTAATTAGAAATATCCAAATACCACGATTAAACTTATAGAAATATCCCAACAACAAATTCCAACATATTAGAAATATCCCAAACATCACCAAAGTCCAACTACAATAAATATACCAACACCAAAATCCAACTTATTAGAAACATCCTCTTAATTAAACGACATCGGAAACAAACTTATTCAACATTGCAATTTTTTAAGTCGCTTTCTCATCCTCTCGAACATCTGACAGCTTATTACTCGAATTGCCTTCGAAGATACGTTTCCTTACGGAATTTACACGACGGGTGTCTATATTATCTCCCATTGCTTGTTTTGCATCCTATACATTAAATACAACGTAGTAAGCTTCATTATATAGAAAAGAACTTATAAGTAATATTACAACGTAAATTAACATAAATTTAGTAAATTAACTTATAAGTTTATTTCAAAAAATTGCCAATCCATCGACTAAAAGTTGTGGTGAATTATAAAATTTATATGTAAACAACGCTACTAATCCGCTTATAAAAAAGGTAGCCTAAAAAAAGTCATTTGTAAATAATATAATAAATATCTTACCAACATTGATTTATAATATCGCATCCATACATCGACAGAGGCTTCATCATTAGTCAACCTTGAAACCATAAATTTAGTTTTTTTTTGTCGATGGATTCCTCTCTAAAAAATCATCATTAGTGAATTACTGAATTTTTTAAAACTTTTTTTAATAGTTGGAACAATAATAAACGATATTGTTTAGTGCACATTAAAAGTTTATTATATTCTTGAGGATTAAAATACTACAAAATTAAAATTAGAAAACAACACTGTTTAAAATAATAACCTATTATACTTCAAAGTCAATAATGAATATTTTAAGTTGTTATTTGGAAACAATATTATTTTAAATAATAAGTTGTTATACTTCATAGTCATTATTAATATTTTAAGTTGTTCACCACATATTATAGGAAGCACTTCGATTATTATGGTAGTTTTTGACATAAATATAGGCAGCATACAAAGCACTTAAATTATAAAATCAAAGTCCAACTTCCAATTTCAAAGTAATTACCCCTTTATCAACTTCAAAGTCATGTATAAGTTATCCAATAATGGTAGTTTTCGGTTATAAATTGATTGATTTAATTGAAACCGTGATTTATTTCTTGATAGGAAGTTTAGTTGTTTAGTTGAATGATAATTACCATTTATAATACTTGATTGATTGAGTCCGTGATTGATCTAATTTGATAGGTTATTGACTGATTGGGATAAGCTAAATGATTGATTGATATCATATTTCAAAACGTGATTGATATAAAAAGAGGCAAGTGTTTTATGTTATTCTCAAACAGAACCATTTATAAGACTATTAAAATTTTATTTATATTAAAATATTAAAACATGATTGATATTAGAATAGGAAGTTTAGTTGTTTAATTGATTGATAATTACCATTTATAAAACCAAATTAATTTCCTATAAAGTAAATTCTAAAGATCGTTTATAAATGGTAAAGATATGATAATATCGTTTGTAAATGGTAAAGATCGTTCATTTAAATTTATGGGTTAGTCATATTTGAATGCATGAAATCAGTTAAGGAATAAAATATTTGTTAAAATATTTTGCTATAAAAACGGAAATTTACAAATTTAGTCAAATTTGAATAAATGTAATCAGTTAAGGAAAACGGTGTCTAATTAATTAAGGAGATTTTTGACAAAAATAGGCGTTATTGAATGGTTTACCAAAGAAAAAAATCCCAGAAATATTTGTCGTAATCTTTTGTTAGAGATTTTAATCTACTGATTTCTTTTCATAATCGAATTTAAAAATATTTTAAACACAAAAACATAAAAGATACAAATTTGGAGAAGAAAAGATTTTAGTCAAATTTGACTACATTGACAACAAAAAAGGAAATTTATGGGTTAGTCAAATTTGAATACATGAAATAAGTTAAGGAAAATATTATCTAAATTACTTGGGAAATATTTGCTAAGATATTTTTCTATAAAAACGGAAATTTAAAAAGCTAGTCAAATTTGAATAAATGTAATCAGTTCAGGAAAACGGTGTCTATTAATTAAGGAGATTTTTGACAAAATAGGTGTTATTGAATGGTTTACCAAAGAAAAAAATCCCAGAAAGATTTGTCGTAATTTTTTTGTTAGAGATTTTAATCTACTGATTTCTTTGCATAACCGAATTTAAAAATATTTTAAACACAAAAACAGAAAAGATACAAATTTGGAGAAGAAAAGATGTTAGTCAAATTTGACTACTTTTACAATATAAAAAGGAAATTTATGGGTTAGTTAAATTTAAATACATGAAATCAGTTAAGGAAAATATTATCTAATTAACTTGGGAAATATTTGTTAAGATATTTTGTAAAAGTTTATTCTATTGATTTCAATGTATAACCGAATTTAAAAAGATTTTAAACCAAAAATCAGAAAAGATAAAAAGTGGGAGGAAAAAAATGTCAATGGATAAAAGATTTTTTTAATAAAAAATGATTATAATTTATAAAATGAAAAATAAAAAATATTACGAAAAGTACTGTGACCATTTTCAAAAAAAATCAATTTATTACTTGGATTAATGTAAACTTCAAAATAGTATATAATAATGATTTAATAAATTGGTTGGCTACATCAAGATATTGTATTCAACAAATGCAAAGAAAATTAAAAATTACTACAACAAAACACTACAATTTACTAATACTCAAAAAATAATTAGGTAAAAATCTAGAATAACTTTGAGATTGCATAAAGAACAAACAAAATGTATATTCGAATAATCGAATTATAATATAAATACGACAAAAGAATAAAAAAAAAGGAATTTATTATTATTCAATAAAGATAAGGATTACATTTGATGGATTAACAAACAATAAAATACATAAAGAAATGACAATACAAAAAAAACCGATTAGATCGATGATACTTTCATGAAAATATTCAAAGACTCCATTGTGATGTTTTGTGATGATGATTAAGAAACTTTTTTCAATCGCATTAGGAGAATTCATCCAATATTCTTCGAATCTGAGAAATAAAACAATGTAACAATCTTCTTTCAATCGAAATTTGTCAAACCATTCCAATATTCTTGAATGATTTTATTGAATGGAGCCATGTTTTCATTTTGAGAGAGAAACATTTAGAATGAGAGAGGCTAGATTTAATTTCGATTGAAATAAGCTATCTTGTTGTATGCATTTATAGTGGCATATTTATGAAACAATGAGCTAACTTTCTTAAAAAAACGTTGATCCTTTTCATTCTATGATAATTCTTTCCTATAATTACTCTTTCCTATAATGAAGATTAAATTTAAAAACATTTATATATTCAATTTTGATTTGTTAAAATTCCTAAAACATGAAAGCAGATCTTAACTTTTGATTTGTTATTTTAAGCAATTGTGTAATTAAGAGAATTGATTAAGGAACCTAATTGATTAAGGAACCTAATTTTAGGCAGTTATACCGAATTGATCTCAATTAACCCTTTTAATATCAACGATTTTTTAGGAATTTTTTAATTGCCGGATTTCTTAGCAGATTTTGTTCTATTAACGCATTTCTTATCAAAGCTTTTTTAGAAAATGATTGAAGATATGATTTCCTAAATAAACCAGCTATCTAATTCAAAAAAACATAAAGTTATAATGCTAAGACGTGGCAAAAAAACGCTATGAGGCATGTTAATGTAATTTTATTTTGCAGATCTAATTTTATTTTACTTTAGTGTAATATATAGATAGTATGTCCGAAAATAATATAGGAATGTTAATTTTGGCAAGTAATATAAATTGATATTATAAGCTTATGGAATAATCATTGAAATCTATATAATTTAAATATTATGAATGCAATATACTTTACAAATTTAGATCCGAAAATAATATAGGAATGTTAATTTTGGTAAGTAATATTAATTGATATTATAAGCTTATGGAATAATCATTGAAATCTATATAATTTAAATATTATGAATGCAATATACTTTACAAATTTAGATTATGGCAGAAGAAATATTAAAAGTGATCAAGTACATATAAATGCAATTCGTTTTTTAAAATTAATGCACAGGGAATATATTGGATCATCCCATATGTGGGCTATATAATTGCCAAATCTCATGGGATTTGAGAAGAATAATTCTTACTGAAATTAAGCCAAATAATTGCCACAATATTTAGGAAGATAATGAAAAATCAAATCTATTCCTTAATTAAAGGAATCAACCGAATAAAATTTAGGAATCTATTCAATGAAGGATTTGAAAATCACGTTAATTTAGGAATAGATTAAGGGACTGATTTTTATTTTTTTGAAGATCCTTTAATTAAGGATCAACCGCATAAATGGAAGTAAATGGGTAATTCTTACTGAAATTAAGCCAAATAAATGCCAGAATATTTAGGAAGATAATAAAGAATCAAACGCTAATTTAGGAATAGATTAAGGGACTGGTTTTTGGTATATGAAATTCCTTTAATTAAGGAATCAACCGCATAAATGGAAGTAAATGGGTTGTTTATTGTTGCCTAATTAAACGAAAATATTTTTTTTAAAAAAGTAAAACAACACCAAGTTGACACGTTGGTATTTTAATTGCTATAATGCATTTTAATAAAAGCAAAAAAATCTGTTGCTGACACGTGGCTTCTATAAACGCTAGGATGCTTGGGGGATCAAGGTTTGCTTTGGATGCATCTGGTGATGACACGTGGCAAAACCCATTTTGCTTTAATGTAATATATAGATTATAATCATATGGAATAATAATTGAAATCTATATATGATAAAAATTGTGAATGCAAACAACCCGTTAATTATTTTGAAAAGTCCACTAATTTAGGAATAGATTAAGTGGGTAATTCATATAGCAAGCAACCGATTTTATTTAGGAATATGATGCTCTTATGGCGCTTTTATTTAGGAAGATAATGAAAAACAAATCTTTTCCTTAATTAAAGCAATCAACCCATACGTGGTTTTGGTAAGTCCACTAATTTAGGAATAGATTAAGGATTTGAATTTTATTTTATTGAGTACCATTTAATTTAAGCAATCAACCGAATTAAATTTTCCTTCTTACTGAAAATAAGCCACACTTAATTAGCTAATATTTAAGAAGATATTAAGAGTCAAACGCTAATTTAGGCATAGATAAAGGGCATTATTTTCGGAAATCTGTATTCCTTTAATTAAGGGAAATCAAAGGCTAATTACACGGAATTACAATAAAAAAAAAGCAAAATAACACCAATTTGACACGTATATTTTTTAACTGGTTTAATGCATTTTAAAAAAAGGTAAAACATCTTTGGCTGATATGTGGCGACGTAAACGCAAGATTGCATGAGAGATCAATGTTTGCTTTAGATTAATCTAGTGACGACACGTGGCAAAAACCATTTTGCTTTAATGTTATATATAGATGAATATAATGTTAATCAATTTCCATTATTTTACCTGCTTAATTATTATTTAATTTGTTTACTCAGCTTATTTTTAATTTCCCCCGTTCAATGTGGGTTGTAGTTATGATATTTGAGATATAAGTTTATGAGATAGGCTTTTAGCTCAATTGGAGTTGATGCATTCACTCAAAATCAATAAATTATATTTGCTAAAAGTGATTTATATGGCTGTTCGTTCAAATGGAGCGTTAGCTATTGATGTTATTTCGTTCATTGTTTGGTTGGTTTTTGAAGATGATGTTTAGTGACTAGAGGTGGCATATGGGTGGGCCGGGCTGGGCTGGGCCGGGTTTGCGGCGGGCTGGGTTGGGAAAATCTGACCCGGTGCGGGCTTGGGAAAGAAGCGGGCTGGGTGGGTTGACGGGCTGGGCTGGAGAGACAACCCATCCCGGTTTTGGGCGGGCTTGAAACGGGTTGGAGGGTGGGTTGGGTGGGCTAAGTGGGTGGTTTGGGCTGGGTAATGGGCTGGGTTGGTTGGGTGGGGTGGGTTGGGCTGGTTAATGGGTTGGGCGGGTTGTGGGTGGGTTGGGTTAGGCTGGTTAATGGGTTGGGTGGGCTGGTTAATGGGCTGGGTGGGCTGGTTTAATGGGCTGGGTGGGCTGGATTGGTTGAGTGGGTTGGGTTGGACTAGTTGGTAAGTTTTTTTTTTTTTGAAGTTAAAATAGTTGGTAAGTTAAGTTTGATGTAATATGAAAATTTCAATTATGTGTTTATGAATTTGCATTTGTAATTTTGTATAATTTAATTAGATATAACTGTGAAATACGTTGGTTGAAAATATAAAATATTTGGTTTTATAAATTGCATTTTGTTAATAATATGAATAATGACTAATTTTTATAATTTCGTAATGACGTAATTATTTAATATCTTCTCTTTTCTAGTAATTCCGTTTATTTATAATCTTAATATAGCAATTAAAATAAGATTATAATGAGTATTGAATATTGACCAATGTATTCTTAAATAATTTTGAGTAATGATTAATTTTATATTATCGTAATTATTTATTATTATCTATTTTTCATTATTGTCGTTTTTAAACTTTTGCATGTTAACGAAAGCAATCATAATTAGGGAAGACATAATTAAGATCTATGAAAGCAATAATCAAAATAATGAAAAGTAATGGAAGAAGAATTACCAGATTTATGCGAAATGAATCAACTATAATACTTTATTGAAAGCAGACGATGTTCCAACCAAATAAGCTTGAGAAAAACTAGGACTCTAAAACTAAGCTAATACGAAACTAAGATAAAAACTAAGATAACTAATCGAAATTAACCTTCTAGTATTAATAGATGATGTTCAAAAGGCAATAAAAACAAAAAAACAAGGCCTCCTGAGAAACCACCCGGCCGGTCAGGCGATGGCGCCCGGGCGGGCGGTCTTTAAAACTTCTTCACATAAAACTCGTAATCAGCGCCCGGAAGGGCGGAGATGACTTAGACAGTTCTTCAATATAGCTCGAAATATGCTTGCGTGCCCGAGCGGCGGGCCACACACGACCGGACGTGCAAGCGCTCTTTAGCTCCAATCTTATTTGTTATCACCTCGAGAGCTCTATAATTGCTCTCAGGGTACTTCAAATGCCTATGTAATATGGGTAATGCTCCCAAATGCCAGATAAAGGCCTCAGACACCTAATCTGCACAATCAAAGCTCAAAAACACGAAACATACCCAAACATATCAAATCTCACAATAAAGAGCTCTAAAGAGCTCCAAAAGAGTATAAAACAAGAGGGGAAACGATGCTCAAAGCCTATATAAAATGAACACATAAAAAACTCCCCCAAGCTAAACTCTTGCTTGTCCTCAAGCAACAAAATCATGCGAACTAACATATGACTGTCTCACCCCAATCAAATAGAAAGAATTTAGCTCAACAATAAACAATTTGATCCAAGACTAGTCCGGTAGGCAAGTATCATCATTAGTCCATCATATCAGACCAACAATCAATCAGTATGCATTGCAATCAAACAATGACATTTGCGCATCCCGCAAATACTAAGAGGGTACTCGCATGGGAGACACTCAACTCTCGATTTTTGTGGCAGACAAAAGATGTGTCCGATCGCTCACCTGACCCAACTCATAATGACCCGTCCCAACTCACGACACTCGTGTGTTTAGAGGGTAGCATGTAATACTCAACCTAGTTCAGTCGACTCAAATATAGCAAATACTCTACAAGATTGGGACAAAACTCCAAATCAATCTAACTAAAGCAATGCAAAAAGGATCATGAGGTCTTTGCAAGGTTGCAACGAGGCTTAGGTGAAGGGTGTGGAAAACTTTGGGAGATGTGGTGGTAAAGCCATCCTAGAGGAGCATAAACATATACATAACATGAGGTGAATGTGACCTCTGAACTCCGCAAATCATCACCCACAAGATGACCAACTCGACAATACTCTAAGTTTCTAACAAACCACAATTTCTTTTCCTTTTCTTTTCAACTCATTCTCTTTTGGATTGTTCGTGGTTTTCAATGAATTTTTTTTTCTCACTTTTCATTCTTTTTTCAATGACAAAATTTCCAAAAATTTTTATTTATGAGCTTTTGTATCAAGCAATCTCCACAAATAAAGCACAACCGATAACCCATAAATCACCAAAAGTCCAAAACACGTCTAAAACAAGGCCAAGTCATTACTAATGCTCCCCCAAGCTAGGATATGGATTTCAATAGAGGTAATAAACACAAGCGGTCATGAAAGGCTCAGAAGGGCTAAGGCGGTACAGTGTTTTATTAGTGGCTTTGTGGCTCATACAATAAAAAAGAACGCCTCAATCATTTCAATATGCATGCATGCTAGACATCAACGAGTAATGAACCAATACCAAGATCAATGCCATAATGAGGAACTATCACACATAGAAGGAAAGATTGGATGAAGATATGCATCCAAAGACTCAAAACTCACAGTCTAACCAACTTAGTTCCACTTTCAGCGCAAATGTCACAAGCATCATGCAAGCAAGGGTCATAAAATATCGGAAATCAAATCAAATCCGATGAATCCTCATGCCAAACCATAATAAATCATGAATCCAAAACATTTCAAAAACATCAATGGGGCACAGAGAGACAATCATATAGCTCAACATGTATACATCAAATCTATATTTTTTTTGGATTTTTTTTATTTTCACTAATATAGAGTGTGGGGGGCTTGAGCTTGTAATTTAAAAACTTTAATTTAATTTGACATTAAACTAAAATTTTCAAAATTAAGTTGCCTACGTATCCCAAAGGAATCAAAGCCCACGTAGTTCTTTGCGTACCTTGATTTGTAGATGATTCATAGATTGGAAATGTTTTTTTTTGGCCTTTGTCCTATCGTCTTTAATAATTTTCTTCTTCGTCTTCTTCATCTTCTTCCATTGGAAGTTTTCCACTCCTACTTGGGCCCGTCCCACTGGCAACTTCCCCCGCATCCGATCCAGATTCCGATGTCATTTTCATCCATGGATCATCTTCATCATCATCATCTTGTTGCAGACCTTGTGTTCTCTTTTCAGCTTGATCCCAATCCTTCTTGCAAACACAAATTTCAATGCTTTCGGGGGAGAGCCGTGATCTTTTTTCATCTATAACTCTTCTACCGGCGCTAAATGCTGATTCAGAAGCAATTGTTGAGGCAGGGACTGCAAGTACATCCCGGGCAATCCTTGACAGTATTGGAAACTGCTGCTCATGTTGCTTCCACCATTTCAAAATTTCAAAGTTCTCATCCGTCTCGAATTGATAAGAATAATACTCGTTCAATTGCGAATATGATGATGATGAGGATGATGTAGTAGTCTCGTTTTTGGATTTCTTCAAAATCTTGGAAATGATAGAATCAAACCTGCCTTTTGATGACTTGCCGGTATCACCACCATAGCATCCCTCGGGATTCAGTATGGAAGCATAGTTTTCAAACAGTTTTTCTAAAACATTTGCACAAGTTTGAATATACAAATCAACATCATATTTTACACCCAAACAACCGTAATAAAATTCCAACAACCTCTTCAACCCTTCCGGCTTAACAGCTGGGTCAAGTAGTGCAGCCAACCCGTAAATCAAAGGAAATTCATAAAAATATTTAAACCACTTGGCCTTCATACTGCACAAAACAGCGTTAATAGCAGGAACATTGATAGAAACGTCAATGGCATGAACAATCTTAATGCACTCGGTAATGACTAAATGAACATTGGGATGATAAACCAAAGAAAAGACGTGAGTAGCATGATCAAAACTTTTCAACACATCGCGAATAAGAATAGCAACGCTCCATTGGTCATCGGTAATCAAACATTTAGGGTCCGTCTGCGCCTCATTGTAAAGAATAGTGAGAACCTCACGATAAACAATTGCTTGGTTTAACAACTTGTAGGTGGAATTCCATCGGGTTGGAGTGTCAATACTCCATTGACGCTTCTTCAGTCCTCTCTCTTTGCATAGAGCCATATACCGTCTCTTAACACTCCTCGTTACTCTGATCCATCTAGTAACGGTTCTAATAGGATCCAGCAATGGTTGTAACTCAGTCATACCGTCTTGGACAGAAAGATTTAGGATATGAGCACAACAACGAACATGAAGTAATTCACCACCTAAAAGTAGTGGCAACTCGGGGTCCTGTTTCAAAAAGTCTATGGCTTTTGTGTTAGCGGTTGCATTATCAAGAGACAAAGCAAAAGTTTTTCGAGTTAAATGGAATGTTTTCAGACAGTTTAAAATACGAGTTTTTATATTGTAACCGTTATGCATCTCAAGCATAGCCTCGAAACAAATGATGCGCTTTTGTAAAAACCAGTCGTCATCAACCCAATGTGCAGTTATGCAGATAAAAGGCTCCTGACAAGCAGAAGTCCACGTGTCACATGTTAGGCTCACTCTAGGAAGTTGGATACGAAACATTTCAATAAGAGAAGCACGCGAAGCATAATAAAGCTGTTTCGTCCGATTTTTAAGCGTATTTCGTGGAATACGCCTAAAAGCCGGCTGTAGATAAGTTCTGTTGAACTCTTCATAATTTATATTATCGCCATGACTAAAAGGTAATTCTTCAGCGATAATAAAATTTGCAAAACCATCTATCATTTTGTCTCTATTGTAAAAGAAAGGCGTACCTCCCCCGGCTTGGCTAGAAAAATACCCAGATAACTGACCTTGAACGCCTTTTCCACTGCCTTGTCCTTGTGTGTTTTCGGCCGTCAGTTGGTGTACTGTTCTGAGATGACGACCCAACGTTCCCGTACCATCCCCCTGTTTCCATTTGTACTTTGTCGGCTTAGGGGCGTTCGAGTTTTTGCATGGCAGACAAAGACAAATGTATCTTATTGGTCCCCCGGCTTCTATGGTTTGGCCGGCAGCAACCACTCTTTCATAAAATGGCCAGACCCAAGAAGTCTCTCCTCGACCACTTTTCTGGGAAGTTTCTTCTTCTACACTCAAAAGTAAGTACATTAGTTTATTACAAAAGGTTAAGTAACTACGAGATTACGAGTAAAAAGAACCTAAATTAACAAATGAAAACATAAGAGACATTTTGTTAATCATAATCACATTATATTATGTAAATAATATTTAACTTTAGTTATTATTTGTGTAGTAGTTACTCTTAATCGCATCCTATTATTTAAATAATATATAATTTTAGTAACTATTTGAGTATTAGGGTCTCTTAATCACATAATATTAATTAAATAATATTTAATTTTAGTTAATATTTGAGTATTTGTTACTCTTAATCATATTATATTATTTAATCAATATTTAATCACATTATATTATTAGCACAATATTTAATCACATCATACCATTCAAACTTATAATTAGCTGTTGTATTTAGTTACAAACTAATATTCGAGTATTAGTTACTCTTAAATCTTAATGATGTCATCATATTATGTAGTTAATTACATATTAATGATGTTATATGATGTAGCAAAAATGGTTATGATGTAGCAATGATGTTAATGATGTATAATTATAGTTAGTTATATATTTAATTACTAACTCTTTTTAAAGTTTAAGCTACTATTCGACTATTAATTTAGTTATCGTCAAAGTTATTAACATTAATTAAAATATCAATAAGTACAAACAAATTGTATTTTAAACTTAAATTTAGAGACAAATATATCCATTTCGTATTACCATCATTGGACGTCGGAACACTCTGTTGTGGATGAGATGGTGGTCGGGGTGGCATCATTGTTGAGTTTGATGATTGATGAGAGTTTCTTAATGGTGGGGACATATTATATCCCAGATTTCCAAGATTTTGAACATGTGCATCCCCAAATAATGAAGCACCAATATTTTGGGCAAATGCATCGAGATTTTCGGTATTAATGTCAAATGAACCAGCTTCAACATTTCTTCTCGGATCCATTTTTTTGGCTAAATGTTTTTTTTTTTTGAAATTCAATGTAAATAAAAGAAATAACCAATTTAGTGTAACAAACTGCCAAACTGGGAAATGAAATTATCAAAATAAAAAAAAACTTTTTTTTAATAAGCAAAAAAAACTTAAGTGTAAAAATTTTGACTTACCAAACTTAACACTTCAAAGTTGAAGAAAGAGTAAGAATAAGAGAAAGAGCAGGAGCAAGAGTTAGAAGAAAGACTGAATTACTGAAAGATGGAAAATTGAGAGAAGATGAAAATTGTGTGAGTTGAAAGCATGAGTTTAGAGTGCTATTTATAGAAGAAAATTGGGGGAGGGAATCAGAAGAGAAACACAAGCAAATTCACAAAGCACCGTTGTTGCTACTATGATTGTTTACTTTCACTGTTCAAGGTATGGAGCATGCAAATTGCAAAGCAAAGATAAGAAAATAATGGTGAATCAGTGAATCTGCTTGCATCTAATTTCAGTGAGTGAAGTTTTTTTAATTTTTTTGGCAAATGCAAATTGACAGCACTGTAGCCATTCCTATTTGTTGATGATGGATTCAGATTTTTTTAAGAAAATAATTGTATCTCTGCATCTCAAAACACACAATCTCACAAAGCCCAAATCTCACAAAGCCACAAAACTACAGATTTCTCATTCTCATTCTATATCACCATCTCATTCTCAAATCTCAGATTTCTTCATTTCTATATCACCTTCTC
The DNA here is from genome assembly GCA_947645195.1 of Patellifolia procumbens. NCBI lineage: Eukaryota > Viridiplantae > Streptophyta > Magnoliopsida > Caryophyllales > Amaranthaceae > Patellifolia > Patellifolia procumbens. The sequence goes on from CANSGD010000914.1 coordinate 150,111, forward strand.
TGCTTCTCATTCTCAAAATATACAAATCTGTTGGAGACTTGGAGCTTGAGCTTCTTAATTTGATTTTTTTTTTGTTGGAGGCTTGGAGCTTGTTATGGCTGCTGATTTGGTGGAGCGAATGGTTGAGCGCCTTCGGTGCGCGCCTGCGCGGTGGTCTGGTGGGGCTGTACCTGGTGACAGTGACATGGTGGTGGGGGCTGGGTAGTGGGCGGGCTGTTGTGCGGGCTGAACGGGCGTGGGTAGCGGGTCTGGGTGGGGATTCGGTCTAGGTTGGGTGGGCTTTCGGTCTGGTTTGGGTAGCGGGTCTGGGTGTGCTGGGTTGTGGTCTGGGCGGGCCTTTCGGTTCGGGTTGGGTGGGCTAGGTGGTGCGGGCTGGGTGGGCTTTCGGTCTGGGCTGGGTGGGTTCGTGGACGGTTAGGGGTGGGCTCGATGGGTGGTTTGGGCCGAGCTGGGTTGTCGGTAAGGAGCCCGGTGCGGGTTTTCAAATCTGGCGGGTTGTTCCGGGCTTGTTGCGGGTTTCCACGGGCCTGACCCGCGTAGCCCTCGAGACGGGCTGGGCTGGGCGGGCTGGGCTGGCCCGGCCCGGATGCCATCTCTATTAGTGACTATGAACATTTTTTTAGGTAAACATGTAAGCTTTGTATTATAAGTAGCACAAACATCTCATACAACCAAACATCAACCTAGCAACCTAACAATCAAAACAAACTCTCTAACATTTGAGAGTATTAAACCAAGTTACATCATCATTCAACCACCTAGCATTAAGCAAACCATCTATTCTATTACACACAGATTTTTTTAATAGAATCTATCACTACTGCAGGTCTTGGCACAGCTCCATGCCACAGCGCTTGATTTCTTGCCTTCCAAACGTGGTACACACAAGCAGTGAAAGCACAGAGCCTAACTCTTCTTTGATTCTTGCTCTGGTTCCTCTTTCTCCACCATCTCTTCCAAACTGTATGCACACAGTTAGCCTCCTGGGATTTGATCCCCACCCACTCACAAATCTCCTTATTACAAAGCTTACTGAAATCACACCTAAAGAACAAATGGTGGGAATTTTCAGTAGCTTTCCCACACAAACAGCACACATCAGTTTCAATAATACCAGCTTTAACAAGCTTAACTCTTGTTTTAAGTTTATCCAAGGCAACCATCCAAGCAACAAAAGCATGCTTTGGGATATTAAACCTATTCCACACCCAATAGTGCCAACTGACTCTGGGAATATCCTGCTTCAACCAAAGATACACCTTCTTGATGCTGTACTTCAGTTGAAACTGCAGTGAATGTAGAAATCCCTGCTTCAGATCATCCTTTATCTTACAGAGCTTCTTGAAGCTCCAACTTGCTTGACTAGGGGCAGTGAACCCCCACCAATCCTGATCTTTAATATAAAAGGGATGGATCCACTTAACCCATAGATTATCCTTATTTTCAGCAATCTGCCATACATACTTCCCCATGGCTGCACAATTCCATGTAAAGCAATCCCTAACACCCAAACCTCCTTCAACCTTCTTCCTACACACCAAATCCCAAGCTTTAGGGGAAGGTCTTTCTGAATTAACTTTACCTTCCCACAAAAAACATCTACATAGTTGAGTGACTCTATGTAAAAGTTTTTAGGGAGAATAAACACCTGAGCCCAATACATGTTGATACTCAGTAGAACAAAATTGACCACTACCACCCTAGCAGCATAAGATAAGTTTTTAGAGCCCCAACAATGGATTCTAGCTAGCATTTTATCAATAAGCACATCACAATCTGTCATAGAGAGCTTCCTAGCATTCAAAGGAACCCCTAGGTACCTAAATGGAAGGGTACCAAGAGAGAATCCTGAAATTTGCAACATATCATCCTGAACCTCCTTCTCAACACTACCAAAATAGATAGCTGTCTTATCATTATTTGCTTGCAAACCTGAGGCAGCCCCAAAGGTAGAAATAGCTCTCAAAATTAACAACATAGAAGGGATATCTCCTTTGCAAAACAATAACAAATCATCAGCAAACACCAGATGAGTGATCTTTAATTGCTTACACCTGTAGTGGTATGAAAAATCCTTCCTCTCCCCAACCACAGCAAGTACTCTATTTAGGTACTCCATACAGATTACAAATAGCAGGGGAGACATGGGATCACCTTGCCTAATGCCCCTAGCTCCTTTGAAAAAACCAGACATCTCACCATTAATACTAATGGAGTAACTAGGAGTACTAACACAAACCATCACCCAGTTAATAAACACCTCAAGAAAATTTAAACCTTGAAGCATTTGCTCAATAAACAACCAACTCACACTATCATAAGCTTTCTGTAGATCTATCTTTATAGTGCATTTAGGTGTATGATTTTTCCTACCATACATACTAATAAGTTCTTGGCAAAGTAAAATATTATGCATAATACTTCTACCAGCAACAAAAGCACCTTGAGATTCATTGATAATGCCAGGAAGCACCTCTTTGAGCCTACTACTAATCATCTTACTAATGATTTTATATATTACATTGCAGCAAGCTATGGGTCTGAATTGAGTTACCTTGGAAGGTTGAGAGCACTTAGGTAACAGAACCAGATTAGTAGTATTAATCTGCTTCAACATCTTCCCAGTTTGGAAAAAGTTCAGAACTGCACCAGAAACCTCCTCACCAAGCACATGCCAAGCTGCCTTGAAAAATTTGCTAGTATTATTGACTTTGTAATTGCTATTAACTAAAAGCCATATTATTTTTATGTTAATCGGATGATTTACTATGTTTTTTTACAATCATGCTAATTTTGATCTTTAGACAACCGTACATAAAAAATGGTATCAAAACTTTACACAAGAACTTGTGAATTTTACTTTTCCTTTTGAATGTTTTCTAATGAAACATTTCGTAAAATGCTCCAGGCTGCAAGAATATCTTTCAGGCGCATACTCAAAGCTGTTAGATAATATGTAAGTAAGCTGATAACTTGATGAGAGCTTCACAGAAAACTGATAGATTATGAACTAATTTCAAATTTTGTTTGTGCTGTCTTTCTTTTAGAGTTATTAAGCGTTTTGGAAAAATACAAGAAGCGAATATATAGTTAAAAGATGTGAATCCTAAATGAGTAACAAATGTTGGAGCGTATACACAAATTATTAAAAGAGACGGTCTAATTTTAACATAAAATTAGACCAACCAAAACCCACATTCTATTAACAAACCCATTTTATATTACTGTAGCCCAATATTATTCCTAGACATTTAACACACTCTACCTGTTCATTCTCTTCTCCTTTCCTTATTTCAATTTTAGTCTCGAAATATAACAAGTGATTCCTAAAAAAATACATGACTTACCTAATGAATTAAACTACTCACTAAATGGATTACACTAGTCACTAAATAAATCTAACACTGAGTGTTGAATGAACTAAATAGGTCACGAAATGAATTAAATATGTCACGAAATGGATTATACTAGTCTCTATTTTCAGAGGACGACTTGTTGATTTTCTCTTCTTATTATTGGGCCTATTGGGCCGTTGCCTAATTTTATTTTTAAAAAGGCGATCTCTTACAAAACCAGCTGGAGTGAATAACCCCGATTTTAATGTTACTATTATTTTGTGTTAGGGGTGTTTGACAATTAGTTGTTGATAGTTGGTTATTGACGGTTTATACTGACTGGATTAACCGACTGTTTATAGTCTTTATACTGACTTGTTTAAACCGACTGTTTATACTAGTAGGGTTGACCCACAAACGGCTCGATTGTTGGCTGTTTATCAAAGTGTTGGTACAATTAGTTGTTAATGTTGGAAATGCAGCTGCCAAAAAAAATGTTGGAAATGTAATTAATGCTGCTTATATGCAGCCCTTGAGCTTCATATAGCATCAACCTATAAAAACATATAATCCTTAAATTTATTTTTTAAAGAGTACAATTTTCTAACTTCTAACCATATACAACAAATACTTTTATTATACCGTGATATGCACGGGCGCTAAACTAGTGAATCTATAAAGATAAATCGATTTGTCAATGAAATTGCAAATTTATCATCATCATCGATCTAAAATACATCCTAAATTAAGAGATAACGGTATACTACTATATTCCCAAAAAAACAACAACAACTAAATACAAAGCATTTTACAGAGTTTTAAGTACATAAATATAATCCTACTAAAGTCAGGATGAGTATCCTTGTACAGAAAACTAACCGAATTATTGATTTACAATGTTCGATGCTTGTAAATATCGAATTGAAATGCATTTATAATTCCATATACATATTAACATACTCCTGAGTACGAGTCATGAACATACTAGCTAGTACTGGTACTGGTACCTATATGCAAACAGTGGCGGATGTAGTTCACGCCACCCTAGTGCACGTGCACCACCATCTAAAAAACTCAATTTGTGATTATCCATATCTGGTGATTCCATCACTCTGAACAATACGATTCGACATTGTTGCTCTGGTTTGGTTTTAATTGATGAATCAGAGCCCAGTTTAAAGAAAATAGAGGGAAAATACCTGAATTGCTACCTAAAAAGTTATAAATGATGTTGTGCTTATAATTGAGGGTAATATGAAAAACTTAGCATTTTAACTTGTTAAATTTAGAAAGAGGCATATTATTTTAGGCCAGCGTGTTTGAACATCAGCCGCGTGTAAGAGTCAACATGACCTACTCCTCATAATGGGGGATATAATTTTTCATTAGCGTGAATGAGTCTAAATCTTCTATTCCATATATCGTGTATTCGTGTACCACATGTTTGTCACTATTTTTATTAGTTGTTATTAAAGTGGTCTACCTTTTAGTAATGAAAATTTAACACATTAATAAAATTAAAGAGTTGCATGCACACAATTGCTACAAAAAAGATGGACACAAGATTTAGATTCAGCTTTTATAAAGATATGCTACAATGTTATCAAAAAAAAAAAAAAACGAAAGATATGCTACAAGCGAAGTATGACAAAGATAAGGGGGTACATCGCTCTTTCTCACTTAAGTTATAACCATAGCTTGAATGTCCAAAGTTTTGCATTAAGGGAAATAAACATAGTGTGCTGATCACATCAATACTTTCACTAACAAATTACATAAAACTTAATTATTGGCATTAACCCATATAAAATGTAAAGCATATCAAATTTATTTTTCACATAAAAAACCTCTTCCTTGAAAGATAGGGTTTCTCTCCTGGTGACTCAGGCGTTCCTCCCTAGGGTTTAACTTTCGCCTCGATAATGGCGGAGGAGATACTTGAAAAGTGCTCCAATTTACGGATTTCGGATGACGATGAAATCATTGACCTTGGATCTGGTGTTGCGCCAGACATTAATGACCAAATCTCTTTAATGCTCGTTGGAAGATTGGTGACAGATAGGAGTTTCAATATCGACGCTTTTAAGAGGACAATGACGCAGGTGTGGTCACTGTCGGATAAAGTATTAATCACAAACATGGCTGCTAATAGATTCAAATTCCAGTTTTTTCACTGGAAAGATAAGATGAAGGTTATGGATGGTAGACCTTGGTGTTTCGATCAACATCTGTTGATATTGACGGAAATAACGGGTGATGAACAACCAGCAAATATTCCATTGACGCACTCTCCTTTCTGGGTACGTATCTACAATCTTCCTTTTAACTGTTGTTCGGATGAGGATGTGCGCAAATTAACAGCGCCTTTAGGTATGATGTTAGATGCTGAAAAGGATGAACTTGGTGTAGAGGGTTTTCGTAGGGTTCGTCTAATGCTGGATGTGAACAAGCCTCTAAAAAGGATACAAAAAATGAAAGGCAAGAATGGTGCTGTAGTTACTATTAACTACAAATATGAAAGATTGCCATACTTTTGTTTCATGTGTGGTATTATTGGGCACAATGAAAAAGACTGCCCTAATGCGGTGGAGGAGGAGGCCTGCCATGGTTACCAATGGGGTGTATTTCTGAAGGCTTCTCCTCGAAAGGGTAGATCAAATAAATTGCAGGAGGTGGAGGGTTTAAAATTGAATCGAAAGGTGCTCTTTGTGAATAAAGGTGTGAATGAAAATAAGCATGCTAAAGTAGGCAGCGTGAAGATGGGGGAGAATGATGATGATGTAATTTCCTCAGCCTCTTCATTGGTGAAGAAGAATGATGGGCTAGGTGGGACAAGGGAACAAAAGGAGTTAGAAGAACAAATAATGTCACAGGAGGAAGGGCAGGGGGTACAAAAGTGTGTGAGGGAGGTTGATGGGGGAGAGACTATTAGCAAAGGTGTAAACGAAGTAGAGGGGGTAGGTGTTTTCTCGATTGGCAGTGGTACAAAAAGTGGAAGCTCTGCTCTATCTTTTTCCTCATCATCTTCTCTTAGGCGTGTTAAACGACATGCCCGACGTCAAATGATGAAAAGTTCCAATAAGTGCAGGGAGGGGAGGGAGTCTAGTAGCTATGGAAAACGAAAAGGTGAAATGGACGGTGATGATGTTGTTATGGATGAATTGGATGGGTGTAGTAAGAAGGCGAGAATGTATGGCGTGGATGCTGGTTTTAGTGGTGCGTTGATAGTAGCGGAGGTTGGTGATGCCCAACCCCGCGAAGAGCCATGAAAATATTAAGTTGGAACTGTCGGGGGCTTGGCAATCCCCGAACAGTTAACTCTCTCCGGGATTGGTGCTGGAGAGATAGGCCGAATATTGTCTTTGTCATGGAGACGATGATTTGTGGGAAAAGCTTGGAACGTATTCGTAATAGGTGTGGATTTACAGAAGGATTGTGTTTAGATAGTGTGGGAAGATCAGGAGGTATGGGGTTTTGGTGGCGTGATTTGAATGTGGTTATATGCTCTTATTCTAATCACCATTTTGAGGTGGAGGTTCGAGATGATGATGGTGTCCCAAAATGGCGTGCTGTTGGTATGTATGGATGGCCGGATGCGACGGAAAAACATCACACTTGGCAACTAATGAGACAATTGTGTGATCACACAGACCTCCCTATGATTATGTTTGGGGATTTTAATGAGATTGCTAGTTTACATGAGAAAGAGGGAGGGGCTGTGAGAAGAGAATGTAAAATGGATGCTTTCCGGGAAGCGATTGATGATTGTGGATTTCATGATTTGGGTTTCAAAGGGAGCATTTTTACGTGGCAAAGAGGCAACACCGTTGACACGTTAGTTCGTGAAAGATTAGACCGTTTTCTTGCAACACAATCTTGGTGTTCCATGTTCTCTTATACAGAGGTAATACATTTCCCCATCTATAGGTCAGATCATGCACCTATTATGCTGAAATTTGATACGGCTCGTACAAGGCGAAAGGGCAGTAAACTGTTTCGATTCGAAGCCCTATGGCTTTCAAAGGAAAGTTGTGGAGAAGTGGTGGCTAATGCGTGGAATGGGAGTGTGGGAGAGGCTGTACAAAGTAGAATTGGTGTGGTTGCTAGCTGTTTGAGTGTGTGGGCTGAGGAGGAGTTTGGGAACATTAAAAGAAAGATAAAGGCGGCAGAGAAGAAGCTCAAATAAATACAAAGGGCCCGTGTGCTTAATACTCATATGTTAGATGAGATTAAAAAGATTTCGGAGGAGTTAGATGAGTTTCGCAGGGTGGAAGAATCGTATTGGTTTGCGCGTGCTCGTGCTAATGAGTTACGAGACGGAGACCGAAACACACAATACTTTCACCACAAAGCAAGCTATCGAACCAAAAAGAATGCTATCAATGGGTTATATGATGAGCAAGATGTATGGAGGGCATCGAAGGAAGAAATGGATGACGTGATTATGCGGTATTTTGAGAATATGTTCAAGTCAAGTCTGCCAACTGATTTCAGCACAGCTTTGGCAGGTGTGGAGGCCCGTGTGACTGATGATATGAATGCAGCATTATTGATAGGTTTTAGTCGTGTCACCTAATCAAAAATAAATCTACGGACCTCTAACTAGGTAGTCAGTGGAAGCAGGGTCGAATCCACAGGGAGACAGAGTTTCTAAATCAATATTCAACCAATTCAGCTACTCCAGATGAAATCAGAAAGGAATTTATTAAACTAAGGAATAGACTACCGAAGACTGAATAAATCGAGGATTAAACTATGGAATAAAAGTCTAGGGTATTAGGTCGGTCCACCATGCTTATACCAATCAAATAGGGTCAACTACTATTAAAACCTAAGTCAAGAGTCGGGGGATTAGAGCCTATGTTGAGCTATGGTTAAGACTCAACGCTCATAGTTCAACATACGCCGCATGTTCACTAACGTAATCAGAACTACTGATGTGTCCTAGGCCTCTAGTCGTAAGACGGATCTGTGCAAACAACTATTAACCACAAGCAATCAATGAAATTATACACTGACATTAATTACTCAATAAGAACAAACCACATCACAATCACCCTAATCAAGCCCTAGAAATTGATAGAAATCTAAATCACAATCATGGTATAAACATGGCTTTCCTATCTAACACCCTAGATAGAGAACTACTCACTCATAATCGAATTGACAACAACAAAACTAATTGGAAATCCTAAGAATTGCATCATGAACGATTAAATAAATAAACTAAGCAATCAAAGTAATTGAAGAGATAAAAAGTAGAGAAGAGTACCAATTGACGGAAAGCAGGAACTTTTATTGAAATCGAAATAGGTTTGATCACCTCTAAAAATAATCTAAAGTGTTTGAATTAAACTAAAAGCAATGAAGAATAAAACTAGTCTCAAACCTAATAAAAGATGAATAAAAGATGAATGAAAGATAATGAGGAAAAGGTATTTATAATACCCCTCAAGTTCACTAAAAACGGAAACAAAAAGTGAAAAAGCGCGATTAAAGCACCAGACCCGATCGGGCCCGAGCACAGTACCCGATCGGGTCCACATACAAATTCTCCCAACTTCACTTATGGGCTCTGGCAGCAGCAGTGCAGCAATAAGGCGAGAAAACGGCCCACCCGATCGGGTCGGGCGGTAGTCACCCGATCGGGTCTGGCGACAACTTGGGCCAGCGTGTTCCCCTCGCCTGTAGCACCGCAACGAGACCAAGCAGCACTCCACCCGATCAGGTCGGGCGGTAGCCACCCGATCGGGTCTGGGGACATGCTTCCTCGCCCGATTCGATCGGGCAAACATCGCTTGATCGGGTCCGCAACTTTTATACCCGATCATAAATACTTCGCCCGATCGGGCTATTTCTGCCCGATCAGTGCACGGAAAACTCCTTTTGATCCTTTGCTCTCTAATCTTCACGTTTAGGGGTCTTGGGACCTCCTAAACTATCCATAAAGCTCGTGAGCCACCCTACGTGCCTCATAACATCTCGTAAAGCCGTGGTTGCTTCCAAATGGCTCGGGAATAAGGAGAAAACTCCATAAAACCTGCAATTCAATACTAAAACACGAAACCACAACTGCATACGAAAGTTAGCACAAAATAGCTCCCAAGAGCTCCAATGACGCACAAATTAGCTTGTAAATAAGGGAGAAAAGACTATATAAATACGTGATATCAATTATGCACAGAACCTACTGGTGAAGAGATAAGGCAAGCACTGTTCCAAATGCACCCAAACAAAGCTCCTGGGCCTGACGGTATGCATGCATTGTTTTTTCAAAAATTCTGGCATGTTATTGGGATAGATATTATTTGTTATGTGCAACAATGGTGGCGAGGAGATGTGAATCTGAATGATATTAATAAAACGTGTATTGTCCTTATCCCAAAGTGTAGTGAGCCGAAGAGGATGACGGAGTTTAGACCAATAAGCTTGTGTAATGTTTTATACAAGATTATCTCGAAAACTCTTGCAAATAAATTGAAACCTATGTTGGGTTCCATTATTTCAAAAAATCAGAGTGCTTTTGTTCCAGGAAGAATGATTACATATAATGCTCTGGTTGCTTTTGAAATATTTCATGCTATGAAAAGGCGTGGAGATGGAAAGGAGGGTATTGCTGCTCTTAAACTGGATATGAGTAAGGCCTATGATAGAGTGGAATGGGGTTTTCTTGAGCGAGTAATGTTTAAATTGGGTTTCTGTTCAGCTTGGGTGGAAAAAATTATGCTTTGTCTGCGAAGTGTTCGTTTTATGTTCAAATATAATGGACAAATCTCAGGCAATTTGATTCCAGGGAGAGGCCTTCGACAGGGTGACCCAATATCCCCCTATTTATTCTTACTATGTGCTGATGCTTTCTCTCTGCTTATTTCTAAAGCTGCTCAGGAAAACTTGATTCATGGTGCTAAAGTGTGCAGAGGGGCCCCAAGAATTTCTCATTTGTTTTTTGCAGATGACAGCATATTATTTGCGCGTGCTAGTTTGCAAGAATGCTCTGTGGTTGCTGATATAATTAGTAAATATGAAAGGGCATCGGGCCAAAAGGTGAATCTTAGCAAAACAGAAGTCGCGTTCAGTAATGGAGTGTCTGTGGATCGACGAAAGGAAATTGTAGACGCTCTTGGGGTCCGGGAGGTAGCAAAACATGAGAAATATCTAGGGCTTCCCACAATTATTGGGCGGTCGAAGAAAGTTGTTTTTGCTTGTCTGAAAGAGCGAATCTGGAAGAAGTTACAGGGATGGAAAGAGAAGCTATTGTCTAGACCCGGGAAAGAGATCTTAATCAAAGCGGTGGCACAGGCGATCCCAACTTACATGATGAGCATTTTTCGTATTCCTGATGGTCTAATTGTGGAAATACACTCTCTACTTGCGAGATTCTGGTGGGGTGCGAAAGGGTCAGAGAGAAAACTTCATTGGCATAAGTGGGAGAATTTATGCCTTCCTAAATCAATGGGTGGCATGGGTTTTCGAGATCTTAAAATTTTCAACCAAGCTCTCTTGGCGTAACAAGGATGGCGACTATGTTCTACAACAGACACGGTGATTCACAGTGTGCTTAAAGCACGATATTTCCGCAATGATGATTTTATGAGTTCTCTTAGGGGCTACGATCCGAGCTTCTCTTGGAGAAGTATTTGGGGATCAAAGTGTATATTGTTGGATGGAATGAAATGGAGGGTAGGGAATGGCATGAACATAAAAGTATGGGAGGAGGCTTGGCTATTGGGTGATGGTGTACACATTGTTCCTACACCTAAAGCGAATAGCGACATGAATTTGGTTGTTGCGGATTTGATCGACTTTGAACATGGGGGCTGGAATCTCGATATGATCAGGGAACACTTTACCCCAACTGATGGTTTGCTTATTACGGATATTCCTCTTTCAAGGGATTGGCAGCCAGATACGAGGTATTGGTGGCCGTGCACTAATGGGTGTTACTCGGTGAAAACAGGATACTGGCTTGGGATGTTAGGCCATGAAAGAGCGTGGACGTTGCAGTTTGGTCCGCGTGAAACGGAACTTTGGCAGCTGGTATGGCAGCTTGGGGGACCACCAAAGCTTAGCCACTTCATTTGGCGGGCGTGTAAGGGTGGCTTAGCGGTTAGAGAACGTTTGGCTCATCGACACATTGTTGTGGATGCGACTTGTCAAATATGTAATGTGTCGGATGAAACCATTGTTCATGCTTTAATTGATTGCCCACATGTACTTGATATTTGGGCTACGAGCTCTTTCACGGACTTGTTGCGTGATGCTCCAAGAAATACTTTTGCGGCGCTATTTCAGTGGTTGGCAAGCAGGCTACCAAATGAAGAACTTCGTCTGTTTGCAACATTAGCCTGGGCTGCATGGTCGTGCCGTAACAATACTGTTTTCGAAGAGTCTCCGTGTGTGAATGTGAAGTTGGCGAAGGGTTATTGCAAACTGGTGGCAGACTTCCGTGAATATAGAGGAAAGGTGGACGTTGGACCTCGTTTGAGTAGATGTATGGGTGATGCCAACTGGGTGAAGCCGCCGTCGGGGTGGTTTAAAGTCAACGTGGATGCTCATGTTAGAGGAGAAAATGGGGTGGCAGTAGGAGCTGTGGTAAGAGATGAATGGGGTACAGTGGTAGCTGCTGGTGTGTGGCGCACAAGAGCACGATGGAAAACGAACATGGCTGAAACGGCAGGTGCTTTGTATGGTTTGTTGCTAGCACAACGCATGAATATTGAGAAGGTGTGGCTTGAAGGTGATGCTCTTGAGGTGATACAAGCAATTAGAGAAGACCGAACTGGATGGGCTCCAATTTTTCTTCTTTTTCATAATATCTCCATTGTGAAAGATATGTTTGTTGCGTTTCGTTGTAGTCATATTAGAAGAGCGGGAAATACTGTTGCTCATTTAGTTGCTAGATGGGATGTTAGTAATGATCATGAACTTGTACGTTTTGATGATTTCCCACAAAGTCTATTGACTTTGGCAGGACTTGATTTAATATAAGTGTTTCCCGCGTTTCCACTCAAAAAAAAAAAATGTAAACAAAACTAATCAACTCATCTCAGCTTGTGAGGGGATATAAGAGAACCAGGCCCTGGCATCACTGCCAATAAGCTACTAGTCACCTTATTAGACAAACCATATATTTCGACCTTTTTCATCTCTTGATTATGTATATCAAGACGAAAAAAGGACCATGTAGGCATCCTTGCACCAACTAGAATTTCGCGTCCATCCTCTGAATAAGCATAAGGCAACGGGGACCAAATCGAATGACAACACGGATCCGAGATGCTAACCAATTTAGTCCAAGATTGTTTTATCCGATATTCTTTCATAACCCAAATCTCATGAAACATATAAGTAGTTTGGGAATGACTATGCCTTACCAAATGTAAACATTCCCTTAAATTAGCCAAACCAACATTTATAGTACAAGAACCACCTTCAAGATCAGGCAATGGTACCTTTGTAATACTCTTCAGTTCAAGGTCGAGAGCTGAGATATCTACCGAAGAAGGCGAAAATTCTGTAGTAGTGCAAGATAGCCAATGCAATGCCTTATTGGAGAAAACCATGCCATTAGATTTTTCTAAGAAAATTGTTTCTGTTTGCCATTCAGGGGATGATCTTATGAATTTCCATGAATTATTCTTAAAACTACACACACAAGCTTTTTCCAGTAAACGACGAGACCCTCGATTATTGAATAATTTTACAATCTTATAATCACTATTCACTGAGTCATAACCAAAACCCTACATTCCTAGAGTCGTACGGACGTGATGGCAAGGAGCTGATTATGTGCTTATACTCGTAAGTGACCGGATTATACACCAAAAACTCGATACTTGAACAATGATCCTCGTAACAAACCAATCCATTGCGAAAATCAAAAGAAGAAAGATCATGGGACTTACCACCATTATTATCAACATAAAGGAGGATGGAAGTTGACAAATTTTTTCTAAGAGATTTGTGAAAATAGGAGATTCTGAATTGGGAGCTAGTAAGTTCTTCACGCCAACCTTTCGACACGGATCGAAAACATACTATATCTTCTGCTGGTAGCCTTAACAGGATGTTTGTTTCCATATATGATGGCAGGGTTCTAGCAGTAGTTATTTTTTCCTCATCTTGCATTGTTGCCATAGTCGAAACTTGAAATTAGGGTTTTTTAAAAGTAGGGTTTTTTTCGTTCTTTTGCAATGCTTTCTCCAGGGCCGGTCATTGGGATGTGCAAAAGGAACATTTGCACAAGGCCCCATACTTAGCGATAATATTCATTTTGTGATACTCTAGTAGCGTTATAGTACTTGTGGTTCAGTGGCTAATGAATTGCCGCACAGTCCGCCATAGCCACAAATGACGCTGGTTCGACGTTTTGTTTCTGCCTTTTGCCTCTAAAATGTTATTGTTCCCAGTTTTCAAATGCTACTTTGTTTCTTATATGCTAACTGTAACTGCTAAGTAATAATGTTGTTAGCAATTTTGTTACTTTATTATTTTTATTTATTTCTTTAAAAACCTTATGATCTATTACTCCTAGCTTTTAGGCCCAACAAATTATATTCTCTATAAGTTTAGTTTTTTTTTGCTCGCTCTTGATAGACATGATATAAAATAATTGTAAAACTAATATATTTGCATTGTTTTGAATTTTTTTTATATAAAGATATATGTTATTATCAAAAAATTGATGTATAATGCAAATAATGCAAAAAATAATGGTTGAAACATTATCTTGAACAACGTTAGAGATTGAGATATAAAAATGCTATCTTAGACAAATTTTTTACTGATCTTGAGGGCTCTAATTTTTCTTTAGCACAGGGCCCCCAAAATGTATGAGACGGTTCTCCTCATCTGCCATTGTTTCCTAGCGTAAATTTATTAAATCGAAGAAGATATTTCTTGTAGATAGAATTATCATGATAGAAATATAATAAGTAAAATATGAAAATTAATCTAGAATTCTAGATTGCAATCTACGTAGTTTCTTAACGCAAACAATGGTAAAAAGAACTTATTAATGGTGATGAAATAGTAGGCCTTCGAGCTGTGTCATAGGAAAAAAATTCCATGCCACGGGCTGGTCTCAATCTAGGGCAAAATTTTATTCCCAAAGCCCTTACAATCATCAATAGCATTTTAGGGTTTTTTCGAGTTCTGAGCAAACGGGCATAAAAACCTTGTCTAAGATCCGGATTGAAAATTTGTGTCCAAAGCCCCCCTTTTTTGGGGGGGGGGGTTGGGGGGTGGGGTTGGGGTATTCTGATCACCTGTCGAATTCAGTAACCTAACACTAACGTAACTCGTATGTCCGACAAGAAACCATGTAAATGACAACTGAAATGGACGGTCCCAATCTTGATGCAAAATTTTGTGCCCAAAGCCCTTAAAATCATGGCCGTAAATGCAAGGTTTTTTCAAGTCTTCATCTAAATGGGCAAACCTTGCCAAAAATTCGGGCAGGGGGCTTATTTTGATCTCCCCTAGAAAAATACCTATGTAACTCCTTATTTGATATGTATAAAACCAATGATCTAGTGAAATCTTTTTAGTTTTATTTCAACATATAGTGTCTAAATATCACTTTCTCATAATTTAGTTGTTTTAAAGTAGAGATTTAATAATCAAAGTTTTGTATTGACAAACGTTAAAGTCAAATTATATAAATTAAAAGTAAAAAGATGGCTTGATGTACAAATCGAGTAACATTTTGATGGGTCGAGGCCCAATGTAATTGCTATGTTGTCTATAACGTGGTCCATGATAAAGAAACTAGTTATGAAGCCGAAAAGAATGTATAATCCAGCCCACTATTAGCATTCCATAATAAACCCCACCAAATGGATTGAAATTAAAGGGACCAATGAGCCCGAGCTAGGAGGTAAGAATTAGACTTGGTTTGGACCAGCGAAAGAACAAGGTGGTCAGCTGGTGCATGGATGGGTTGTCGGCCCCGGCCATCTCAAGATTTCGACTCCGATAAAGGCCCGAGTCTACTTGCCACATTTAATTTAACGGTCCAACGTTTGATCCATTTTCTCGCTTGTCCCAATCTTGAATCACAAATTTTTATATGCAGCTGACCACATCATTAACGGAAGGTATGACGATTGGCGCGATTATTTAGTAATTCACATATTACTCTTTTACTTTTCAAATCTACTTAAATGTTCGTAATTGATCCTTTGATTTAATAGTCAATAACCCCCATCCAAAATAGTCAGTAACCCCCCATCTAAAAAATCGGTAACCCTCCCCGTAGAATTAGTAACCCCCCAATAACTGCCTAAAATAGTTGGTAAACCCCTAAAATAGTCATTGTGTGCGGCAATCATCTGGCAAGCCGCACACAAGACTTACTGTTCTTCTAGCAAGTATTATATGCTCGATCCAGCAAACTTGAATTATTCATATCATTCTTAACGTCTTTTATCGAATATATTGTTAGCCTCATTGACTTATTTCACCATACTCGAGGTATAAATACAAACTAGTTTTTGGGCCCGTTCGGCTGGTAATGTCCTAGGTAATTTATTGTTTTACGTTTCATTAGGTTATTCTATATGAATTCAATTATTAATACAAAAAAAATAATTTTTTGAATCAAATTTCAAATAGTGTAACATATATAACAATAAGCTACACAAGTCAGATTGGCAAAAAAAAGGTTGTGATTGGGGGTAATATTCACTTTTGCTATTTTGAATTTTTTTTTAAGGTAAAATAATTTAGTAATTGGACTAACAATTATATGAGTTGTAGCATAACTATGGCATTTGAGATAGTTAGTCACAAGATCAAATAGTCTTATGTTTTCGTTGAAACTTTAAAAATGTAATTGATATGTAAGATGTATATCAGTGTGTAGAATGATAGATACAAATGACTCATATATATATATATATATATATATGGGGCCACTAATATGGGTATTTCATTGGTTTATATTACTTTTGCCTCGCGATTTTTCTCAATGGTCGTGTGTTAATGAAACATTCAATGGTACCCAATTTGGCAAGTTGGAATAGAACATGGTCACGAAATTCTCGAAGTAAAGGTGGGTCTAAAAGGATCAAACTTTTTCTTCCAAAAGTCATTAATCCTCAACACAACTACATCATGGACCTCCCTTCCTATTAAAACCATCTAATCAAATCAATGCCTGAAGATATACGTTTTGATTTGGGTATGTTATATTTAAACCAAAGTTTAATAAGTCCAAATATCATCCCCACATTGAGGTGATTATATATGAAGCATGTATATATGAAAGGTACGTTTATGTTATTGTAGTAATACGAGTAGTTGAATATTAGATTGACTAAATTGGACCACCTAGCTTGGTTTGGCTTAAAAAGGTGAGATTAAGAACAAGTGCAAACTTATTTCTTTTTTTTTTTCAATTGTAATGATGAAGCGAGGAATAATACATTTTATATTGTTATGATATTCCAAGTGATGAGTCCAAAGAAGATGGATAGTCAAGGTAGTCCAAAAAGTGATCATAATCCTCGAACTTGTTATAATTAGAAATATATCAGTTCAATTCGATTTAACTGAAAGGAAAATACGCTTTAGGTTTTGAACCAATTGGGTCTTAGAGACCTAACTTTATCCCACTTTGAACTAAGAGAGTGGAGTAAAGTTCGGAGTAGTATTTGATCTCGCCAAGAAAATTTAATATCCTCGCGTTTTCAAATCACAAGTTATTAGGAGATCCAATCCTTGCTTCTCCTATTCCTCCTCCCATTGTCTTGTCATCGCAAACAGGCTCATAAAATTTGAGGGTAGTAGCTTTATTTTTCTTGAGAACACTGGTGATCACAAAAAAAGCAAAAGTCGAGGTGAAAGGAAGAGCGAAAAGGAGAGAAGAAAGGTAGAAAATGGAAAGGAAGTTAGTAGTAGTTCATATTTATTTAGACTTTGAAATTCAAAATTGAATCTAAAGAGAGGTACCTGGAGAGCCTCGGAGGCCCCACTCCTACTTCATTTAGGGAGGATGAAACTTGCTTTCGACTAGGCAGGACGACGTACACCTAACTTAATAATGAGGAGGCTGAGAAACCAGCATAATGTACAAAACTGCACACTTCTTCTTCACCTAATCTTGATGGGTGGCCCTCCATTACATAGAGCTCTTGTACTCCCTCCGTTCCAAAATGTTATACCATTTTCCGTTTTAGGCCGTTTCAAAAAGATATACCCATATAGAATCTTTTCTATTTATATACATTTTTTCTCCCTATTTTACCATTCAATATCTAAACATTTACCTATCTTTTACTTATTTGTACTTTAATGGTCCCCCCATTTGAATTTCTCTCTCTTACTTTTCCTAATAAGGACAAAATAAAGTACATGAAAATTATTAAAATAAACATAAGATATTCCTATGATTCTATTTGCCTTGGTTTTCCCCCATATTCCAAATGGGTATAACATTTTGGAACGGAGGGAGTATGATCTAAAAGGGATTCAGTTGAGGCTCGAATAAACTACTTTCCATCTTCGTATGTCGAGCAACCTCTTTTTTATATATATATTATTGCATGATACTCATACCTTATTCGGTTGTATGCAAATAAAGGACAACCAAGGGATCCATCCAGTTTCTTACTCAACCATCATTTAAATCGCTACCTGAGTCCGCCCATGAGGATCTAGGCTTTCTTGAATAAAAGCTATGACTAGGAGGATGTAAAACACCCAAGAGGGGAACAATATGACAAAAATATAAACACATAAAATATTGTTTGAAAGTATCAATCTTTTGCGACGTTTAGTAATAAATACTTAAATATATTTGTAAAATTAGTATCAAGAGAACGTAAAATTCAAAGTGTCATAAAATAAATATTCGTTACATAATATTAATCTTTAAATATAGTGATGTCGACGTTATAAAGTGGTTTTTGTCTTTATCTATATATTGCAAAGTAGTATCCATATCTCTTTATATATTGTGCTTTAAATCCACCATGTGCACTATATTTGAAATCACAATTTGATTATCAATATTATCTAATAACTACCAAAGTCCTTCGACGTATGTGATTTACCATTATACATGTAGACAAAGTTTTTTCCCTCTTTGATTATGACTAAATTAAAGAAGGGACAAGATGATTTAATGTCTGCTCTATTAGTCAAGTCACATGTTCCATTTTCATTTAGCATTGGACCTATATTTGAAGGTTAGTTGACAACAATAATGGAAATTACCCGGAAAGAGAGAAGAAAAGGAAAGAAGAAGAAAATGTAACAAAAGTCAGATGTTGTGACCACAAAAAGTCTTCGTCGTGTAAATTGGGATTGTCCCATGCATGCATTTATATCTCTAGCGCTTTGTGACTTGGTGACTTCTCTCTTACTCCTTTTTGAGGTGGCATTACAATCATCTTCAAATTTAGTGGCCAAATTCTATATGTTTTTCTTTTTTAGGGGTTTTCTAATAATGATTAGGAGTTATAAATAATTCAAAATTGGTTTAATTAAAGCTTTTTTCCAGCTCAGTTCGTTACTTAATGAATTAAAAGTTCAAACTCAAATATATACTTCGGATGTCATATTAGTCAATCTCAAACTCTAAAGTGTCCGACTCATAAACTTGTTATTTTGAAAAGTTAGGAAGCATAATACTTCAGATAGTTGATATCCAATGAGTAGGATCTTAAAATGAGAAGGGAGGGAAGGATCGATGTGCATATATTTTGAACTCGATGCGCATATTTATTTAACTAAATATGCATATTTCACTTTTCAAGCTGTAAGTATATGTTATTAACCATAAGATGCACATTCACACATTTAGTTCAAACAATATGCATAAAGAAAATCCTTCTCACCCTTATACATACATATTTTTTTATCCCGGTGTCTACTTTATCAAGTCAGCAACAATAATACAGAATTTCTTAACATGACGTACACAGAACAAAATACTATATTTGAGCCATAGCATAAATAAGTATAATTTGTATCTAATGTTAGAAATGTAAGGCAATAGCATAAACAAAATACTCACAGTAACAACGAAAATCAATGAAACAAAAAATGCGAACTTTGATAATTAAAAGGCTAAAACTTCGTACTATAAAAAACTTCACTAGTCTAACAAGTAAATCTGTCTCGACATATTTGCTAATTTCTATCTATAAGCATCAACTCTTAGTGATTTCTCCTACCTAGGCTAATTCTCAACTGAGATTGTTCTACATTGAAATTGGCAACCCAACCTCTTTTAATAAAGGTTAGGAATACTCTGATCCTAATAGAAATCTAATACTGAAAGATATAAGATAATGTTTAGGAAACAAATAACATCTTATCTCTTATTATCTTAGGAAATAATATTATCATAAAGTTAGAAAACAAATAAGATTGTTATCCTACTACAACTATAATTAAGGAAGTAAGATCTACAAACATTAGGCAAAACCAAATAAAGCAAACTGCTCGCCAGGATCAGACTTGGTCTCAGGGGAGACCTGGGCCGCGGGCCGCGGCTGGATTCCTGCCAATTTCCTGTATTCTTTTTTTTTATTATTTTAAATCCTTCATGTTTCTTTATTGACACGGGACCCGCAACGCGTTCCCGAGCCATCTAAATATGTTAGACTCGTTGGGCTTGCAAAACCCAACCATCCTCCTCTCAAGCCCAACAAAGCGAACTCTTCGATCAACGATCAATAGCTTTGCATCATTGTTGGGGTGACGATGATGCCTCGCCTTGAACCCAGACATCGTCTAGCTTAACGTATGTCACAACAACGAAGATGATTCTTGCGTTCCAAATAGCCTTCATGATTGCCTTACCTTCTTCGAACCAAGATGAATCCTTGATTTATTTCAATAGTGCATCCATCTTAATTCGATACAAGTTTCCCTAGAGAGAGAATACTTCTATATAGGAGTGGAGATGTACCTCAATTCCGTGATACACCTACAACCTTTATGAGCCTCAAACTTGACCTCACCAACGTCATCAACCTTCACCCTATCCTCACTAGGTAGATTGATCGAGTCTCCTTCACATTTCCTCAAAAACATAAAATCTTGTTCTTTTTGACAAATATGAACTGAATATCCCGAATTCAAAACTCATGCTTTTGTTGATTCTACTTCACTTTCAACAAATAAAGCATCATAGATATACTCATCGACGATATTCATATCTTCTTTCCCCTCTTTGAGCTTCTACAAATCCTCCATAGCCTTGGGAGTTGGGAGTCTTGGGACATTTTGATCGGAAGTGCCCCCTTTTGTCATAGTAGTAAAATGTTACTTCGGAGTTTTGATTTTTCTTACCCTTCCTCTAGCCACGTGTTCACGCCACCTTGGCTAGTGGATCCTTCTCCTTGCTTCGTCAAATTTTTAACTTCTAGGAGGCACACAATGGTCTCATCCAACTCAATTCCGTTCTATCTACCAACAAAGAAGTAATAACATTATTATACCTTTGTGACAGCGATACCTAGAGTAAATTGCTTTGTCTATACTCTTTAAAGTTTCCTCCAACTTCACCAATCGGTTGATCGATCAACTGAACTTGTTGATGTGATCTTACAAATCGTCGTCATCTTTCATGTTTAAGCCAAACCAATCCTTCTCTAGAAACAACTTACTTGCCAAAGAGTTTGACTGGAACAACTTTGCAAATTTCTCCCATAACTCCGATCTTTGACTTTGTCAAATCAAGAAAGTCATACCTAATCTCCGGTGCAAGTCCTAACCATGTTGTTGACGTCGCTTCAAGACATCCCACTTGGAAGCATTCACCTCATCGGGTTCTTTCCTCTAGGGATTCGTACAATCCTTACTCAATGAGAATATCCTGAATCATACTTTGCCGTAGCGTGAGATTGTTCTTGCACTGAACAATTCCATCCTAAACTTTCCACCAAGTTTGCTCGTCTTCTCTAAACAAGGCGTTGATACCACTTGTCAAGCTCAAGCAGAAGAAAAATACTCATAATAACAACGAGAATCAATGAAATAAATATAAAAGTGCGAACTTTGAGAATTTAAAATTTGTATACTATAAAAATCCCTCACATAACATGTAGGGGAAAAACCCCTCTACAGAATTTTGCAAATTTCTATGAGCAACAACTCTTACCAATTCTAACTAGGCCAATTCTCAACTGAGACTGTTCTACATTCAAATTGGCACCCCCACCCTTCTTTTTATAGAGGTCATGAAAACCCTGTTCCTAATAAAAATCTAATGGTTCAAGATATAAAATAATATTTAGGAAACAATAATGTACAAGCCCAAAGGAGGAATCATCTTAAAATCATGTGCTAATAAGAGAAGTAGCTTCTTAGGCTCTGTACTCGTCAATTGAATTTTGCTGAACTGAACCTACCTATTTTTACTAAATTGAATTATTTTTCACTAAACTAAACTCATTGGTGTAAATTGAACTGAACTTGTTACTATTGAACTGATTATGGAATTCCTGAAAATTTATTAAGGATAGAAACTACTGGTTTTTATTGAGCTGCACTTATTATTAGTGAACTGAAATTATTAATACTAAACTGGACTTATTTTTACTGAACTTGACTTATTTTTATTGAATTGAACTTATTATTGCTGAAACTTATTAAAATAATTTGACGAGAACATGACCTTATTCTCTTAAAGTGAATACAAGGGCAAAGAGCTTTATCACTCCCTCTCATCTGTGAGTCCCTTCTTTAATAAATGTAGACGCGTATGATACTCACTAGTGAAGTTGTGATGATTCATAGGGCCAAATGTTCAATGCTCTCACTCAAATGTCAGCCCATTTTTAATACGCCTAAAGTATGGGCTTGACTCTACTACTATGTTTGATATGGGCGCATGGCATACATATTGAAGAAAGAAAGAGTCCACTATACTATATCAAAAGAGGCTTCATCTTAAAAACAAGGGATATTTCCTGAGGTACCCCCGAGGTTAGGGTTAATTCCTCGGGTACCCTCCTCGTTTTCGAGTTAGCTGAGATGCCACTAGGGTCAATGTATGTGGCTTAAATGCCATTAATGCTAACAGACATTAGGGTTTCGTTAACTTTCTCAATAATACTTCAGTTTTAATTTTAAAAACATAAAGAAAAATTGAAAAAAAACCACCCCACCCCTGCCCCACTCTCTCACCTCCCCCCACCCCACCCCCTCCTACCCAAATCAACCCACCCTCACTGCTACACCACCACTAAGACCGCCGCCAACCACGACCCACCCCCAACCTAACACCAACCACAACCACAACCACCCAACACCAAATCATCCCCACCCACCCCAACCCCCTCGATTCCCTCAGCCGCAACCACCCGTATCTCTTACTATTGGTTGCGATTTTTAAGGCAATACTCAGGCGAGTTCAATCTGAGTGTGGGTGGGGTGGGTTCGATCTGGGGTTCGCGAGGATAATGTTCGTCGGGGTTAGGTTTAATGGGGTCATCGCAGAGATGGGGCGTAGGTTTAGGGTTGGGGGAAGGGTGGGCATAGGGTGGTTTCAGGACGCGGCGATTGAAGGTGGTGCTCAGGTGGCTGCGCTGGCGGCACCAGCAGGCAGCAGCGACGAGCAGAAAGGGAGGAAGAACAGGGGTGATGCGAAGAGGAGGGGCTGCGAGTTGCCTGGAGGGTGGCCGGCGGTTGTGTTGGCATGAGGGGGGTAGCCGAAGGTTTTAGAGTGGGTGGGTGCGCAAGGGGTAGAGGTGGGGGGGGTGGGGTGGGTGGGGGGAAGGGGAGGAGGAGAGTGGGCGGGGTAAGGGTTTTATTTTTGTTTTTGTTTTTATTTTCTATTTTTCTGTTATTTTAAATTAAAAGTAATGTATAATATGAAAAACTTAACGAAAACTTAACCTCCGTTAGCAGTAATGGCATCTTAGTTTCAAATAGTGACCCCACTGGCATCTAAGCTAGGTCGAAAACGAGGAGGGTACCCGAGGAATTAGCCCTAACCCCGGGGGTACATCAGGAAATATCCCTAAAAACAAATAATGGAAATAAGAGGAGTCGCACTCTTAGCCTTGTAAAGTGAATACATCTCTCTCTTATATATCATTAATGTGGGACGTTCACAAGTGATCTTCTACGGGGACAAAGCTTTATGAAATTCTAAAGTGGATGTTCTTATTCTCCTCTCTATTATAAGTATTGTAATTACAACCCAAATATTGTGGGAAATTTCTTTCTTAAATGTAATTCTATATTTTTATAAACATTGTGAAAGCAATGAAATAATTTACGCTATTAAAATAACAACTCATTTTGTAAAAGGAATTGGAAAAAAAAAATGAAGATGTCTATCACATTTTCAACTCCGAGCATAAAGTGTATTTATTATACATTTGGGGTGAACTACGCATGTGCCTAGTAAAATCAAAACTATTATCTACTCATTTGAAATTCTCTTTAGTGTACGAGTTTTGCTTATTGAGAATTTTCAGAATGAACGATAACCAAGAAAATATTCGATATGAGTTCCTTAAAAAAAATTATTATCTCTAGGTACATCCAAATTTATGATAAAAGTTATACCGAAAATATTAGTGTTATGCTATTAAAAAGCCTTCGTGATATATTTTTCTTTTCGTGTCAAGTTCATATCAATCAATGCTGGGATAGTTAGAGTTAAAAGAGACATCCGATGCCTTTAAGGCTTTAGATGTAGAATTTTCATCAAAATGATATTGTAAACATTCGTTAAGGATTAATCAAAAAATTGTTGTTTGCTTCAATCATTGACCAGTGTGAATAGCATCTTCTAAATTGCAAATGGAGTTAGACCCATTTCCATTGGAAGTCTATTTTTTTGGTGTTAACCATTACAAGTCTAACCAATGTCATTGAACATCCTTTTCAACTGTGAAGTCTATGGTTTTCCCTTGGATTTCACTGTCAATTTTACTAGTATTGCATGAACCAACCTTCGGTCTCTAGTCTGTCTTATATGATTTGCACCTCCGTAAACAATGCAAACATACAAATAAAAGCTTAGGATGAAATAAGTAGCTAGGTATGTGAAGTAGATACAAATAATTTAGATCTCTTCTTATTGTGATGAATTTTGTTTGCAGCTTTAAGCTTTGAACTTTTATTATGGCAAAAAAAATTTTTTTGTTAATTTATGAAAATAAAATTACTATATTCACTTATTTAGTATATTTAATTTATTCTCAACGTATTTTTTTATTTTATCCTCCCATCATCTCAGTAGCTAACCTTGACTTCCTGTTATTTAAAAATCACTAATGACAACGAACTTTCAAATCTTTTCTTAGATTACACTCATTGTCTCAAAGTTTTGGATTCAACTAAGCCATTAACACAAATAATACAAGGGCTAATTTTGAGTTTAATTTGTAGCGCTGTGGCTTTTCAAAATCATTGGAAGGCCCTAAGCATGGCCTTCAATACTTGTAAAAGTGAGACCTATGTCTAAAGAAGAAGTACTAAACACAAATTTCTGAATGAAACTTGTTTCGATAATCAATACCACCAACATCTCTTATAAACGGGAGATATATTATAACCTACTGAGTTATCCCTCGTTCTCACTAAATGAAACTTGTTAACTCTACCTCTTTATCCTCTTTCAAAGAATTGTACTATATGTCATGCCTATGAAATTCAATTGTAAACCTCTTTAAAAAACGCTTCATGAAATGCATTATGTTTAGATCAAAATCACCATGAACCTCACTCTGTATTTAACCAAGTATGTCTTTATTAGCGTAATAATTACCCATTTTGTCCCTTAATTAATTAGTTTCCAGATTGAAAGTAATTTTACCATACAAACGTGAAAAAGGTCATATCATGCATGATGAAAAGTCAATGGTCAACAAGTCAAGCGCCACCAAAATATATCGAATTTCATACATGAAGACGACGTACATAGAAAAAGCTATAGCTAGCCTATAATACTTTACTTGCATGCAAATGCAATCATGGAATATAGTGTACGTATTTGCCGCAATTGTAGAACTAAATATTATGTTTATAGTTAATAATAAACGCCCATGATGCAAGGATCGGAAGCCCTTTCCTTGGGTCTACCTTTTAGTTAATGTGAATACGATCCAAACACAACCTCTAAAATGAAAATTAGGTCAGTTGCTGACCTTGCTGTATGCTAGGTAGGGAATAGGCTTGGGACATTTATGCCATACACGTAGAAAATTTAATCCAAGCATAGTAACATCATTCAATAAAATTATCTTCACATTTTATTTTAAAAAAGAAGGGGAAATTTTATTATTATTGACAGTTTTCTATTTTTTACATAAAAAAAGAAATTTTATTTTATTATTTAGAAGGCAAGAATAGAAAACAAATTTGCGCCATTGGATATAAATCCAACTAGAAAACCACATCATTTAAGTTAATAGAAAATAAAACAGGGCAATGTATTTACCATACTAATATTATCAATGGAAGGTTTTTTAGTGGCTACAATAAAATTGTAGCCATTATAATTGCTTCAATCTCAACCCTCTGTTATATTAGACAAATCTGATCCATTAAATTTAATTTAATTTTAATACTGATTTTTAAAAAAAACATAAACTTCATCTTCATCGTTGCTATTCTCCTTCTTCATATTTTCAACTTTTTTTTTGCATCCGGTCCTCAATTCTTGAAAAAAAAATCTTATTATCATTCAATCTTTCAATTATGTTTTTATCTAGTTTCCCAAAATTGGAAAATATCCATGGTGAGGAAGATG
The DNA here is from genome assembly GCA_947645195.1 of Patellifolia procumbens. Taxonomy (NCBI): domain Eukaryota; kingdom Viridiplantae; phylum Streptophyta; class Magnoliopsida; order Caryophyllales; family Amaranthaceae; genus Patellifolia; species Patellifolia procumbens. The sequence continues at coordinate 176,169 of CANSGD010000914.1, forward strand.
AGATAAGTAGAAAATACCTTATACTTTGAAATTGCTAGAAATTACCTTACTAGTTGATGCTTAAAGATAGAATTTCATTACAAATTGATTAAATAGAGAAACACACTAAATTGATTATGTAAGTAGTTTATGAAGAAAGATGGAAATGGTAGTGTGTGCAGTAGATTTGATGAAGGATGACGAAACTATGCAACATTGCAAGTACCAGTAGCAGTTTTCTTTTTTTTTTTTTTTTTGTGCTTTTTTTGGTTTTAAAAACTCAGGTTTTTCCTTTTTTGGGAGGTTGTTAAGTTGACTAAATGAACGGACAAGATAAGCCCAACATAAATAAAAGGTTGAGATCTAAGTAATTACAATGGCTACAATTTTATTGTATCCATTGTAGAATTATCCTATCAAATTAGATTTTCTTTATTTTATAAAAAAATAAGAAGACGAGAACAAAGAGTCAATTACCAAAATAGTGTTTTAATTTAGTAATAACCAATTCAATTTAGTTCAGTTTTTTTTTGTTAGTTTTCTCTTATTTTTTAGTGAAAAAAATTCATTCATTCCAGTCCAAAAGAATCTGGTTCATAGAATGAGAACTTGGGGTTGTAAATCGAGAATTAACGTGATATCTATATTTTATGATCCAAATGAGAGGTATAAAGTTTTTTCTTTATTAAGGGTGACAATTGTCACCCCTTTTGTCTCAATGTAGGTCCATCCACTGTTTATTAGTCATAATGATGGCGTAAGATATGTGTAGGTAATGTAAAAATGGTCATAAAGATTGTAGCAAAAATTGATAAGAATAATTCGACCTTTGGCCGGTCTTCCACCAATGGTACCACCTTCATTTAATCCAGCTATAATCCCACCTTTGACACTCATATTCTCTCAATGGTACCATACACCTACCACCTGTTAAACCGGTAAACAAAATTGTTTACCAGTTATTTTCCCCCCAAATCCACTCATCCTCTCTCCCTCCCTCTCAGACCACTATTATCAACGTCAACAATGGCTACTCTATGACTGCTCCACCATTCAAATCGGTTTGCCGCTCTTTAATTTCACAGGCCGCCGGTGTTTCTCTCAGATTGCGTTTCCCTTCTTCTCGTGGTTGTTGGTTTCGTGTTCGTTGCAAATTTGGGATATGGTGGGTCGTGGCTCGTGGTCGTGGGTGTTGGGTGGAAGTAGACCAGTGAGATTATACTCAAATCCCCTGCTGGTCATATACTCAAATTCACGCATATCATCAACAAAATTCAACTCTTAATTGAGCAAAAACTTATCAAAATCCAAACAAACAAAGAAAATCATCAACTCTAACTTTACTAAAACAAGCTTAAACTTACCATTTGCTGATTAATATTTTTTTACAACCAATGGCGACAAACAAACAAAATCATCAACTCCTTTATTTTTCCTCCATTTTTATTGCCTGTTTTGCTTCATTCATTCTCAGCTCTTATTCAACAGCTATCTCAAGACGGCATCAGTATGCCTAATGAGGTAAAGGCCACTATTAGTTGACCGCTTAGTAAATTCAATGTCAGATTATCTAATTTTGAAGCTATTCACTCTAATGATTGATTAAATTGCATTGTATGGCAAAGGATCAACTAGGAAGAATAAATCATCCTCGACATCGAAAGATGAAGAGAAGCTTCCCTATGTTCATGTTCAAGCCGTGGTCAAGCTACTAATTTAAAACTAAGAAGAATAAATCATCCTCGGTTGGGGAGGGTTTTTGGGGGTGGGGGAGCTGGTGACAGGAGAGGGGGAGGGTGGCAGGGGAAGCGGAGGGGAGGGGGTGGGTGGCAGCAGTGACGGAAGGGGGGTGGGGGTGGGTTCGTATTTTTTTTAAAGCTTTTTTAATAAATTTGATTTAAAACATTTAATCAAAATTTTAAGTTTAAAAATATGCTTAATTAGCTATTAATCACGTAATTAGGGAGATTATCCATGATTGTAGGTCACCAACAGGTTGCCTTCAGGTAACGTACCATTGAGAGAATATGGGTGTCAAAGGTGGGATTATAGCTGGATTAAATGAAGGTGGTACCATTGGTGGAAGACCGGCCAAAGGTCGGATTATTCTTATCAATTTTTCCAAGATTGTATCATCTAAACCAACTAAGATGGAGAGAAACTTGTGGGTTTATAAAGCTCAACAATAATGACTTTGAGCCCATCTCTAAGTCTTGTTGCCAACCATGAATTCCCATTGTTGTTCAAAGTCTTAGATATATGAAAAGTGTGCAAAACAAAACAAGTGGAAGATCCAAAGTCATATTCCAAGTTCAACCAATAATAATGTTCAAACTAAAGCACCCATGCATGCATGCATACCTTAACAAATAACAAATAGAGTGAAGCAAGGAGCGGGAAATGAGGAACAAGTTAGCTAGCTAGCTGTTACATTGACAATTTTGTGAAGAAATATGGAGCATTTTGTCTTCACTTTCTTTTGGTTTTAATTACGTGAATTGAAAATAAATCAACAAAATCTTCACTAGTATACATATATCTCCTTTTGAACTGAAAAAGAGAGAGATAGATGAATTATACTTGTCGGTTCAAAGAAGGTTTGAAATCGTGTGAAATCAGTTTGAAAAGCAAATAATGTGGAATTTAATAAGTAGAAAAGGTAGTCAACAAATTAATGTTGTTAGTACTATATTGAACTTTTTTTTAGCAACATTATCAACAAAAGATGCCTTGTTTTGGTGAAGGAAGTATCCAAGATGTCCATCACCACTAAGGTACTAAACAATCATACATGGCTCGTATATTCCTGGTATGAACACTATACATATATAATTATATATATGTATGATGTCATGTACTCATGTACTTATTCCAATTTTCTTTTAGAAGATTGGAATTATGTGTAATTAGTGTTGGCATAGGCTATATGGTATAGGATTTAGTAATTAGTGTAATAAGCCCATGTGTAGCATTTTTAAGATTGTACTTGTATATTATTATTGTTATTGTTCTATGTTTCTACTTTCTAGATATAGATGTGAATTATATGAAAATGAATTTCCTTATGCGGTGCTCTCATTGAGACAATAACTAGCTTAGCATATCGTACTTGTCCAATTCTTGTGAGCTCGTTCCTTCTATTAGAGGTGAAAACGACGATTTTCCTTACGACATGTTAGTCTTGTTAATGCTATCGTCAATGAAACAAATGTTGTAGGAAACGTGATAATCTTTTAGATTTGGTGTCGAAGGTTCATGTGGTAGAGACGAGAGGCACTAGTATTGATGGCGTGAGCATAGATTGAGTAACGAGGTGAAGGGTGCATGTGGTGCACGGTTGATTGAACATGGCCTGCATGAGGTACTATGACGACAATGGTGGAAATGAGTTAGGGCGCAGTATGCGCTTCAAGTTCTCTTTGAGCAAGAAGCATGATTTTGTTACTAATATAGTGCGAAAGTTGATAAGTTCCTCTACATCCTCAAATTCATATATACACTGCACATTATTTCGCAAGTATGCCTTATCCTAAAGCATATTTTGTGGATCATCGGTTATCAAGAGACCAAATTACAACCCTTCAAGAGGGATAAAAAGGTTACACATTCGAGGAAAACATTTTTAAAAGAAATTCGTAATAGCACTTGGAGTATGGACACTTGCCTCTCAGAAAATGTGTCTTTGGTAGCAGATTAGTGTACAAAGTAAAGTATAACCTACATGGGAATATTGGGTGTCTCAAAGCTCAATTGATAATATTTGGTGATCATCAGGTTTTCAAGAAATTACCTTATGGATTTTCAGAATTTCAGGGAGCTAGCTCATAAAATTAGGTTTTTCAATGAAAGTCGCTTGTGGGTTAAAGCGGGCATCATATTGTTGGTTTGCATAGTCATTAGTCCTTTTTAGAACATTAGCTAATTGATGTCGCTAATCGTAATGGAAGTGGGGGGGAGATAAGGCGAACCTTCACCTCCAAAATCTCCTATTGGGGATTTGATCCCATAACCTTAAAATCATGAGATTAAATGTCTTACCATTAGGTCTTGCTTGATGAATGATTTTTTACTTCTCTCTTTCAAAAATAAAACCATTTGAATATATGCTTTAGTACGTGTGACCTTGAAGTATTGAAGTATTTTCTCGTTGGGATTATATTTGCTTCGCAATGGATGTGCACTGTTAAAATTATTGCTGAGGTTGAATTTTCTCAAATGGCAAAATTACAGTTTTAAACCTTTTCTTAGGACTTAGGAGACAAACTTTTTAGAGAGATCCCCTCCCAATCTAGGGTAGAAACAAGCACGCCAAACATGCCCTTTATGGCTTTATTTCATATTTACACCAATTCATTGTATTATCGTCTATTCTCACAATATTGAAAGGCCTAAGAAGTGTGTCTACATTATATTAATGTATCTACTCACTAATGAATGTCACCTTTTTACCTATTGACAAATAAATCCCACATTTTATGAACAAGCGCAAGGCCATTTCGTTTAACTCTAACCCAAAACTATTTCTGGATATTTGGCACCAACATAGTCGTCCCTTCTCTTCTCATTTCTTTATTTCGCTTAAAGTCTCGAACTAAAACAATTGTTTTAAAAAAAATCAGACTTACCGAATGAATCAAACTAGTCAATAAATGGATAAAATTAGTCACTGAATTAAACATTCTGATTATTGAATGGATTAAATAGGTCATGAAATGGATGAGACAAGTAACAAAATGAATTATAAACTAGTTATAAAATTTTGTTCTCTTTTTAAACTAGGTGATGTCTTACAAAACAAGCTCTTACCTGTTGGAGTCTGATATGAATGTGGATGGATAGATCTCAAAAGGCAACGACTTTTGAGTTTGATTTTAATGGCAACGACACTAAAATCCAAGTTAACAACTTGTTTGAACCTCAACAAGAATTCTCACACTTAATTGCTCAAGCATAAAATATTATTCATAAAACTCTCCTTGACAATACAACCCTAAGTCTATATTTATAGGAAAAGAAATACTTGTTCCCTACTCCTACTAGGAAAAGGAAACCAAATCTATTTAGGAAACTAAATAATTACCTAAATAAATAAAAATACTCTCTTCCTACTCCAACTAGGAAAAGGAAAGTAAGTCTAATTAGGAAAGTAAATACTTACCTAAATAAAAATAAACCTAATAATTATTTAATGAGCTAAATAACATAATAAAATCCAACACATAAAACCCACACTTTAAGAGTTATGGTTAGGGGTGTAAACGATCTGAGCCGGCTCGTAGAGCCCTCGAGTTCGGCTCGGTCAAAGCTCGGCTCGAGCTTGCTCAACTTCGAGCACAAGCCGAGCCCGAGCTATACGTTAAGTATACGAGCTCGAGCCTGAGCCCAGCAAAGCTCGGCTCGTTTAAGCTCGGCTCGGCTCGTTTTATTTTTTAATTACATTTTAAACGTGTGGTAATAAGAAAAATAAAAAATAGCCCAAACATGCAAAGCCCATAAAAGGAATATAATATTATTGGGTTTAGTTTTCTTATTGCATTAAATTTATGTATGATAAACTATTTTATATTTTACTTTATGTAAGGAAAATCAATAAAGTCAATGACCAATAGGCGGGAGAAAAAAAAGAGCCGAGCCCGAGCCGAGCTCGAGCTCAAAGGATAATAAACGAGCCGAGCTCGAGCCTCACCTTGGCGAGCTCGTCGAGCTTCGAGCCGAGCTCGAGCTCAACCAAAGTGACTTCAAGCCGAGCCGAGCTTGGTCGAGCTCGAGCTCAGCTCAGCTCGTTTACACCCCTAGTTATGATAAAAGCGTGCGGTTTCTAGAAAAGCAATAAAGATAGTTATAAGAAGGGGTCTTGAACCACATCAGAGTCCTTCATCCTAGAGATGTCTAGTGTTTCTTCCTTGTCTAGCTAATAAAATTTCAATTGATTGAGGTTCTTAACCTAACCCCCAAAAAAATACCTAAAATTCTAAATCTCTCAAGTAAGCCACGTGAGTAGTTGGCTCATTTAGTCAAAGCCAATCAATCTCAGTAAGCTCCATACCTCACCATGATTCCGAAGTTTGATTGGACCACTTAATAAATAAATACAAAATCTTGTACTAGCGATATATCCGATTCATAAGCATATACATAGATTATAAGGAACTTTAAGTTGCTGTAAGGTTTTAAGTTAGAAGTTCGACGTTTTGACATTTAAGCATTATTCACTTTCAATTTAGAACATTACACGGTAAGCGATTTTAAGTTATAATATTAGTGTCAAATAAAACCTTTTAATAATGTACATTTGTGCATAAAAAATAAGGCAAAAAAACAAAGTCTCTTCGGAAAAAGAACAGAAAGCAATCATGGGGTTGTTAACATTTTTACATCTAAAAAAACAGGAAAATCGAAGATTACAAATTGACTTGTCTCTGGGGTGATTTCATGCGTTGAGTATGAATTATTTAGTGCTCACATTATGGCTAATAGATGTTTTTTGTCTTCAAATTAAGTTATATATAATATTTTAGAAATTATTAAATCATTTTGCAGGACTTATAAATAAAGAAATTTCTTATGATCGCTATGAAAAACCTAAAAATTTAGTTAGTAGCATCCGAAGTGCAACTTGTAATGAAATTAAGTATTGGAGCAATGCAACTTCATGAATATAATATGCTTGTCTTCAGTTCGTATCAAATTAGTTTAGCTGACAAAATCAAATATGAGATTTTATAATAATAATTTATTTTTATCGAAACTCAAAGTATAACATGTTGGAGTTAAGGCTTGTAAAACTTTCTTTGGGTTTTTCCCAAAAATCCCATATCGCCTATGGAAGGGAGTTTTCCTTTCTTTATTAACTCCCTTCCTCTACTTGTCTATTGAGTTGGTTACATAGTTGGCTTTTATGGTTGGAGGTCATGCTTGGGCTTGGACTTGCTATTACACACGCGCGCCCGGACTGGACTGGGCTTGGGTTCTGGGGGCTGGGGCTGGGTTTTGGGAAGAGCTGCTGGTTTCCGACCAGTTGCGATTACCACCATAGTCGGGCCGTAATTGCTTTCAAGTCAGTGGTAGAAACATAGGCAAATAGAAGATCGGCACCCGAATTTTTCATAACCTAGTTTGTTATGTATAATAAATACTTTTTTGTAATATGAAGTAACAAGTAGGTAATTGATATGTCTTTGATTCAAAAAAAATAAGAGAAAAAAAATAGGCAATCGATATATCCTAGTTGTCGTCGGATTTACGCATGAGTGCATGACATCAAAATATGCATGAAATTTCAATTCATAGGAACTAGGAAGTAAATTCCTTAAAAATTCATTAGAATTCAGTAGAAGTATGTGATTGACAATGTGGGAACTAATAAATTTCTATTGAATTTCTACTTACATAAAACCTTAGTAAGTTACTTTTTTCATTTTATGGACATTTTCTAGTGATTTCTAATTTCGCTATTTTGCTATTTTGTTGTCAACAAATAAAACAACTCACTTATATTTTAATTTCTAGCAATTTCTATTTATCGTATTTTTTAATGTCAACTAGACAACCACTTAACGTGGAAATTGAAATTCAAAACTCAACTCGTCAACCTTTTAGTCCAAACCATTGGTCCGTGATCATATTTCTTAATATGAGTATTTATTTAGTTAGTCTTCATCACTTTTATCGGTCAGTAGATCGTGGCACCCAGAAACAACAGTAAGAAGAAAGAAAAGGTATGCACTTGGAGACAAAAGATGAGATTTGAACATTCACAAAATCGTTATAATAAGCTGACAGAATAGAAACAGAACACTTAACATATTTTATACACTAATAGAATATTACCATCATTTCTTGGGTTTAAATCTATATTTCATAGAAATGAATATGATAAATGGGTAAAATATAAAAAGAAACAACAATAATTTATAATAATATTGTATCTATATAGAACGCATTATGTTTTACTAAGTACGGAGATCTATCGTGTTCAAAAAGAACGCACCGAATTTCCCAAAGGACCGGTGCAACATAGGTTTCAATTAAATTATATCGGTAGCTGGGGTTAGGTGATGGAATGAATATGGCTGGGGCAAGTCTTTAAGTGCTTAAATTTCTTATAACTTATAAGGTACTTATAATAAGATTATCATATTTGATTAATAAAGAAATTTTTGAGTGACTAACAAGGGTCATTAGTTGGACTTTATGAGGAGAAAAGTACGTGTCTTTTGATTGTTGAAAACAAAATTTTCTGGAGCCAGTCAACCAGATCCAGATGTGGTACCTGCATTTGCTGACTTTTTATTAAAATAATGAAATTCATAAATTAGTTATAAAATATCTTGTAATCGAGAAACTTGTATTAGACGAATAGAGGTCTATCGATGAGTATCTAAATATATTGTACTAGTCTTATATACACGTAACATGTACGCAAAAGTTAAATTATTGGAAAAATTACATTTAATAACCTGAAATAGTATATAAGAAGAAAAAAATTCACAAATTTTGTAAATAAATGCGATAGATTAATAGTTAAAATAGTGCATTAGCAAGCGTTAAAAAGCATGACACAATAGAAAAATACGAAACTGAAACTTTTATGCACGTAAGAGAGTAAGAAAATAAGAAAGTTTCCCCGAAAGGTAAAATTCAGACCATAATTAAATGTCTTGGTAATGTACCCGAAAAAAGATTCGAAAGTTGTCATTAGACATTTTCTGTCAATATTGAATTTAGATGAGGTGGAGGTGTTTGTTGTTTTCCACATTCACCGCATTATTTTCTTTCGTCCCAAAAATAAACTATCAAATGAAATCAACATGGTAAATAAAAAATAAGAAATGCCTAAATTAAAATAATCTCAATTAAAAATTTAATTTAGATGACAAATGAACACAAATTCTACAAAGGCTAAATAAAGTTAACTTTGAACTATTTAAAGATAATGCATGACATAGGAAAAGAAGAGCGAGAAGTGTGGAGATTAAAAAAATTACCTCATTCCTCAATACCCCTGCGGACCTGCGCTCTTTGCCCATAATTAATCACCATAAGTGATTTCAAGAGCCTACATACAATTCACCATTTGCACAATAAAGTAACATATTAGCACCTCAGAGAAAGAAAATATTTTTTTTTAATTAGTAAAATAGGAAAATTAAATTCCCAACCAAGATAGGCACTTTGCGTTATATATATATATATATATCAATTTATCATCAACTAAGTTATAGAAAATAAAAATCGAAATTTTATAAGTAACTAATTGTCACACTTGTTCATCATAATTAGACTATGACTTGAAAATACTCAAAAATAACTTTATGGGATTCATAAGTGAAGGAGAGGGACTGATTTTTTTAGTAATAGAGAAAAGTGAATGGAGAAAGAGAGGGAGAATGACTACAATTTGATTTTCAAGGTATTTCTTTTTATTTTCGCCATTCCTTTTCAATTTAATCAGTTATTAATAAAACCGTTACCTTGATTATAGGAGCTGATAGGCATTATTGTTGGATATGTGTTTTTTTTAATTTAGTTTTAACTTCCTTGTTCCTTATACGTGCTTTTTTTTCAATTTGAAATTCTTTTTCTATTTAGGGCCTGTTTAGATTAGCTTAATTTCAATTCAGTTCAGTTCAGCTCCAATCAGTTCAGTTCAGTTCAGTTCAGCTCCAATCAGTTCCAATCAGTTCAGTTCAGTTCAGTTCAGCTCCATTCTTTTATAACCATTTTGTTAAATATTATTATGTTGGTCTAATTTATTTTACTAATTGCTTTTATTATTATATTATTATTATTATTATTATTTATTATTATTATTATTATTATTTATTTTTATATCATTATTATTAAGTATTATTATTATTATTTGTATACACTTTTTTATTATAGCTTTATTCATTATTATTACTAGTATCATAATGGAGGAACATGGTTTAGGTTAAAAACACAAATAAACCCGCGTTTTCAGCCCATAATCCAATCAAATCACGTTAAAATGATTTATGATGTAATTTTGCACGGTCCGACCCAATCATTATTTTATTACTAAATATTAATATATAATTAGATCTAATAATTAAAATAGTAATATTAATTTAATTCTAAGATATTATTGTTATTATATAATCATCATCAGGTATTAATATATTAATACAAAGACTATAAAATAATTTTTATTAATTATCATTATAATCATTAATTATTATTATTATTAATTTATGATTATTAATATTATTTATTTATAATTATCATTTTAAAATGTCCAAAATATAATTATTATTATTCATTAATAATTATTCATTATTATTACCCATCCTCATAATTATTATTTAATATTCATATTATTATTGTTTAAATATTATATATATATTTATTAAATTCAATTCAATTCAGTTCAGTTCAATTCAGTTCAGTTTAGTTCAGTTCAGTTCAGTTGTTTTCAGTAAATCTAAACAGGCCCTTAGTCAGTTACTAATAAACAATTACCTTGATTATAGGAGTTGTTGAATGTTATTGTTGAATATGTGCTCTTTTTTAAATTTGGTTTTAACTTTTCCCTCTTGAACCGTTATTAGTGAATTTTTAATTTTTTACTTTTTCTATTTTTGGTCTCCTCCTACTCTTCGCTTATAGAATAGAGATATAATAAGTTAAAACTTCGAGGTTTTAAAATTTTAACACCTTATACGCTAAGATTTAAGGTTACACATATGGATAGACCCTCTATATCAAGACTTTATTAGAAAATTGTAATTTAGACTAGGATAATTTGTGCAAAACCACCTTAACTTATCACGATTTTAGATTTTCCCACCTTTATGATTTTTTTATAACTTTCCACTAAATTTTCAAATTTCTTAAAACTCCCACTACTTAACAGTTTTTGCCTAATTGCGTCAAGTGGGCCCATCACTATGGTTTTGTTAATCATTTTTCCTCCAAATAAACTTTCATTTCCCAGCCATTAATCCAACTAAACTAGTAATTAAGTACATACAGAATTAAAATTGATTCAAAAACCAAACTTAAATCACATCTGGGAGTAATCAATTAGAAGGAAATGGAAGTTTGGAGGAAAAATGAATAACAAAATCATAATTTGGGGCTCACTTGACCACTCACTTAACAATATTAGATAAAAATTGTTAAATGGTGCAAGTTTATAAGAAATTTAAAATGTTTAGGTGGAAAGTTACAAGAAAAATCATAAAGGTAGGAGTTTCTAAAATAGTGATAGCTTAAGGTGGTTTTGCACAAAAAATCATGTAGTTTATTTTCACTCCCTTACTTTTTTTACAATTTATGATTATTATGCTAATGTTAAGTTTCCAATTAATTTTCATAATTCGAGCTATTTACACTGATATGAAATTTATGATACGTCGTAGGTTTCCTACTCATAGTCAAATATAATTCTTTTCTTCTTGGCATCAAACATAATACTTCATCCGGTTCTTTTTAATTGCAACAATCGCCAAAAATAAAAATAAAAATTAATTGCAACAAATGTTTTGTTCCCTTTTTTTACAAGTCATTTCTTTCTATCTCTCTCTTTATCATATGCCCCACTTTCTCTCTCCATCCCTTTCACACTCACACCAAAATTTTGCCTAGTAGTCGGCCCACTTGAGTTTATTGCAATTAAGAAGAAACGCAGGAAGTATTTTTCTAGTTGCTATTGAATGCATTACTTTTGTATCCATAATAATTTGCTACTCATTATTAAATACAATATATTTCTACTTTTTTTCGACTGGTTATTAATGTTTTCTCTTTTCTTGCATCTAAAATATCTCCTCCTTATATATATAATATTTTTTTCAATATATTCTTTTTGAACTTGTTACACAAGTGTAGTGCTCCCTCCGTTCCTATTTGGAGTCTTGGGGAAAATCAATGCAAATTGAGGTGGATGAGAATATTTTTAATATTATGTTGTATAATGTGTACTTTTGAACCTTTTTGCTTTTGAAAAGGTAAGAGACAAAGAAAAGTGGTTGATTGAGAAATAAATAATTCTAAAGCGGGCCATGGGTAAGATAAAAAGTAAAAAAAATGTAGTAAATATTTGGTTGTTGAAGGGTAAGATGGGAAAATAAATATTCTCAATATGAAAAAGATTCAAAGTGGGAAGAACTTTTAGAAACATCCCAAAAAAAAACATCAAATTGGAACAGATGGAGTATGAAGTATGACATATAGATCTTGTTTTGAAGAGTAATTCTTTGTGCTCAATAATATGAAAATTTATCATAGTTTTTCTACCTTATTTTCAAATCAATGTCAAAGTACAATATTTTCTTAGTCAATATTGATGGCAATTTTTATTTTAGCAATATTGATTTCCTAGTACTTTTATTAATACTAGTACTTTTCAAGTCTTTTTATTTTCAACTTAACTAATATAAAATACAATAATCAATGTAATATTGAGAAAACAATTTGAATGTGGTTAATAGGTTTAAATTACGAATGACAGTAATATGAATAAAATCTTAAAGTCAATACTTTTACGTCTGATTGTAGTAAGATTTTATACAAATATATCTTAGAGACTAATAATTATCCTGAATAATAATTTTATTATTCTATAAATGATATATTGATACCCTAATTTCTAAGAGCACTCTACCACAACCTTGCTCTTTGTATGTCACATTATTGAGATTTTATTAAGTTATTTCTAATAACAAAAACATAAATTATTAAAAGAGGCGGTCTAATTTTAACATAAAATTAGACCAATTAAAACCCACATTCTATTAACAAGCCCATTATATCTTACTCTAGCCCAATACTATTCCTAGACATTTAGCACACTCTACTTGTTCATTATGTTCATCTTTCCCTATTTCAATTTTAGTCTCGAAATATAACAAGCGATTTTAAAATAAAAACATATGACTTACCAAGTGAATTAAACTAGTAACTAAATGGATTAAACTAGTCACTAAATAAATTTAACACTGAATATTGAATAAACTAAACAGGTCACGAAATAATTAAATAGGTCACAGAATGGATTAAATTGGTCCCTATTTTCAGAGGATGATTTGTTGATTTTCTTTTCTTATTATTGGGTCTATTGGGCCATTGTCTAATTTTATTTTAAAAGTAGGCGGTCTCTTACAAGACCAACTGTAAAAAAAAAGATAACATGTTACGGGTGGCTGAGAATAAAGGGATCCAAGAATCAAACACCACCTACGAGTGGTTTCTATGAAAATATATATTTTGAATAATCTTTCTTTCCAAGAAAAGGTTATTTTAATTTCTTTAAATTTATGATGCAAAGAATATTATACCATCATTAGATTAATTAAAATCTATAATGTAAAAAATAAAGTTTATTTTTCTCCGTTATCTGGTTCTTGCAACACATGCATTTCGTAATCTTCAATTCCTTTAGTTTGACCATTAATCTCCAATTACAATTAGCAGAAATTGTAAAATCTAATATCTAAAAATTATACATTTAACAACAATGATAATATGTGGTCAAAATTTATAAAATTAGACGAAAAACTGTAATTGTTACACAAATAAACTATAGAAGAGGAAGTATACTTTAGAATTAAAGTCAAAAATAAGTATATAACCCTCATCACAATTCTATCTTTGACCCAATTATCGACTTCCAATTCCTAAGTCCGATTGTTGATGAATATGACAACAATTTCCTCACCGGCCCCTTTTCTAACAAGGAAATAAAAATGCGGTCTTCACTCTTGCTCTCGACAAATCTCCGTGCCCGGATGGATTTCCTCCTCTTTTTTTCTTCCAAAAATACTGAGCCTTGTTGGCAAAATCAATTACACGTGCTGTGAAGGCTTTCTTCCATTATGATAAAACTAGATTTCTATAACAACAATTTTATTATGAAATTTCATAATCTACATTAGTTAATTTTATGGATAGCCCCATCTTACCACCTAAACTTTTCATGCTTTTAAACTATCACCTTAATATTTTTTTAAAATTTCACCTACCATTTACAATTTTATTAAAAACTCCCACCACTTAACGGTTTTTGTCAAATTTCATTAACAAAATCATTAAGTGGGTCCCACATATACATTTTGTTAACAAAATGGAACTTGAAATAGTTGCAATTCTTTCCAAATAGTGATAATTTGTTCTAAATTTGCCCTAAATTTGTTGAGGATTTGCCCTTGAATTAATGAAGTTGACTTTAATTTCAGCGTAAACTAATAAGAAAATGCATATGTGTGGACCACTTCACGGTTTTGTTAACAAAATTTAACAAAAATCATTAAGTGGTGGGAGTTTCTAATAAGATTGGGAATGGTAGGTGAAAATTTAAAAGAAAATTTCATTAAGGTGAGAGTTTCTAAAAACGTGAAAAATTTAGGTGGTTTTAAACAAAAAATCCTAATTTTATTTGCATACGATGTGTGTTTTGCCTACTGTAACATGATAAAATGTGAAGGTACACAACATATTTTGTTTTCAAGCTAAATTCATTTTGGCTCATTTTTCTTTGAAAACCTCCTTTACTCCCTACCATCAACTACAACTTTTGTTATATAGTACCCGGTAAGGTATTTTTTGCTCATTGTCCAGATGAGAAAAAATTCAAAAATACTTGAAAATACTTTATCATATTTCTCACTCATGCTAAAATACTTTATCATAATCAATTTAATCAAATGTGCCTTCACTCATGAACAATCAATTACTCATGTATTTCAAAATAAAAAAATTTCAAAAGTAAATAAAAGTTAGCAAAGTGAGTGTCTATTTATAGATCTCAAGAAAATATAATCGTTGATTTTTTTAAAATTATTTTTACTTTGTAGGTTTTTAGATATTTTAGTTAGAAGTTTTGAACATCTTTTATTAAAAAATCTGATGGCTAAATTTGGAAATAAAACATAATTACTTAATAAACTCATTGATTTATTTTATTTATTTTTCCTTTTTTTCTTTTTGGTGTCCACCCCCACCTCTTCACTTATATAATAGAGATTCTGTCTGAAATTAACCACACCTTTTTAGCTCTAACTTTGAAAATCCCTAACCCTGCAAATGCGAACCAATTATGTTTGATCAGTCCGTGTTACACCATTTATAAAATAATTTCCAAATATATGACTTTGAGATTGAAACATATTCTAGGAAAGCTTATTCATCCGCTCCAAGGAGCCTTTGATCCTGATCACCTTATTTAAGACAATATTCTAATAGCTCATGGAAACTTAGAAAAAATTGGATCAAACAACACAACTTATACGTTTGTTGCATAAAACAGCACCAACAAAAAAGGTGCACAATACAACACGACCTATTTCGTCTAATTGGTGCAGAATACGACATAAGTGGTTTTTTCGCCTGCGATTCCCTATTTCCGGTAAATCTTTAGTATGTTAGCCTTTTTTATTTCTATTACCCATACACTTTCTTTTGATTTATTCCTTGAACATTTGTCACTCATCCTACAATTCTAGGGTTTAATAGAAAAAATCAATTTAGGGGAAATTTTAGGGTTTCAAAGAGGAAATAAGGTGATTTTTTAGATCTAGTAGTTTATTTAAAGTGGAGGGAAAAGATAGCAAAATAAAAAAGCTAAAATACTAAAGATTCGCCGAAGATAGGGAATCTCAGGCAAAAAAACCACTTATGTCATTTTCTGGACCGATTAGAAAAAGTTCGTACTGTTTTCTGCATTTTTTTTTTGTGCTGTTTTGTGCAACAAACGTATAGTTTATACTGTTTGATCCAATTTTCCAATTTTCTTTAAAAACAAAACTGGTAAGATGTGATAGATAGAAATAAAGTTGGATATGGAAAAAGGCTTACGATAGACTATAATGGAATTTTATCTAAACCTGATTCGAGAAACTTGGTTTCTCCGCCAAGTGAATCCAATGGGGAAAAGTGTCATCTCCACTGCTTCTTACTCTTTATAGTCAATGGTATCCCTACTTCCAGTCACTCGGAATAAGACAAGGTGACCCTCTGATGAGTGATATTTATACCAATCTAAACCCCTATTTTCCCCCTTGTTTAGAGTCTATTATCCTCCTCCTTTTGTATTTTCTAGCTTATTTTGGTTACTTTAGAATAATTGAGTAAATTATAACTCATTTGTAAATATTAACTATTTTGATTATTTTTACAGGGTCTATATTGATTCTTGTGTATTTGATGTTTTAGGATCGACCTTGAAGGTTGGCATCCCACACACCGAGTATAAAAGACTTAATCAAAGCAAAATAACACATTTGGAGGTGTTTGTGCACAAGAGTCAACTTCAAATGGACATATCTCCTAACTCACTCAACATTTTCAGGTGATTCCAACTGGAGATGAAAGCTTGTCTAGAGAGCTTTCCAATGACTGGTCATAAGCCTAATTCCGATAAAAGACGAGAGAGATATGATCGTTCGAAGCTGGGCTGTCTGGTCAGTGGGAGCGGGCGCTCCGCTTTTGGTTGGAGCGGGCGCTCCGAGTCCGCTGGGAGTTCCTGTTTTGCGGTTTTTAGGCCCGTTTAATGAATGATTTTTGTAGCCCCTTAAAAGGGACGAACCCCAAAACTTTTGAGGGGAGCTTTTGAGAGGATTAGCCTCCATTGAGTGGGGGATAACTTAGTTAGGGTTTCAAAAAGAGGATTAGCCTCCATATATTAGTTTAGAGAGAAAGTGAGAAAAACTCAAATAGAGCTTGGATTTGAAGATTCTAAGAAGGAGACTTGAAGATTTTGAGCATCCTTGCAATATTAATGAGAATTTCTTACTCTTTCTTATGTTTTATTGCTTTGTTTACTTATTTACATCTATTTTCTCTTTAATTTATTTGTCTACCTTAGATTAGTGTTTGTTTTCATGATATTTAGTTGTTAATGTCTTTATTTTATAATTTTTCATGATGTGTGAGTAGTTCTTTCTTGGGAAAAGGTTGAAGCCATTGATGAGTTCATAAACCTTGAAATTGAACATTGAGCTTTGACTTGGGTTAATTTTGGTTGATTGATTTGGGATTTTTATGTATGTTTGTATGATTGGCCATCATAAAAGCATAATTTGGGCACTCTTAATGAAGGATCGAAAGATGAAATTAAGGGGTTGCCTCAAATCAATTTTTAGGCTTGAAGGACCATGAAAATAGGAACTACCTAGCCTAGGGGATTTGTTTGCTTGTTTTTGTTCATCATGTTTATGGATATGCTTGGTTGAATGCCTTAGCCATGAAAATAAGTCTTTGGTAGGAGATTAAGCCAATCTAACTAGCTCGAAAGAGTGGTTAGAATACCGTTGGATGAACTATTCCCCTCAATTGATCCTCATTGTTGATCCCTCATTTTGATTGCTCGATTTATGAATGAATCATTTGGTGGATACCCTTTCCCAAGCCCTTTTAATATCGTTTCTTTTTCTTACTTTCACCCATATATCTTACTCCAAAAAAATGAGACTCGACCTAGTTTATCATAAGTCATTACTTTTCGGTGCTCTCCTTAGTCCTTGTGGGATCGACCCTTACTTGCCCTTTCTACCTAGTTAGAGAGATCGAGTTAGGTTTTTATTTTTGATAGGCTCGACGACGGCCTATCACCCCCCTCTCCCCTTATATTTTCATCTTATGTGCTGAATTCCTTGGGAGGAAAATCCGTTCTCATAGTAGGTATTTCTTTCGATCAGATGGGATAAGAGTACCTTTCCTTACATTTGCTGATGAAACTATGAACTTCGTCAAAGCCACTCTCCAAAGCTGCGAAATAATGAAGTAGATTCTAGGTAGCTACTGCAAAGTGTCTGGCCAGCTTGTCAACTTCCATAATTCGATATTCCAATGTACCAAAAATGTTTCCTTATTAGAAGTTTCCATTTTCAAAAGCATTCTCCAAATGAATGACTCTTCTGACCCTTGGAAATTTTTTGTATCATCAACTATCGTGTTAGAAAGAACGCCAAGTTAGATTTTGGACCATTACCTTCTTTGTCGATTTATATTACCTTTTCAGACTCATTGCATATATAATTTCTAAGATAAGTAAAGAATGACATTCTATTTATCTTGCATATTTTTCAAGAGAGTCTATCAGAAGACACGGAAAAAGGTATGTTGCTCTGTGTTGCCCGCCTAGGCGCCTGGGAAACAGACGCTCCGAAATAGGACCTCAGACACAACATACATACCCAAAGATTCTCAAAACGCAAGCATTTAGTCTAAGCATGAGTCATCCACTAAGGGCCCACCTGCTCGAGCAAACTTTTTGTCCTTCAAGAAATTTTATCTTCCAACCTCCTAACGAGAATAATTGGGCGTGTCGGCGCGCGGATCTTCCATCCGAGCTTGCAAACGTAAATCTTAAATTTGTTATTTTCATCCAAATTCTAGTTGGCATATCTAACCCAGCTTATAATCCTTAAATAAAAGGCATATATATACTCCATATATTCACTATAGATACATTGAATTATTACTGCCGAATAATAACTTAACAAGCTTGGGGGGAGGGATCGTTATTATACAACCAGTAATAGTCATAAGACCCCAAAAGCTATCCATTAAAAATTGATCATAAGGACTAAAAGAATTATCAAGGATGTACGGTCTAATGATAATTTGTTCTCACAACAATAAAATCGTAGGATCAAATCCCACAAGAGAAGACACTTTAAGAGTGCGAGTTTTCATTATTCATTTTCCTCCAAATAGTTTTTTATTTTATGTAGTTCGACCGATGTAGTTCGGCTGACATACAAGATGTTATAATTCAATAAAATACTTTATCTCACTAGTCTTAAAAAGGTATAAAAATTATTTCTGTCCGAGACAGCAACAATGAATGTGGTGGTGGGTACTCGGTGGAATCGTGTCCAAACGTCCTCTTCGTGGTGGTGGTTACCTGCAAAACGAGGAGAAACCTCGGGGGTGGTTCTGAGGATTGCCTCTCCGATGCCTAAGTCAGTCCAAATTGAGCATTAGATCTCTAGTAGAGAGAAACGAGTATCAAGTGCAAGTATTTTGTGAGTGCTCTGAACGTACCTTACCGGCGACGGGGTACGAGTATTTATATGAGATATGGACTTGTAACTGACCTAGTAAAGTGAGTGGTCCTCTTTGAAAGGGGGCCAAGGTGGAACGAGGCCTTCATTAAACTCCAGCCGAAAGGCTATGTCCGGAGCGGTCTGCCTGAGTGAGGTCTGCTCTGCTCCCGGCGCTCTGACGTGAGCCGGCAGGCTGCTGCCAGCTGGAGGTCTGCTAGGTAGACTGCATACAATTTGCCCCCTGGACCCAGTATTTGCAGATTGCAATATGCTGGGTGCATTTGTTTTTTTTCTCTGGCGTTCTGCTCTTCGCGGAATGATATGTGGCCGTCTGTGAGCTGCTCTTCACAAACTCCAGAATAGCTTCGATTTTTCCCGCCCATTTGGTTGGGGTGTTGAGTAAGGGGTCATTAATTCATTTTGAATTGAATTGAATTGATGTGACTCTTTGGTTCCCAAGGAATGTAATGATGATAAGTTGGTGCTCGACGAATTATGCCTATTTAGAGGTCAATCGACCTTTTGTGAAACTTTTCAGTTTCCTTTCCTTCGAACTCTTTGCTTTCAAACTTTCGTTGTTCTTCAAGAATTTCTTTTTCGCCTAGCCATTTTCGAGTGATTTCTCTTGATTATCCTGGGATCTGTCTGCGTTTGGAGATTAATTGATACTGTTGCGTTTGTGGCTTTCGTCTTCTCTTCCTTGGCGTCTTCTGTTCTCCATCTAGGTAAACTCCTTTTCCCAGATCTACTTTTGGTTTTTTCCTTCTTGGATGGTTTTGATGTGATCTTTTCTGTGTTTATGGATTTCTCCCCTTTTTCCTTCTGTACGCACTTATTCGCCTGTGTTTTTGAGGTTAGGGTTTCTTTCCTTTGGTCTTCAGATGCGATTGTTTACTTCTTTATTTCATAGATCTGTTTGGTGTTGTTTC